>JARHVA010004212.1:1212500-1567500 GCA_037957365.1 Torreya grandis
ATACATCCCCAGGTAGATCCAAAGCATGTGCCCTTGCCTTCTATACCAAAATTGATCCCCTATGGAGATAAGGTACTTTAATAAAATAATGAAATTTTTTATCAACTCCATAAGGAAATCATGGAGGATTTGTAAATCATTGATAAAGGGGATGTTCTTTCAAGTTAATTAATCAAAACCCCTTATATTCTTACATTTCATAATAATATTATCATTATTAAGTGTGATAATCCTTCTTGGCCTTCATTGATATCAAATTTTTTCATAAGTTAAACCAATAAATTATGGCATCATTACCAAGTCATATTAAGCCCTCAATAGAAAATAAGAATTTTTAGATGATATTTTGTGATTATATAGCATCTTAGACTTGTACACTTGGAAAAATCATGACCCTAGTTGTACCTCTTATATCTACACATGAATTTCTTCCACGAGCCTCACAAGTGCTATATCTTGTGCCCTTTGGCCCATCTCTTAGTCTGAGTAGCCTTATTTTGATGAAAAAAACATCCCATCTTGCCCAGAATGCTTAAAATGTACTTAATCTTACACCTCTATAAGTTTAAAGCCTTTGCCTAATCTCCTTCTCCATAGACACTAACATCCAAGTCAAATAGTAGTGTTGACATTATTGTTTTGTCTTGACACAAGTATCCAATGCCCTAAAGTCATCTATTTTGCAAATGAAACATATTACAATTGTCCACCTAAGTGATTTAACATGAGTTATCTCATGATAGGATTGTTATAAATACAATATTAGTCCTCTTTCATTCCTAACCTAGCAATTAGATAAAATAACACTAATGAATCACTCAAGAAACACTCATAAATCCCTCAATTTACCAAAATCTTTCCTATTCTACCCTATTCTAATATCAATCGAAGGAACAACCTAGATAAAAGTCTAAAGTACTAAAGGAGTAGTCATATTGTCATAGTTTCCAAGTTAGATCTAGGTCACTATTGAAATTACTTTATACATTATATGATTCACACATAAGCCAACACATATGGGAGATTTACATGTGTTTGAGCCCTTCTTATGGATTATTGGCTATGCAGGTAGTGTCGTTTGACAATAAGGTCATTATGGGTTAGCTCAAAACTATGTGCCCACTAGCCCATTTTCCCCCAAGGTCACATTGAAGATGTAAAACTAAGGTTTTGCCATTTCATTAGGAATAATAGTCCATGACCCAAATCTGAATGTACCAGAGTTAAAGTGATTCCAAACCCAAAAGGATCTATGTGGTCACATATTATTTTAGTGAGTATTCCTTATAACACACTATCATCAAGATCAAACATCGATGCATGTAACTATCCTAGGCTAATACAAGTGTCTAGATATCTAGAGGCATCAAATCTAAAATTTGATGATTGATCTAGAACTGTATTCCTACCTACTTTCTAACTATACTAGATCTAGCATTTTGTTAGCATCATAAACAAATAAGTACTTTATATTATATATATGTATATATATGTATATATATATATATATGTATATATATATATGTATATATATATGTATATATATATATATATAACATAGTTGTATTTTCCTTTAATAGTCTATCTTAGTTTTATAAATTTAGGATATGATGCATCTAAGTTTATCATATTAATTGGCTTATAGTAGATCTAATATTTAGCCTTGTACACTATCATTTATATACCCTTAACCCTAACAAGTAAATAGGATCTATAACTAAATTAGGGTTAAAAATTTGGTGAAACTAACATGAACATCATTCTTACATAAGCATTCTCTTACAAATTCTTATCTCCTACCTTGTCTTAATATTTTTGTTTTTTCATCTTTTTTATCATGGATGACATTGATTGCTTTGATGATTATGACTATGAAACCCTTCAACAATCTCTCCAAGTAGGGATTGAAATCCATTAGTCTTGCGTTCCTCTTAGTGCTAAGAAAATGATATAAAAGTATTGAATAGTGGTAGATACTATCCCTCAAATCAGGTCTATGCTTCCATCCTTTCATGACATGATGTGATCCATCCCATGGAGGATCAAAATCATATTCCCTTGCCTTATATAACAAAATTTGTCCCCTATGGAGATAAGGTACTTTCATTTGATCATGATAATTTATGCCAACTCTATAAGGAAATCATGGAGAATTTTCAAGTCATTAGTAAATGGGATGTTCCTTCAAGTTCATTGATTAAAACCCATCCTATTCCTATATCTATAAATAATATCCCCCTTATTAAGGGTGATAGTCATTCTTGGCCTTCATTTGATATTGAAATTTTTTACAAGGTTAACCAAAAAATTATGACATCTTTACCAAGTCATATTAATCCATCAAGAAAAAGGAAGAATTCTAATCCTATAAAACATTACAAACATAAGATTCCAAAAATTTCAAATATGACAATGGTGGATGCATCTCAATATTTAGATACTTAAAAATCCTCAAGTAAAATATTGCATAATTTTGGCATTTGATATTTATTCAATTATGGTTATCAAGGACAAGGATTAGGCAAACATGAACAACGTGTAACTCATCCTATAACTCTAAAGCATAATCCAAATTGATAAGGCTTTGTGTATTCAAAAATAGTCATGGATAAAAAAAAAACCTATAAATAGATTAAACATTGAGGTACACATAGATGCACATAAAAATTAGGAATAATCACAAGGGGAACCAATATTATAAAAATTCTAAGAGAATCAAATAGTCAATCTCCCTTTGGCGATCCATCCTTATGGCATGACAAAATTTGATACAAAACTAGATAAAGTAAAATTTACTTTAACTAAAATTGATGAGCACATATATGCTCATCCTTATATACCTTCCTTCTCTTTCAACACATTGGATCAACTATATGGGAACCGATTCTATTAAGTCACATACATTATATTGAGTCTTGTCAAAAGGCTTCACAGTTTTTTACAAATCATAGCACACCAAGATAACAATCATACTGTTTTATCCATGCTACTTGAGTATAACATGATTTCTTTACCTTTTACTTATCATAGATCAAGCAATTGCTTTCTTCCTCAAGAAGGATTTCCATATTGTAATTACCATCAGATCATAGGTCATAATGTAAGTCAATGTGGGGATTTGAAGGTCAAAATTCAAGAATAAAATATTACGTGACAAAAATATTTTTATCCCCACAAAACAGAAATCCAATATTAGACATCTTCCCAAAGAAAACCAAACTTCAAACAAAACTATAGGTGGGAATATAATAGTGTTTGAAAATATTGATGGGTTATGTTGTACCCATATTCTAATTGACACATAATAAGACTCACTTTGTAGTAAGATATTTTTTAAACAAATTTAATGTCATATATATGAATTGAAGAAATATTAATTAAATCTAGACTCCCAAGAATACATACTTTTACCTATAATATATAGACCAATGATCGTATATTCTATGACATGGGTAATAGATCCAAAGATAAATTTCATATTGAATCTAGGTTAGTCTTGGTTAGCCAATATCGAAGCAAGGATTGATGTAAAAATAGGTGTAGTAGATTTTAATTTCAATATAGAAAAATATATGTGCCACTTGATGGGTAAAATGATACATATATGATAATACTAGATGGAATACATTTACTAAAATGCATTGTAACATGTGCCATGATAATTCATAAGATGTGGTGCTGTATGAATAACCAAATCAAATTAGCAGATAATCCTTTGCATTCATATTGGGAAAATGGTTATTTATTAACATTAAAGTTGGGTAAATGGATAGTTTTTTCCATTTTCTAAAAAGTCTCTTCCATAAAATACCAAAAAATTAAAAAAACACTTAAAAATCCAAAAACACTTTCGACACCTACATATATTATTAGATCCTTGGCATCTATGTGTTAGTTCCATGTTGAGGACTAGCATATCATTTAATCCTACATACACATACATAGGCATACACAAATACATGACACACATATAGTTGGCCTTCCCTTTACTCATGCCATCAAGACATTGGAAGCATCCATATTATATGATATGGATATACATGGGTTATATGATTTGGTGGTTACTCTATAATATCATGTTTAAGCTTACATATGTACTTACACATGTATATTATCCATGCTTATAAATTACACATGATACTTGATATGATATTTAATTGAAATATTTTGATAACATATTCAATTTATGGGACACTATGACATGTTTATGATGGTTTCTTCTGCTTTTCCTTTACACACTTCTTTGAGTGTTTTGCCTTGATATTGTCTTGCTTTATCGAGCATTTGAATATGGTCCATCATATGTGGCCCTTGTGCTTATGAATTCCTTCTTAGACATTTGAATATGTCATTACTTGTTTTTATGGATAGTTGACTAAGTCATGTTCATTTAATTTTGTGGAAATTGAACACGCCCTTTATTTGTAGTTTTATTGGATCACTACCTTTTTATTTGATTTTGAGTGCTCTTGTGTGTGTGATTTTTTTCTTATTGAGATTATTCTATTACTATATAGACATTATCATGATCTTTATCATGCATCTTAGGCCTAGAATGATCACATTGGTTCTATGCATTTCAATGTTACATCTACCTAGACATATTTCCTTCTATATGCTACATGGTTACATTTTTAGATTTAAAATTGTCTTACCCCTGTGAGGTGAGATAAATACCAAGTACTATATTTCCCTCACTTAAAATGTGGGGGAATATCATGGTGAAATGGCTTCCACATTTTTCATATTTTTTATATTATTGTTGGGGCATGCTTTGGAAGCATGTTCTTCACATTCACACAATATATGGTAATTACACTAGTTTATAATTCAGTGGGGGCATGTCATATGGACATGGATTCCACACATTCATAGTTTTAGATTTAGTGGGGCCATGTTTGGGAAGTATGTCTTCCACATCTATTTAGTATGGTACTTATAATTCACAAATTTAGTAGGGTCATGCTTTGGAAGCATGATATCCATACCCACTCAGTTTTAACATCTCCAATTTATAGTGGGGACATGTTTTGGAAACATATCCTCCACATTTTTACTTATATAGTTTTTATATTTTTTCAATATAGTGGGGGTATGATTTGGAAGTATGTCTTCAACACTTACATAATTTTTTCAAATTAGCTAAAGCATAAATTTATATTATTTTGATACACATTTATGGTAGAAATTTATACATGGTAACATTGTTACACATAGTTTCAACATGAGAAAAATATAAAGTACATATGATATGCAACATGTGCCTAATATTGTAAAATCAAAATTAAATTTAGATTCTAAAACTATTTCACATAATGATACCTAACAAACATTTATAGAATTTAGTGAGATAATCTACTACAGTAATTGGTTCACATTTTGATATGGTTGGGGTGATTACATCAGTCAAATTTTCCGTGTTTTTAGTTTAGAATTGATCATATAAAATCATTAGGTTATAAGTATCATTGGATTACATGACTGAGCTAATCTCAACTACTAAGTGGAAACTCACATTTTCTCCAAAGTTTGGGGTATGTACCTTCTAAATTTTCTCTCTCTTCCCCTCTATTTATCTATCTCATTGGATATATTAACTTAAAATAATTATATATATTTATCCTAATCTCAATTATATAACCTTCCAATGATACATCTTTTGTAAAAACAAATTTATAATAGGTAAGGTAGTTACACCAACACATATATTTACTCTTAAAACTTAATATTTAATTTAAATATATTTAAAGTAATTTGACCCATATTATATGCACTTATTATACATTGTAACATGCTATTGTTTGTAGGTCAATCACCAAAAAGAATTCTAATTCAACTCAAGCAAAGATAATGTGTGTATACACACCTAGGTAGTAATTCATTTCATTTAAACTAGTAATTTAATTAATAGATTAAAAGGGAAGAAATGTAGATGATATTTTATGATTATGTATCATCTCAGTCTTGTACACTTGGAAAACTTATAACCCTAGTTATTCCTCTTAGGTTTACACATTCATTGATTTTGCAAGCCTCACATCTGCTCTATCTTATGGCCTTTATCCTATCTCTTAGTTTGAATTAATTTATATTGATGACAAAAACATCCCATCATATCTAAAATTATTAAAATGTACTTGTCTTAGACCTCTAAAAGTTTTGATCATGTGTCTACTCTCCTTCTCCCTGGACATTAATGTCTGGGTCATACAGTAGTGTCAACATTACTATCCTGGCTTGACGCAAGTGTCCAATTGCCTAGTGCCATATACTTTTAAAATAAAACATATTATAATGGTTAACCTAAGTGATTTATTATGATTTATCTCCTGATAAGATTGGTATAGATATAATATAAACCCTCATTCATTCCTCACCTACCAATTAAACAAAAGAACACTCAAGAAGAACTCAAGTTATCAAAATATTTCCTATTCTACCCTATTATAATATCAATCAAATGAATAAGCCTGTTATACGTCTAAAGTAATAAAAGAGTAGTCATAAGGTCATAATTTTTGAGTTTCAAGCTATGCCACTATTGAAATTTATTTACACAATGCATGATTCACAACCAAGCCAACACATAGGGGTTAACTACATGAGTATGAGGCCCTCTTCTAGATTATTAGCTATGCATGCAATGCCTTTTGATATCAAGGTTATTTTGGGTCATCTTGACACTATGTATCCATTAACCATTTTTTACCCAAGGTCACATTAAAGAAGCTAAGCTAGGGTCTTATCATTTCACCAAGAGTGATAATCTATGACTTAGATCTAAATAAACTAGAATGAAGGTGAATCCAAACCCAAAAGCATCTAGGTTGTTACATCTTATTTTAATGATTTTTCCATACTGTACACTATAATTTAGATCATACACTAACATCAATGTAATTATACCAGGCTAATACAAGTGTCTAGATAGGCAGAGGCACCAGATCTAGAATCAAATGATTAATCTAGAATTTTATTCCTATCTAATTTTTACATGTACTAGATCCAACACTATGTTATAATTAAAAAAACTAACTACTTTTTTATATCATTTTATATATCTAGCATATATGTACTTTCCACTAATAGTCTATCTTAGTTTTATAAATTTAACATATAGTACATTTGAGTTTAGCACATTAATTGGCTTACTATAGATTTGATATTCACCCTTGTGCCCTATAATTTATATATACTTAAACCTAACCAATAAATAGGATCCATATCCAAATTGAGGTTAAACAACATTATACACCTATATACCATTACAAACATAAGGTACCAGAACTTTCCAATATGAAAATGGTGGATGCATCATGTTCTTTAGAGCCTTCAAAATATTCAAATAAGAGATTGAATAATTTTGTCCTTTGATATATGATCAAATATGGGTATCAAAGATAAGGATTTGGAAAACAAGAACAATGTATCACCCATACTATATCTCTCAAGCAGAATCAAAATTGACAAGGATTGGGGTATTCAAAAATAGTCATGGATAACTAGTAGCCTATAAACAAATTAAACAATGAGGTACACATAGATGCACATAAAAATCATGAATCATCCTAAGGGAGCCAATGTTACAAAAATTCCAAGAGAATCATATAGTCAATCTCATTTTTGGTGATCCATCCTCAAGGCATGACAAAGTTGGATACACAATTAGATAAAGGTAAAGGTACAATAACTAAATTGAAGAGTATATAGATTCTCATCCTTCTATACCTTCCTCTTCATTAAAAACATTGGATCAATCATATGAGAACCAATTCCATTAAGTGATATACATTATGTGGATTCTTATCAAAAGGATTCACAACAAATTTTATAGATCATAACACAACATGATAACATTGATATTATTTTGTCCATGTTACTTGAGTATAACATTATTTATTTACATTCTACTCAACATAGATTAGGCAACCACCTTCTTATTCAAGAAGGAATGCCATATTGAAATTTGTATTAGATCATAGGTCACAATACAAGTCAATGTGGGGATTTAAAGGCCAAAATTAAAGAATACAAGAGTACAAGACAAATAATTTTTTTGTCCCCATAAAAAAACAACAAATCTAATATGTCACATCTTTCCAAAGAAGATCAACCTTCAAACACACCCCCAGGTGGATATATAACAAATTTTAAAAATATCGATGGGTTATGCTATACCCATATTCCAATTGACATATAATGGGACTCATTTTGTAGTAGGATACTTTTTGAAAAAATTAACTAAAGAAATATCCATTAAATTCAAACTCTCTTTGATACAAACTTCTACCTATATCATGTGGACCAATGATTGTATATTTTATGATATGGATAATAAATCTAAAGTTAAATATCACATTTTCATCTAGGTTGGTCTTGATTCACCAGTATCAAAGCAAAGATTGATATGAAAAATAGGTGAGCATTAATTTTAAATTTCAAGATAAAAAAATACATGTGCCACTTGATGGGTACAATGATACATCTGTGATAACAATAGATGTAATACATTTACCAAAATGCATTATAGCATGTGTCATGATAAGTAATAGGACATAATGCCTTATGAATAACTAAAATTAATTAATAAATAATCCTTTGCATTATGATTGGGGAAATGATTAGTTATTTACCTTAAAATTGGGAAAATGGATAGTTTGTTTTTGACTTTCCAAAAATCTCCACACAAATATAAAAAAACAAACACTCAAAAATCCAAAAAACCTTTTTTGCACCTACATGTTCTATTGGATCCTTGGAATATGTGTTATTTCCATGTTAAGGAATAACATATCATTTAATACTACATACACATACACATACACATACACATACGCATACACATACGCATACGCATACGCATACGCATACGCATACACATACACATACACATACACATACACATACACATACACATACACATACACATACATATACACATACACATACACATACACATACATATACACATACACATACACATACACACACACACACACATACACATACACATACACATACACATACACATACACATACACATACACATACACATACACATACACATACACATACACATACACATACACATACACATACACACACATACACATACACATATACATACACATATATAGGTGTACATAGATAAATGATACACTTATGGGTGTTTGGATTTCCATATACTCACATCACCAGGACGTTAGGGGAATCCATCTTCTATGATATTGATACACACAAGTTATATAATTTGATAATCACTCTAAACTATTATGTTTGAGTTTACATATGCAATTATACATGCATATTATCCATGGTCATATATTACATAGGGTACTTTATATGCTATATATTTGACAATTTTAACTAACACATTCAACACATGGGTGACTATTACATGTTTATGTTGGTTTCTTATGATTTTAGTTTACTCACTTGAGTGTATTGACTTAATATTGTCTTGTTTTTTTGAGAATTTATATATGCTCCATTGTATGTGGCCCCTATGCCCATGCTTGATTTCTTGGACATTTGAATATGTCATTACATTCTTGGATATTTAAATATGTCATTACTTTCATGGGAATTTAAAAATGTCATTATTTTATTTATGGGCATTTGAATAGGTCATGTCCATTATATTTTGCTGCATTTGAACATGCCCCTTTTTTGTGGTCTCCTTGGACCATTTCCATTTGACTTACTTTTGAGTACTCTTATTTGTGTGCTTTTTTTCTTGTTGACATTGTACTATTAATATATATATATATATATATATATATTTCCATGATATTTATCATGAATCTTAGGCCTAAATGTGATCATATTGGTTATATGTGATTCAATGATACATTTACCTAGACGTGTTTCATTCTATATGATATATCGGTACATTCACAGATTTATAGTTGTCTTACCATTTTGAGGTGAGCTAACTACCACGTACTATTTTTAAATCACCTAAAAAAGGGGGAATATTAGTTGGGAAATGTCATGGTGACATGGAATCACATTTTCATAGTTATCATATTTATTGGGGGCATGCTTTAGAAGCATGTTCTCCACACTAGCTCAATATTAAACATCTATAGTTTATAGTGGGGGCATGTTTTGGAAACAAGTCCTCTACATTAATACTTATATAATTTTTATATTTATCCATATATAGTGGGGGAATGCTTTGGAATCATGTACTTGACACTTAAATAGTTTTCCAAGCTAGCCAAATGACATAGTTATATGATTCCAATACACATTTGTGGTAGAATTATATACATGGTACCATTTTTACACATAGTTTTAGTAGGAGACAAATCTAAGGTAAATTTTGTATACACATAATATTTTCAAAATTTTATCACTTACTAATGCTTTGTATCTTGTAATAACCCATAGAGTCTCAATCTATCTGAGTATACACCTTAAGGGGTGCATTAAGAAATGGGTGGCTAGACTACTAGTGCTTTATAGGATTGTTATCCCTTTTGTAACATGTTATCTACACACTTGTCTCCTAAAAAACTTATCCCTAAGCTTTTTATTCTCTATTTTACTCTCTCTAGTCATTTTCCACACTTTATCCTTCTTTTCCTCACCTTAATCCCCTTTTGTCAATCAGCTATACTAGGTCGACTGGGTTGACCCTATATAGTTTTAGTTGATTTTCACTTAGGAAATAGTTTGGCTCTTAGCCGACCTAGCTCATGACCTAGTGAATTATTATCTGAAATTGTGCTAGGTCGATTGGGTCAACCATGTAGACTAAGATCTTTAGAAGGGTTTAGGGTCAAATCCACCTATATATACAATTTAATTTCACCATTGTTTAGAGAATAGAAGTAAGAGTTATTGCATATTTTCTTATCCACCATTCTACTTGAGGAAAAAGCTTAGGGTTTCATACTTTCTTTGAAGATGCAGATCTTATCTTGTGAAGAAGTCTTTTGGATGAATTGATAGGCTATGTAGCCTTGATCTGATTTATATTTATCATCCTTACATACCTCAAGAACCTCTTGTGAAGCACTTTGGTCAAGGGAGAGATTGAAGCTCGGTAGGTTCATCTTCAAAAGTAAATATTGCTAACTTTGTTCCTCCTTTATAATAGTAGATATATATGAATTTTTACTTATATTCCATGCATTAGAATTACATATAAATTAATGTTAGTATATGTCTCTTATGCATGTTTACTTCTATTTCTTCCAACCCCCACTTTGTGCCACAAGCTTTGGTGAGCACTAGATTAACTTTGTTTACTTGTTATTAGTTTAGTGAAATATCAAACCATAGGATTCTTGTAGGGTTATTGTGTGATTATGCTTGACTAGAGGCTTTGTAACCCTCCATAGCATGGTTTATTGTGGTAAGATATCCCCTAATCAGGTCTAGTGGATCCCCATATTGGTCATTTTCCTACTTAACAAATGTGTCCCCAATCAAAAGTGTATGGTATGATCTATCTTCTTAAAATTAAGAATGATTTATAGACACGATGCATTTATGATTGAATAAATTCTCATGAACCTAACATGAACATAAACCTTATAGGTTTTCATTTCACTTATTTATTTTTTTTATCATTTTTATTGTCATATATTTATGATATTGGGTTGACTGTATCAACATAGTTCTCACTTATATACACATTTTTTACATACAATTACATCAATATAATTTTGTTCTATCTATATATGCTTTTTACTAGATTCAGGTTACTAAGTAGACCTAGTCAAACATGTAAATATTCAAACTTCCATTTTAGGATACTACATCGACCCAGTCAACCCTATATATTTTCAAGTTTTCAACAAATAGGATCTGTAAAGCTAGGTCGACCCAGTCGACATAGTTAGCAAAATTCACAAGTAAAACTCAAGGTTATTAATTATCAATCTCATTTTTATTTTCATCCTCCAACCCACTAAGGTTCCTTTCTATCCTTCTTTTTCATTTCTAGCATTTTTTATAATTCTATTTTTCATAGTTTACAATCTTTAAAACTACCCCTATACAATCAACTAGGTTGACCCTATTAATGTAGTTTTGTATAGAAAGCTAGGTTGACTCTACTGACATAGTTCTATATTTTGTGTTCTTTCTAGAAAGCAAGGTCAATTCTATTGATGTAGTTCATTTTTAGACACTTTCTTCTATAGTATAAAGGTGACACTATCGACCTTATTCTATTTTCTCTACATACACTTTCAATTGAATCAACATTGTACTATGTTTCAAAGTTTGAATTAACCATTCTATGCTAGTAATTAGCTCATGATTTAATTTCTTGTTTCTTAGATAATTATAATAATTCACATAGTCTAATTAGGTGGTTTTACTTATACTATCTAGTTTCACTATTTTATTTTTTATGCACACACTACCAAATCAAAAAATCTCACAAAGCATTTTAAGAATTATTTACCCAAGGTGTACCTAATTAGATTTCATTACCAAGGGGGAAGATGACATGGGTTTTTAGCCAAGTATAAACATGTGGTTAATGGTATATTTAGGCTAAACACCTAACACCCTTATCACTACAGTGTGTGAAGTGAGGGGTATGCCCCAATACCAATCCAGTACCATTACCAATACAGACCCCTTTCAACCCAAACATCCTAAAACCATCCATAGAATACTTTATAGTTACTTACATATAACCAACTTACTATCACATCTAAAATTATACTCAAATAATCTAACAATATTCAGGTTACCCTCTTAGTTAGCTTTTACTTTCCAAGTAAACTGCTTGTTCTTTGCTCAACTATATTATATTACAAAACTTGCATTAGCCAACATTGGTGTAAAGTTTTGTGTTGTGTACCTCAATTGGATCAAGCTGATTGACCTAATTTATTGTGTGTTTTGTTTCATTTCTTGCTTTCCTAAAGTACTTGAAAAATTCTTCTTCTTTTAGTATACAATTATTTATGTCAACATAGTATTTTATAAGCTATTTATTTTCCATATTTCTTATACTAGGTTGACCCTATCAAATTTGTATAATTTATAGCCTCTATTTCATATACTAGGTCAACCTAGTCTACTCTATATAATTTTTAGGCCTTATTTTCTATACTAGGTTGACCTAGTCGACTCTATATAATTTTTTGTGACTTTTTAGTTCCTTGATTTTGTAACTCTCTTGCCTTGTTTAGTCATTTTCCTTTATCATGAACTTTCTATTTGAAGACAACACTGAGTTTAATTCAATAAACATGATGATTTTTACCAACCCTCATAGGGTCTCCCATAAATAAAGTAGGGATTCTCTCTTAAATGAGATTAATGTTTATATAACCACTCACACAATGAAATATGGGACCTATCCTCATTCCTTTTCACTACATAATCCTCTCTTCTCACTAGAATATCAACTTAAATTAGAGTATACCCATGAAATACTCTTCTTTATTTCCAAATTTCCTCAATATCAAGGAAAGGATCCCTCTACCATTTACCATCTCATGATTAGTGGTCAAATTTAAGACCTTTATTCATCTTCTCCCACATTTTCACAAGGATTTATGGGTACTACCTTTTTTGATTCTCAACCTCTTCCTTCTATCACGACCCCATCTCATACCATAACCTCTTCTTCTATCTCCATGCCTAGTATATACACTAACATTATAGGTTATAAAATTAGTGGACCTCTCACAAGACCCACTCTCCTTAACTCTTCCACTAGTGCATCATTTGATACCCAAGGCAATCATGATTTTAGTGCTTCCTCTTCTGACACCTTCACTAGTTCATATTTAACCATACAAGAAAATTTTATCACTAGTACCTCCTATTCTAATAGTTCCTCTCAAGCTCCTATCAAAACCAATAATGGTACCCAAGCTATTAATACCAACTCTTATGCTTCAAGTAATGCTAACAATGCCAATCAAACACATAAACTCTTATTAAAAATACTTAATCAAATGATAAACTTTCAAGCTCTTAATACAAATCAAATTATGAAAATGAAAAATTACCTTCTCCATCTTCAAACCCATCCTCAACCAATGCCTTGGGGCATATAATCAAAATTTTCCTCTCCTCCTCTCAATCTTCCCTTAGAAATCTCATCCCACAACCTCCTCTTATCAACTAGACAATTAAACATATTCAAAATGAACCTCTTACCACTCAAATTTCTAATATTGATATAGGAGGTATCACTCCTACCATTTCTTACAATGGGTCAATTGATCCTACTATTCATCTTAAAACATTTGGAAATATGTATAAAGATTCGGTCAAATCAAACACCTTTGCCTTTAACAAGCTATTAACCAAAACTCTCACGTGTGATGTTTTAGATTGGTACAACCAACTTGAAACTCATTCTATTACTATTTTGGAAGATTTAGTGAATGCTCTAGTCCAAGAGTTCTAAACTAGTGATCTTCCTGAGAATACTTTGGCCCACTTTATAAATTATAAATAAATTGAAAATGAAATTTCCTAAGATTTTTTTAAAAGGTGGAAAACATTGTCCAACAAATGTGAACATAACATGGCCAATGATAACCTTTTCCATATCTTTACCAATTCTCTTTTTCCCAAGTTATAATATCAAGTCTACACTCTCTCTCCATATACTTTAGAGGAGGCTATTGACCAAGATAAACATCAAGACTTCCTTATGCATTAATTAAAGCCACCCCAACCTTGTATGGGTACTCATATTTTATTTATAAGCAAAAATCATAATTCTACCAATGATGGTGTCATGGAATCTTAGGAAACCATTCACACTATTCAAGCTATTGTTCCTAACCAAACTTTGGAACTATCTTTTCCTTCTAAAAAATTCACCAATCCTCATTTCTCTTCACCTAATAACATCAATATTTACAAAACTTTATCCTCAATTAAATTACATAAACATCTACCTATACTTCTTCCACAAGAAATTGATACCACTCATCCTATGAAATCTTGGTATGATCCCAACAAGTTTTGTTGGTTTTACACTAGTTGGGGTCATTCTCATGAGAGATGTAGTTAGATTCATAATTTAGCTATGGATTTTATTCTTGGTCCTAATTTTTATCATGAATCTATCATTTGAAAATTTTAATAAGCCTATGACATTTATTTTAAGGCTCATGAGACTCATAATAAATCTCAAGCTTTACATCAAGCTAATGCTCATTTGGCTATCTATCAAGACCATATTCCTAATCACTAGTATAATAAATATACCCAAGACAATCCCACCCTTTCCACCAAAAATTTATAAATTATTTTAAACCATACTTCTTAAGAGAATGTGGTTAAAATGACTAATATGTGAAGGGTGGTTGATTTTATTGACAATCAGCCTATCTACACTCTGCCATTGTCTTACACATTTTATGTTATCTAGGATTCTTATCTAACTCACTTAAATTATTTGGAGAAAGTTGAACTTATAACTTTAAATATCCCAATTCTAACTCCTCACTTGGACAACACTTCCCATTCTATTTCTACCATCCCTCCATCTTTTTTACCTAACACCAATGACAATCAAGCTTCTATAAACACTTATTCTACCAATTCTCAAAACTAACCTAAACCAAATACTTATACTTCTCAACATATCTTACAACCTTATTCTAAACCTTCTCCTTATTATCAACACAAATTCTAATACACTTTAGATCATCCTTTTGAGGACCTCATTTAACATTATGTACTTATTTCTAACAACTTTCTTATGGTTTATGATGAGTGGGATCCCATTATGGAACTCACTAATCTCCCATCCTAAATTCCATTTCTTGAGCTTATAAGAACCTCTCGACATCATTATAACCATGTCATGAAACTATTTTTTGAAATGAACATCCCTTGTCCTCCCCTAGTAGGATGCAAAGCAATCTTATCTAGATCTAAAAATAACATATTAAAATAATGTGAAAATATGTCTATTCATGTTGATGAAACAATGGAAACTTCTCTTTCCTTAAAATTTTACATCACTTCTATGATTCATGATGAGAATAGACATCATGTACATGATCCTCCTCAATTAATTAGTATCTAAATTGGTGATATACAAGTTAATCATGCATTGATTGATGAGGTTTCTAGTCCCTATGTTAATTATCTCAATTTTATCAAAACCCCTGGATATTCCAAATGCAATCTTAAATACACACACAACACATTTTAAGGATATGATCTAAGGAAAATGCATCCTTTATGTTGTGTGTGGAATCCCATTACCACCCCACCTATCATCATTCATGTGAAGGTAATGGTATTTAATTTTCCTTTATCTTATAACATCTTGCTTGGTAGACCATGGACTAATAATATGAGAGTAGTTGCTTCTTGAGCCTACTAATTAATTAAATTCCCTCATAATGAAGCCATATATAGGATTCAAGGTAACACTAACCCTTAGAATTTTGAATAATTCCAAGACCATGGTGTCTTCAAGATTCACACTCTTGAGCCTTTGCCTAATGTTCCATTCCATTAGTCTCAATGATTCAACTTTCTCATCAACTCAACCCGGGGTTACAATGGTCATCCCAAACTCATTGGGAATATTCCCCCTAACCTCTTAGATTCTAATGATGATGATCCTGATGAGATCAACCTAAATATTAAAACTTATGATCTCTCACCTCATCTCTTAGCTTTCAACTTATTTGTAACCTCATTCTTGCAAACCACCTTGTGATGATATCCCCATTGTCTTAAGTAAGACTCGACATTACATTAAACACACCTCATCAGATGATAATGTCATCCCTACCTATATCATTGATTATCACACACTTGACTATGATGATGGTTATACCTTAGATGATCCCTTTTTAGGTGGTCTTGTTTAGGCCCATGATGTTGAGATTATCCATTATCATTCCTCTTTGCTTCAGTCTTTTCATATATCTTCCTATATTCCATTATTTATTTTTCCTAATTTTAGTATTTTTCCTCTTTATCATAGGGTAGAGATGGTGTGGACACCTCTATTTTTTGAATAACCACATAGGATTATGCTTATGGATCATGCTATGATGAGGCATTACCACTTTACCAGGTACCTGGACCCCTATATCTTTCTTATCCATGAGATGCATATGACCCTCATTTAGCCTTCTATATACCCCACACCTCACTTAATATAACCCACTTTAGAGCCCATTCCTACTCTTACTATTTTTGAATCTATTCATGATTCTAATCCTATTGCTCCTTCCATTGATCATAGTCCCATTCCTTTACCAACACCACCTACTCTTGGTGATGGTTTGATTCACTTACCATATATGGATCCATTGGTCACCAAGTGGTCCAACAAGCCTTTCCAAGATCCTTCCATTTTTTTAACACCTCCTCCTATGAGCACCTATACCAATCCCACTCATAGGTGTATCTATTTATTTCATGGCATAAATAATCATTCATCTATGCATTATCATAAACTATGATAATATATTGACACTTTGCATCATTCTACCACTCAATCCTTAGATAAGGCCATACCTCCCCTGAAGGTACTACCTGAGTATATTCCTAAGTATGAAAGGTGTATTGTCTTTGGTACCAATGTGGTACCCATCACACTGATCATTGCCACATCCTTCAAAAACACCTTAAAGATCATATATTAATTATTCTTGTACCTTCTATCATTCCTCTCATAGGTCATTATCTCAAGAAGGTTCCCCCTTATTCTCCCATGGTTCCACCTCCTATGGTTCCATCCCCTCTTATGGTCCCTTCAACACCTTCTATTCCTCCACCCATTAATTCTTCACCTGTGGACCTTCTCTTACCTATGAGTCCTTCCCTACCTATGAGCCCCTCACTTGTGGATCCTTGCACATAAATGATTCCTTCATATCTTGTAGAGTCTACTCCCATGCATTATTATGAGCATCCCTTGCTTGATATCCCTCGTTATCATGATCCATCAAGAATTCCTACCTTTTATGTTGAGGAGATTAGATGTGAAGTATTTTCCTAGTTTTCACTAAAGATAGATAAGATATTAGCTACAATTCACATCCAAATTCATAGAGATTGATCTAATGTTTTGGATAATGTGTGTGGTCAAATCTATTAGTATTTATGAAGACATGTATGGTGTTCTTACATTTTTTTTTGTTTTTGGACATGTGATCCAATCTTATCTTTATCTATTTATTATACCATTTGACATTGTGTCAAATTTTTATTTATCTTACATGGTGACTGTTAGAGGTCTAGATTTCACCCTAGCTAGAAGAAAAAGTGTTTAGGTCCTACCTCCAATTCTAGCTCAACATGGGACTAACACCAAGCTATGGGTATACTATAATGGGCTAAAAAATCTAGGATTTTTTTAATGAGGCTATCTCCTCTAATGCATCATTTTAGCTCATTTCCACTACTAAAACCTACTCATGATTAGGGAAAATTGGGGAGAGAGAGATAACATGAAAGGGAAACCTAAGATAATAATGGTGATGCACCTAAAATATGCTAATCCACTCTGTGAACTCTTAAAACACTAGATCTAGGACTCCAAATATCTATCATGCATCAATATTTCATGCAAAGGTCCACTGAATGATCAAAAGCTAAAGGAAGTGAAGGAGAGGTCTAATGCAAGACACTGAATAGTCAAGGTATCCACATATGAGCTTTGATCAAAATATATTTGAACACTAAGCATGACCTATATAATAAGATCAACTACTAACTAGGTGAAATCAAGACTTTATAAGGGAGAGGCTTCTACCACATATGCAAATTAAAATGACATGTACAAACTATACCAAAATAATGAAATCTAAAATAGTCTTATATTCATCTCAAGAGGTTACAAGCTCCATCTTGGTAGAGTCTAGTTGTGGCCAAGAGAGGGATCAGAGGGATACCAAGGGGATGGATTTTTTGGCTCAAAAACCTCTATATATAGCAAAAAGAGAGAGAAAATGGGAAAAATATGTAGGGGAGTGGATAAAGAGTCCTATTCATGTGATGGTATCTCATTTATTTCTTTCTACATGCATGTATTCTTCTAATTAGGATCAATCCTTATCAATAAATAGAACTCATTTTGTTCTAATAGTCCTTAAGTTCCTCTCATTGGCTAAAAGATCCCACTAGAAGACAAGGGTTTATTCTACTTGATGAAAAATTCTATTTGAATAGAATTAATGCCATTAACTACTTCTCCAACCACCATTTCACAACCTTAGGACCCTAAGCCCACTTGACTTACTCATGAAGCTCAAATATTCAAATCTTAAAACTGATAAAACCATGCCTTAAATGATGGTTAGTACCTATTTGATCAAATATGGATCCATGTTGATAGATGAGACCCTTTACATTAATCACATATCTGCTCCATCTCCATATCTAGATCATAGGTCCATTTTATAGATGGAAAACCAATAAAAAACTATTGACTTTCTTATAGTCATTATATTAATGACACTCTGATTGATGCTTAGTTCTTATTTTGATGACAAGATATCGACCCTTGATCTTCATTAGGTTTGAAGGTCGTATTTTACCTTTATGAAGCTTTAATAGAAATGCTTAGTCTCATTCTAGTTTAATTTGTGTTCATGCTTGAGCTCTATCATGTATATTTACCTTTTTTGGGTTGAATAATATCATATCAAATTTGGTCAGAATATCCTAGGCTTGATTATTTTGATTATTGGTTGTTGATAACTAACTCAGATCATTGATATGATGACCAATATTGCATTGTTGATCCTATTTTACATGGTATAATGTGATTAATTGATCTTATAGTAGCTTAAACATGCTCATTCCACTTGTTAACTATGTATCCATTCTTAGGATCTATTGAGTTTTGACTTGTTCACATGCCATTGATCTCCATGGTATGAATGAATATATACCATCAAATTACCTGGACCCACCATTTAAACTCAAATGGATAAATTACAAGACCTAAATTTGGCATTCAGACACCTATCATTTGATGTTAATAGGAATGTTAATGATGTCTACATGACCATGAATCTTTTTAATCCAATAGATGGATATTGAGATATACTTTGACATTTATGCACCTGTCAACACCTTGCTAACTCAACTTTGTCGAAACAATTTGGCTGATGTAATTATGTCTTTGGGGAAATTATTGTGGAATAATTTCCTAGAAAGAATTCACTTATTCAAAACCTTTGCATTAGGGTATTTTACTTAGGCTTTTTATTTCAAAATTTTTGTTCAAAAAACTTGTTGCAAGCTTTGTACCAAGAAATTTCCTTTGAAAGAATTGGTCTTTATGACTTTTTTCTCAGAAAAAATGTCCAAAATAATTAACTTATGCTGCAGATAAAATGTTCAAGAAAATGTCATCCTTAGAATTTTCTATGGACCTTTTGATTTTAACACAATGTTTGAAATAATTCATGACTTTAGGATCTTTATCTCAAATAAAATTTCTAAAAGAATGACCCAGACTATGGATAAAATGTTTGAGAAAATTGAAAAGGACATTTTACCTTTAGGACAATTTTCTCAAAGTAATTCCAATACTTAACCAAATGAACTTGAATTGATTTGTCCAAAAGAATTAACACTAGCCAATTCCCAAGTATCAAATAATATTTTAAGCCCATAGGCTCTTTTGGACATGATCCTAAAACTACTACCTGATACTTGAAGACTACTTGGGAAATCTTCATTTACATTTTTGGACCTATTTCTAAGCCACTTGATCTTTACTCCATCAGGGACTCAACTAACCTTTTCTATCTAGGCAAAAATCTTAGTATGTGGGCCAAAATGTCTAACATTTTTGGTGACTCATAGGGAATCATGTTTTCTATGCTTGGAGAACCTAGATCATTTACCTTATGCAGTCCATTGGTCATGGAGTCTCTATTCCAATTCAACATATTAACTTAAAACCGACACTAGCTACTAATTCCTTGGATAACCTCTTCTTAAGATAACACAAAGACCAAAAAGAGAAAAAGAAAATAGAGTGCCCAAGGTACTTATTGAAAAGAAACACATAACATAAGGAGAACTAACCTAACAAAGTAAGTACAATAATAAATGTGCCAAAAATTACACTTAGAGTAATTTTAACAAAACTATCCTAATTTGTATAGTTTAAAACTATATGTACCTTTCCTCTTGGATCAAACGGAAATTTTGAAAATCTTCCTACATCATATGATGAGGAATTGAATGAGACATGTAACTTTTTGACCTTTGGCCCTAATGCCTCCTTCTTTATGATGCATTCCAACTTCTTTAGCATGGTGTTAAATAAGAACTAGGTAGCTCCAAATAGGTTAGCTATGTGCATCTAGATAGTCTCAATTTCCTCATATGGATCCTCAACTATGAACTCTAATGATGGTTTAAAAAGGCATACCTTCTTGATTTATGTAGTGTCCTCAGTAAGACTAGGCTTCTTCTTGGATGCAAGTTCTTCAATCTCATCAAGGAGCTCTACATATTATTCCCAATCTTGGTTATTGTTTTCTATAGGAAACTCTTTGTCCACATTTTCAATCACTTGATCCTTAACTTGGAAAAGATATTCAAGCTCATGAAAGATATTCATTTGTGGCTACTAATCATCTTTTTGTCCTTCACTTTGACCAAACTAGATATGATAAATTTGAAGGGTATCTTGATCCTTTTCAATAAGAGACATCTCAAATTCATCCATGTCCTCAACTTGTACCAATCTCTAATCAAGACCAACCTTCTCATTCTACTTTGGTATCCCTAGAGTATCACTATCTTCTTAAATCTCAAAAACATCAATCGAATCCTTATATGAATATTAAACTTGTTGTAATATCTGATTATCCAAGTCTACCATCTTAATTTCATTAATCTCACTCATGAAATCATGGTACAATTGTTTCCAATGGTCTTCTTCTTTATGAATGATCTCCATCTCAGTAATGGTTCTAGTTGAGTAGTCCTCATGGATTCCTTCCAAATAAAGATGATCTTATACTTGATTTATATTAGCTACCACAAGATCTTCTTCCAACTCTTAGTTTTGGAAAGTTGATATGTGATCAATAGATTCTTGAGAAATAACCTCTTAATGTACATCTAAGGCTACTTCTCATTGGATCTCATTTCTAACTTGCACTTACTCCTACAACTCATCTTCTTTGACATTATGAAAGACTAAAACATGATCACTCTTTCCAAGTGGCATTCCAATAATGATATCCTATTTTAGCTTTGCTAATCCATCATTATGAGTTATGAGTTCAACATAGAGTTCATTACTTACCTCTTCAAGGAGTGACATAATATATTCTTGGGATGACTCCAAGAGAGATGAGATATATGTGAAACCTCTTCCATCCAACTACTTGTCTTTGATAGTCATGTCTTCCTTCTTCTACATACTTCTCTAGATGGATTTCCAAGATGGAAAGGACTTATATTCTTAAGGAGGGAGGGGTGGGGGTTGAGTATATTTTGATTTACTTGACTACATGATTAAGTTATAAGATGGAAAAGATATAGGTCCTTCTTTAGCCTTCTGATGTTGGTTCTCCTCTTCTTTCCTTATCTTTAACTCTAACTCTTTGATTTTCCTTACTATATTATCTTGGAATAGGTCATCTTTAAGGTGGTTAGAGGCTTCATGAAGGAAAGGAACACAAGAATATTCCTAAGGAGGGATGAGAGAGGTTTGCATAGGTTTAGATATTGACTTATCTTGGGCTCTCAAATCTAGATTTACCTCACTTTTCCCACCCTATGACTTCATCACTTGATTCTAGCTTGGAACCTTGAAGGACTTCCTAAGGGGTTATTAAGGAAGGACAAGATCTTGGATCTCAATAATAGGCTAATCAACAAGAATCTCCTTTATTCCTTGATAGATTTCTTGGATAGATTTCTAGGAAGGAAAGGTTTAGAAAATCTATGAAGCGCTTGGAATACTCAAAGGGTCACTTGGAATGATTTATTGGAAAATAATGGGTGGCACATAAGAAGTCTAAGGTGGTGTATATGAAGGCATATAATATTGGCAAGGTTAGACCTACTAATCTTAAAGGCCTTTTAGCTTATCCTAAAATTTTTAAATGTAACCACTTACATCCATCATCTCACCTATGAGATTATTCTAATTTTATCTCTTAATAGGTAACCCATTCTTATTTCACTTGCTACAATGACTCCCTCACATGATGGATCTAGTGAGTAGGGACATCTTGGACATAGTATTTTTGTGAGCATAATTCTATTACATGCTTGTCAAGGCCCACTAAGGTTCATTTAAGTGATAGTATAAATGGCTCATGATAGGGATCATAGGGAGTAATATTATGATGGGCTTGCTATTCATATGGAGCATTAGGGTGATACTCTTGCATGTATCACTAGTATAGGTCCTCATATTGCTAGTGAGGATCATGAGAAAGGTAAGAGCCATTCAATTGATAATCAAGATCATGAGAAACTTGACAATGTTCCTCATATCTTTGACAAAAATATTGGTAGGGTGGATAAGAAATATATGGATCATGAGGACCAAATTGGGGATACTGATAAGGAGGTGGATAATAGGGGTATTCACAATAGTTATCCATATCAACTTCATATGTTAAATGAGATGTAAGAATTGATCAAAAATTCATTGAAATGTACCTGGTTTGCTCATAAATAGAAGCTTTGATTTGGATTCGCCATTAGTGCTAACTTGCTTACTTCTAAAAGTGGATCAGGGGAAAAACACACCAAGATCCCAATCTTCTAGACCTTTATCCCATCGAGCTTGCTAGAACTATTAGAGGTCTGGATTACACTTAAGGTAGTATTAGAAGTGTTCAAGTCCTTCCAAATCTAGATCAAAATGGGATTGAACTTAGGCTATGGGTATCCTATAATGGGGTCAGACCTCTAGGATTTTTTAATGAGGATAGCTCTTTTGATGCATCATTTAAGCTCATTTACACTACTAAAACCTATTAATGATTAGGGAAAAAGGGAGAGAGAGATAACATAAAAGGGAAACCTAAGCTAAAAATGGTGATGTACCTAAAATATGGTTGCTCCACTCTTTTGGAACTCTTAAAACACTAATGAAACAAGTAAAATACTAGATCTAGGACTCCAAATATCTATCATGCATCAATATTTCATGCAGAGGTTAACCAAATGATCAAAAGTTGAGGGAAGTGAAGAAGAGGTCTAATGCAAGACACTAAGTAGTCAAAGTATCCACATAAGATCTTTGATCAAAAGATATTTGAACACTAAACATGACTTGTGTACCAGGATTAACTAGTAAATAGGTGAGATTAGGACTTGACAAGGGAGAGGCTTTTACCACACATGAAAATCAAACTAACATGTACACACTATACCAGAATAATGAAATCTAAAATAGTCATATATTTATCTCAATAGGTTACAATTTCCATCTTGGTAGAGTCTACTCATGCCCAAGAGAGGGATTAGAGGGATATCGAGAGGATACATTTTTTGGATTAAAAACCTCTATATATAGTAGAAAGAGAGAGAGAAAATGGGAACAATGCATAGGGGAGTGGAGAAAGAGTCCTAGTCATGTGATGGTAGCACATTTATTACTTTCTACATGTGTGTCTTCTTCCAATCATGATCAATCCTTATCAATAAACAAACCTCACTTTGTTCCAATAGTCCTTGAGCTCCTCTCATTGGATGAGAGATCCCACTAGAAGACAAGGGCTTATTCTACATGATGTCAAAGCTTATTTGAATGAAATTAATGCCCTTAACTACTTCTCCAACCACTAGTTCACCACCTTGAGACCCTAAGCCCACTTGACTTTCTTATGAGGATCAAATCCTTGAATCTTGAAATTGATAGAACAATGCCATCAATGGTGGTTAGTACTTGTATTATTGAGGATGGAGCCATGTCGATAGATGAGACCCTTTGCATTAATCACATATCTTCTCCATCTCCATATCTAGATCATAGGTCCATTTTATAGATGGAAAACCAATCTCAGACTAGTGGTTTTCCTATAGTCACTATATTAATGACACTTGATGTTTAGTTCCTATTTTGATGAAAAGATATCAACCATTGATCTTCATTAGGTATAAAGTTCCTATTTTGCCTCTATGGAGTTCTATTGGAAATTCTTGGTCTTGTTTTGGTTCAAACTACATCCATGCTTGAGCTTTGTCCTTGTATATTTACTTTGAATCAAAGAATGTTGTATCAACTTTGGTCAAAATATCCCAAGCTCGATCTTTTTTCTTAATGGTTATTGACAACTAACTCAGATCATTTATTTAATGACCAATATCACATCATTAATCCTATTTTTAATGATATAATATAGTTTATTGATATTATGCCAGCTTGAATGCACTCATGCCACTTTTTAACCACACATCTATTCTCAAGATTCACTAACTTTTGAGTTACTCATGTGCCATTTATCTCCTTGGTATGAATGAATGTGGACCATCAGATTGCCTAGACCCACCATTTGAACTCAAATGGCTAACTTATGAGACCTAACTTTGATATTTGCATGCCCATCATTTAACATCCATGAAAATGTTATTGGCATCTGTATGAACATTAATCTTTGGACTCTAATTCATGGATGCTAAGCTTTAATTTGACATTTACACACCTATCACCACCCTACTAGATCAAATTTTTCAAAAAAATTTGGCCGATGTAATTATGTCTTTAGGGAAATTATTGTAGAATAATTTACCCAAAAGAATTTGCTTGTTTAGAACCTTTGCATCAAGATATTTTACTTGGGCCTTTTGTTTTATCCATTTTGTTCAAGAAACTTATTATGGGCTTTATGCCAAGACATTTAATCTAAAAGAATTGGTCTTCAATGCTTTTGTCTTGGACAAAATTTCTAAAAGAATTGAATTATGTTTTAGACAAAATGTCTAAGAGAATTATGTCCTTAGCTTTTTCTATGGTCCTTTTGATTCAAAAAAAATTTCTAAAAGAATTCATGCCTTTGGGATTTCTGTCTTGGACAAAATGTTTGAAAAAATGACTTAGACTATGGATAGAATGTTTGATAAAAGTGACAAGGACCTTTTGCCTTCAAGACAATTTTTTAGAAGGAATTCCAATACTTAGCAAAATGAACTTAAAATGATTTCTCTAAAGGAATTAACACTTAGACATTTCCCAAGTATAAAATAAGCTTTTAAACTTGTACGCTCTTTTGAACATGTTCTTGAAACTATTGCTTGATCTTTGAATACTACTTAAGAACCCTCCATTTGCATTTATGGAACTATTTATAAGCCACTTGATCTTTGCTTTATTAGGGACTCATCTCACCTTTTCTATCAAGGAAAGAAGCTTAGTATGTGGGCTTAATCTTCTTAATCATTGCTTTCTTTTTGTTCTTGATTTTCCTTCTTATAAACTCCCTTATTTTTTCTTCATGATTGTTTGCTTTCTTATATCTATATACACAAATAAATTCTCATTCTTACTTGGTTATATAAACCCAGTTCCCTTTAGTCATTCCTTATTTACCATGTGATTAGTTAGCAAACAATTAATCTCATTATAATATCCTTTCACCCATCCACTTTGGATTTCCTTTTTCCTTTTATTCCCTTTTTGCAAACTAAGCCTATACATGTTTGAGACTTGAGATAATAAGATGGTTCATTGTCAAGCATAAGTGTTCTAGTTATTCTTTCCTTTGGTTACTTAGATTCTTTTAACTTAATCCTAAAGCTTATTCATGTGTATCACTCTATCTCTCATGACTAGTCATTCCAATTCCATATAGAGGAGGAATATTAAAAATCCTTAAAAACATTCAAAAGCCAAATCATTTAACAAAATGAATAATACAAAAGGAAAAAACATTTTGAAATTCTTAAAAGTCCAATCACACTAAAAGACATGATTCAAATCACATCTCCTTATTCTAGTTGAAGCTCAGACTCCACAATTGGCCTCATAATAGAACTGAGGTCCATTGGGGTGTTGTAGGTCAGTAGATTAGAAAAGGAGAATAAGAAAATCTTTTAGTGATACCTAATTTCTCACACAAGTACCCAATCTTCATAGTATACCAATGACTATGTAAGGGGTCCTTAGGAATGGGGAACACATCATGTGAAGGTAGGTCCATTTTACATTTCCTGTACCAATTTACATTCATGAGTTGATCTTAGTAGCATGCTTATTTACCTATAAAGCTTTACATTATAGCAAACATGTTTCCTTTGTACATTGATGGTCACTAGTCACTTAATGTCTTCTCATGTCCTTAGTATTCCTCCTCTCTCCTAAGGTCTTCTCATAAGATGCCTAAGTTATGATTTTTAAATTCCCTTTTTCACTCTCCACATTCCTCATATTTCCTCTTGAGAAATATTATTTTGTTCATTGATCACTCCCCTTGGGATTTCATTTGTGAGTTTTATTGTAAGACCATGGATAGGACTTGGAATTCCTCACAAATTACCATAATTTCACATTACTATTACTAACATCCCTTTGTTACCAAATTTTCACACTAATTCCACCTCATTGATTTTCTCTTTGTGAGTTGTAGTGTAAGACCATAGATAGGACCTGGACTTCCTCATAAAATTTTCCAATAATTTGAGTCATAATCATAATTACATGTGTCAAATATGAGATAATGCATGATTATTTATAAATTTACACATCATTGACATGCTTCCCAGCTCGATTTAGTATGTTTTATGCTTACTTCATTTCTCTTTCACTTTTATCTTCTTATTTTCCAATTACATGTAAGAATCCAACCATTAATTTTTCATAATTTTGAGCTTGAATTAGTATGATAAATTTAAGACAAATATCACCAATTTTGTTTTTCTCTTATACTTCCAAATGTGATTTAGTATGATTGATTAACTTATTTGATTTGTTTTTATACCATTTGTTCTTTTTCATGACTTCCATTTTATTACATTATTTTCATATTTCCCAACATGAATTAGTATGATTTTACTTATTTTAATTTGGTGCCAATCTTTCACTTGGTTTAAAAATAATTTTTTTACCATCTTATTTACCACCTTTTTGGTTCTTTATAATTAGTCATTTTTCTTATCATTACACATTTCCCAAATTAAACTAGTGTGTAGTACATTTTTGATTGATTATATTTTACCAAGTCTTTTTGTATGTTTATTTTTAACCATGCATGTGTCTTACATAAATGCTAGAAAATAAACCACAACTCATATATTTCCCATAGCATATACAAAAATAGTTAAATACATGTGTTAGAAAGAAAAATATCCAAGAATGAAAAACCATAACCATAATGCAAACATACATAATCAACATCCAAATACCAAATTGAGACACACACACACACACACACACACACACACACACACACACACACACACACACACACACACACACACACACACACACACACACACACACACGCACGCACACACACACGCACACACACACACGAACACACACACATAGGCACACACACACACGCACACATGCACACACACACACACACACAAACACACACACTCACACTCACACACACTCTCTCTCTCTCGCACACACACACACACATCATGAGTTTTAATACAAAAATACAACCATATACAAAAATCTATCTCTATGGTTGGACCCATCCTACCCATCTCATGGCCTAGCCATGCTACGCATAGATACCTCAATCTGAATCCTCTAAAAAGAATGCTATAAAGAGGCTATATGAGATCTAAATCATAATACCTACCCTTGTAGATGAGCCATATGAACTAGTACTTGTGCCAACTAAGTTAAGGTTAATAAATGTGCTGCTCTCTCCTAGGCAGGTACTTATCCCATCTATGTCACAATAGCTTGATATGTAGATCTCTCCTCAGCCAAGGCCTACCATGCCCATTCCTCTCCTATAACCACCTCTAATGGTAGATATATCCCCTCTCTATGCACTCACAATTGCCTTGAAACCTCTCTCACTAATCTAAACTAGCTCACCTGAGTTAGGGCAGGTGGTACCATGGGATCCTCATTAGGGACCCCATATAGTCTCCTCATCCTATGAAACACCTATAAAACTTAAAATAGATAAATATTAGGTCACTAATATATCTATAAATCTATATATCTCTACTCTATATTAGATAACTTAATTTTTTTAACCATCTTTTATTACCTAGCAGTGTATCAGCTACCACTATCTCACCATTTGTGTGACCATTTAATATGGTATTACTATATACACATTCTCTAAGAACCTCATCTATCGATCTCCACCCAAAAACAATTCCTAGATTCACCACTTGTGTCTATCTTAGGCTACACTTGAGTGGTATCTCTATCACCCATATCTATCCTAACTTACTTGATGGGCCATCTAGGATGATGATAGTCTCCATTCTCTCTTATTCCTACTACCTCCATTGATGCTATATCTATGATGGTTTTTGATCTTAATTCTACATAGTTAGTGATGGTACCTCTAGTAATCCTACCTCTATATGCATCTCATCTTACTCTACTACCTATTGTGCATAACTAGTCTATGGTCTCTCATGATGTGGTCTAATCTCTATCCTAGCAACTAGTGGCCCTAATCATCCTCTACCCTCTGACTCTCTCACATGCTCGGCCAATAATGTTGGTACCACTATCTATGCCATTGGGTGAGGATATCCCATCAACATTAGTACACATGCCATTGTATGTGCTTCCATCCACTAGGTATGGTTCCATATCAACTCTATCTATGCAAAAGTTGGTATAACTATCTCCTAACTAGGCCATATTCTATATGGGACCAATTATATACTTATACCCTCTATAAAACACTCCATACATGTCATGCCTAAGATGTACCTAGACGATAGATCCCAAGTCATATAACACCCTCTACTGTAATATCATCTGACTTAAGGCTATCATTAGTAGTGGTACCTTACCATCTAAGTTGTGACATAGTACCTATGCTATCACAATTCCTATCATATCCTTTTGAATATCTATAATATATTATGTATATACATCAAACATACTCACCCTTAATTTAGGGTATATGCTCTCTAATCCCATTTCCCATATGGCTAGGGCTCTCCTCTCCTCTTGACTATCTAACACTCCCATGACCATGGGTGTACCTACTATGGGTAATCCCAAGATGGCATACATATCCTATAAAGTGATACACACCTTTATGGTATATCCCTCCACCTCCCAACATAATGTGTTAGTCAACCATTCCTAGGATCCTAAGAACATGACTAACAATTTTTAACTCAAAAGAATTCTACACATGTCTAATATGCCTCCTAGGCTTAATGAGATCAATCTAGCTCTATCCTCAATAGACAATCACTCTAATAAGTTTAACAACCATGATGCATCCACTAAACACCAAAACCTTGGCCATCCCTGAAATCATAAAATAATAAGAGATGTATTAGATCCTTAATGTCATTCATAATAAAAAACATTCTTTTCACATTTTGACAAAATAAGCCTAAATTACTTTAATTTGTTCATTTTTATCAATTGGACCTATTATTAGCCTACTTGGCCCTTTTAGCTCTCACTCAGTCATTTTGGGCCATTTTAGTACTCTTTTGGCCTCTTTTAGTACTCTTTTGGCCTATTACATTCATTTATGTACTATTTTGGTCCCTTGGTCAAACATTAGTTTGACCAAAATTTCCTTATTTTGACTCGATTGACTTACCAAACTAAGTCAACCCCTCTATTTCCCCCCTCTTAGGACTATCTTATCACAGTGGATTTTTCTACTAATTTGACAACAATGTACTAAGTCAAGAGTCTATAAAACACACTAGGTTGGCACATACCTACTAGATCATAGTGTGGATTTTACCAATTTTTAGCCTACTAAGTCAACTGGGTTGACCTTATTTTTTTAATCTGTTGAACCCTTACATTTTGTGAAATAAATGCCTTTCGATAATTATTTCCCCAAACCCATCCAAGCCATTTCCAAAAATGGTTTTTCCTACCCTTAGTATCTATTTTGGGTTCATTCCAATGTTTATAGATGCTCTAAATTATAAATTTATAAACAATACTTAAAATCAATAAAATATTCAAAAACTCACTTGAGATTCTTAGTTGCTTACCTGTGTTGCACCCACTGCTACTGTTGGGGGTCCCTGTCATCTATCCTATCATTTATTTAACATATTATCTCACTTAGTCTTTTTTAGCTATTTTTATCTCCTTCATAAGTTTAAAAAACCAAACAATTTCCATTTGACCTTATTTAAACTTACTTTTCCAAAATATTAAATCTTTAAAATATTTTTTGTCAGATTCCTTATTTTGCATATATCTTTATTTATAATAATCCATTTTTAAACCATTAAATATTATAGAATCATAATTATGTAGAGAATATTTTCCACTATTATATGCCTATCTTCTAATTTTTTTATTTTTGGCTATTTTTACACTAATCTCTATAGGTTTGCCTAATGTTCTTCACATTAGATGCCTTCACTTCTCTTACAGTCTACTTCTTTATCTGCAACACTAAGGTAAGTAAAGATATGTGTTTTTCAATTCTATCCTTTCATTTCTCTTATTTTCTCCTTACTATAGTTTACTTAGCATCAATGTTATGTGTTATCATGTTCTATTCTTGAATCATCATCCCATGTTGCACTCATGTGACACATGATGAGCTTAGAGTGGGGTATATGTATACACATAATATTTTCAAAATTTTATCACTTACTGACACTTTATATCTTGTAGGAACCCATTGATTCTCAATATTTGTAAGTGCATGCCTTAAGGGGTACACTGAGAAAGGGGTGGGTAGACCATTGATGCTTGTTAGGATTGTCATCCCTTTTTTGACTTGTTATCTACACACTTGTCTCCTAAAAACCTTGTCCCTAAGCTTATTATTATTTATTTTACCTTATCCAATCATTTCCCATATTTTATCCTCCTTTTCCTCACCTTAATCCCCTTTTTTTAGTTAATTGTACTAGGTTGACTGGGTCGACCTATACAGTTTTGGGTGATTTTCACTTAGGAACTAGTTTGGCTCTTGGCCAACCTATCTCATGACCTAGTGAATTATTATCCAAAATTGTGCTAAGTCGACTGGGTTGAACTTGTTAGTCATTATTTTTGGAATGGTTTAGAGTCAAATACACACACACACACACACACACACACACACAGACACACACACACACACACACACACACACACACACACACACACACACACACACACACACACACACACACACACACACACACATACAAGTTCATTTCACCATTATTTAGATAAGAGAAGAATAATTAAGAGTTATTATGTATTTTATTAGCCACCATTATACTTTAGAAGCAAGCTTAGGGTTTCATACTTTATTTGGAGATATGAATGTTATCTTATGGATAAGTATTTTGGATGTATTGATAGGTTGTGTAGCCTAAATCCGATTTATCATTATCATCTTTACATACCATAACAACCTCTTGTAAAGCACCTTGGCCAAGGGAGAGATTGAGGCTCGATGGGTTCATCTTCAAAAGTAAGTATTCCTAACTTTGTTCATCCTTTTTAAGAGTAGATAGATATGAATTTGTACTTATCTTCCATACATTAAGATTTGTTATACATTAAAATTAGTATATGTCTTATGCATGTTTATTTTTAATATTTATAACCCCTAATTTGTGCCATAAGCTTTGGTGAGCACTATATTAGATTTTCTTTAATTGTTATTAGTTTAGTGAAATATCAAAAAATAGGACTCCCTTAGGGTTATTGAATGATTGTGATTGATTGGAGGCTTTGAAAAAATCCCTATCATGGAGTATTATGGTAAGATATCCCCTAATTAGGTATATAAGGTCGCCATATTGGTCATGTTCTTGCTTAACAAATATGTCCCCAATCGAAAGTGTATGGTATGATTTATCTTCTCTGAGTTAGGATTGATTTTTAGACATGATGCATTTATGATTGCATAAAAAAATTATATGTAACATGTGAAAAATATTATAAGATACAAATAAAATTTAAATTCATAAACTATTACATGTATTGATACCTACATACTTTTATAGACTTTAATGAGCCAATATACTATAGTTGGTTCACCTTTTGGTATGGTTTAGCTAATTAAATCACTCAATCTTACCAAGTTTTTAGTTTGTACTTAATCATATAAACTAACTAAGTTATGAGTATAATTGGGTTGCATGGTTGAGTTAATATCAAATGCCAGGTGGCAACTCACTTTTTCTCCAATCTCTCTCTCTCTATCTCCTTAAATATATGTACTTTAAATAATTATCTATCTTTATCCTAATCTTAGTTTCAAATCCTTACAATGATAAATATTTTGTAAAAATAACTTTTCAATAAGAAAGGCAGTTATATCAACACACATGTGTACTCCTAAACCTTTATATTTCATTTTTAATCTATTTTAAGAAATTTTGGCCCATATTATATACATTGATTATAGACTATAACATGCTCTTCGTTATAGGTCAGTAACTAACAATAACTCAAATATAACTCCATCAAAGCAATCAAATTTAAATCAATCAAAGACAAGGTGTGTATACACACCCATGTACTTATCCCTTTCCTTTAAAATAGAAATTTTGTTACTAGATTAAAATGGGGGAAAATGTAGATGATATTCTATGATAATGTGGCACCTCAGTCTTGTACACTAAGCAAACTTAGACCCTCTATATTATTCTTAGTTATACACATGCCTTTATTTTTAAAGCCTTGAATATACTATATAATTTTCCCCTTGTCCTATCTCTTAGTATGACAAACATTATATTAATGGCACAGACATCTCATTTTGCCCAAAATGCTTAAAATGTGCGTAACTTATACCTCTATCAGTTCTAAGCATGTGCCTAATCTCTTTTTCCTTGGACACTAATGTTTGAGATAGGTATTAGTGTTGATGTTACTATCCTAGTTTGATGTAAGTGTCCATTACCCTAAAGGCATCTAATTTTTAAATGAAATGCATTAAAATGGTTGACCTAAATGATTTAATGTGAGTTATCTCTAGAAAATATTAGTATAAATATAATATCAACCCTCATTTATTCAAAATCTATGCAATCAATCAAATCAAACCAAAATAACACTCGAGTTCCAAAAAGCTTCTTATTTTATCCTATTATGATATCAATCAAAGGAAAAACCTAGATATAGGTTTGAAGTACTAGAAGAGAAATCACAAGGTCATATTTCCCAAGTTACAAGATAGGTCACTATTATACTTGCTTTACACATATTGCATGACTCACCCACAAGCCAACATGTAAGGGAGAACTACATGAGTCTAAGTACCTCTTATAGAGTATTGGATATGTAGGAAACACCCTTTGATATCAAGGTCATTTTAGGCCAACTCAACACTATGTGTCTACTAAACCATTTTCCCAAGGTCATATTAAAGATGTAAATCCAAGGTTTTTCCATTCCACTAGAAGTGATAGTCCATGACCTATATCTATATACACCAGAGTAAATGTGAAGCCAAACTTAGAAGCATCTAGGTGGTTTCATCTTATTTGATAAAATATTTCATATAGGATACTAACATCGATGTAACTTTCCCAAGTTGATGCAAGTGTTTAGATAGCCATACTGCACCATATCTATTATCTGATGATTGATCTAAAATTGTATTCTTACTTACTTCCTTCCTATATCATCTCTAACACTATATTAGCATATAAAATAACTAAGTACATTATTTTATATCATTTGTGTATCTATCATAGTTGTAATTTTCATTAATAACCTATCTCAGTTCAATAAATTTAACATATAGTATATTTGAGATTAGCACATTAATTGGCTTGTTGTAGATATAAGGACTATTTCAGATAATATGGACTTACATCCTTAAATTGGATGTGAGATAATATTTGAAAATGAATAGTTTTTGGGTTTTGTGCAAATTACATGTGAAGAGTATGATAATAATTTAGATCTATTCCATATTTATTAGATTGAAGAGAATTTAAAATTATAAAATTTTGAATATTATAGGTGTATTATTTATATTTATTTTTTAGTTGGATTATAGATAAGTCCAAATTATCTAAAATAGTCCTTAATTATGATATTCACCATTTTCCCCTATCATTTTTATATCCTTAACCCTATCTACCCAAGTAGGATATCCTTATCCAAAATTAGGGTTAAACAATACAACCCTTTTTGTGATTTGAATATTAGTTTCTTTACGTTAAATTATACATTTTTATGCAAATGATTATTGGTTATTATAAGATTTTACTATGTACTATTTGATTACATAAATATTGTGAAAGATAAGTGTTTATTTGAGTTTGTCAGTGTTTTTGTTCTCATTACATTTATAGTTAAATGAAAGATGAGAAATTTGAATAAAAAATATATTATAATGCATAATATTAGTGAATTTAAAATGCATATGAGATTTATGATTTATTATTTACCATAGTAGTGAAAAAATAATTTTATTTTTTCCTCATAATGATCAATTTCCCATGCTTTTCTCTAGCCCCAAAAGGGTCTGGTTTAAGTTTATAATTTTTTATAACTTTTAAAATTGCCAATTTCCCCTAACCTAAGTTTTTTGGAAAATATAATTATCCAATATTTTTTTGTATTTCATAGAATGATTTTTGGATTTTTAGTTGAAGAGATACATTTTTTAAATGTAAACTACCAAAACTACCCCATTTTCCTTTGTAAAATGCTTATTTTTCACACATTTTTAATTCAGAAAAAAATGCAAAATAATGCCCTAAAATTATTTTATATGGAAACTAAAAATTTTAATGGCCTATAAAAAATCATTTAATAATTTTAGGATTAGTGGTTTGGCTAAAATGAGTTTTTTTAAGATCACTACTTTGTAGGGTAATTTGTTATTACATTGGCCATTTATTATAGGGTAGACCATGACTTTTAGTGGATATTATCCATGTGAAATCACATTGTGTTTTAGAGATACCAAGGGTTTATGGTATAGTTAGTTAAAATTTCATGATTTATATTATTCTCCATGTGAGTGGGTGATTATCTATAGTTAGCAAGACTGTATGTTTATAAGGCACACTGTTATGCCCTTAATCGTTAATGTGTCTAGTGATATGTGTAGTTGAATTTTGGCTTTCATTACCATTTTTCATATTATTTTAAATTTATTTATGTATTAATATACTTAGTAGGTTATCCTATGGGTGGCACATGGCCTTGTTAGACTATATATAGCAGGTAGAGTTAGTTATTCAGGATCATATTTGAGCATTCATTCTTATTAAAAGCATTTGGGAGGTTTCCCCCTCAAATTGGATTATCTATTATTCATACATTCTACTATATTTCGATATAATTATGATATAATATCATATATATTATTATTTAGTGAATTAATATCATTTTAAGTGGTATCAAAGCATCAATTTGGGCCATAATCAGGTCAAAAACCCTAAATCTTGAAAATTTGATATATCTTGCAAACCAGTGCAAATTTATCTACAAGTTTTTTAATGGAGTTGAGAAATAATCCAAGTAAGTTTCCATTAAAATTTAATCTCAGATCTATTTTTAAAATGTTATCTCCATTTTATTATTTTTAATAAATTTGCTCCATAGCTCGCAATTTGTATAAATTTTCAATTTTTTAAAAACCTTGGAAAAAACTAGTTTGGGTCTATTATTTGATATTTGTGATTTTAGGCCTATATATTTAAAAAAAATTGTGGTCAAAGTTAGGTCAATAGGGAAAAATAAGTTTCAACATCAAGCCTTTGTATGGTTGGTCCTAACACCCATGGATGGGGGAAAGGGAAAGAAACCCCTAAAAATCCTTTAGGGGATGACATGGAGTCTAAATCATCTGATATGATTTCTCAAATCTAGTTAAATCTACATGGCCTAATTCAAAAATATGTGCAAGTCCAAACTCAAATATCAATAATGTAAGGGGAGCTCAATGGCATGAACAATCAGTTGCATCAAATCACAACACAATTGGCTACCATTTCATCTCACTTACCACTAAACAACCCTCCATTTTTTCCTTCTGGTCCTCCTCTTCTTAATAATAATACTAAAATATAGGGGTAAAAATGATGTTTCCAAAAGTATAATTATGTAAGTTTTATGGTAAGGACGCACACACTTAGATCACTTAAATTGAAAATCTATTTGATTTACACCAAACACCTAATTCTTAAAAGGTGGTTATGGCATATCTATATCTAGAACTTGAGTCATTCATTTGGTATCATTGGTTTTGTGCTCAAAATAAAAAGACTTGTGCTCCCATTACATGGTTAGTATTCTCTAATGAACTGATGTCTCATTATCAAGATAATGTTTCTAAAAACTACTTTAACCAATTAGCCAAAACAAGATAAACAATAATAGTGAAGGATTATATTCATCAATTTCAAAATCTATCTTTATGTGTGGAGGATATCACTGAGGTAAATTTGACTAACCTTTTTTTGGGTGGACTAAAAGGTAGTATTCAATTGGAGGTTCATATGTTTAACCCCACAATTGTATCCAAATCTATACCAAGGGCACACTTGGTAGAAGAAAAAGAGATGATCAAAAATCATCCTTTTACTAATAATTGGGAATGCACCTTCCCAAATCCATCATGACCTCAACCTACTAGATTGACACCATAAAAAATTGAGGAGAAGCATGCCAAAGGGTTGTGTTATGATTGTGATAGTAAATGGAACAAAGGTCATAACTGTGCTAAAAATAAGTTATTTTACATTGAAAACACTGATGAGGATGAAGAAGATGAGGAGGCATCTATTGAGGGTTTTAAATGACCTAAGGATGAAGTTATATATTCTCAACCTATTATCTCCTGCCATACCCTTATAGGTATTTCTACTCCTCAAAATATTAAGGTGGTGGGTTTTATTAAGAAATAAAAGGTCATAGTGTTGATTGACTCAGGTAGTACACACAATTTCATTAATAGTAAGTTAGGTACTCATTTGAATTGTTTCATCTACCCAACCCTAAAATTATGATTATTGATGGTGATACAATTAATTTTATTGGAAAATGCCATAGTATTAAGTTAGCAATAGGGGACTATTTGCTAGATTATCATATGTTTTCTATTCATATGGGTGGGATTGACATTAGTTTAGGAGTATAATGGCTCACCACATTGGGTACTACTAAGATGAATTTTTATGAACTGTTCATGTGTTTTTATTTTGAAGGCAAGCCAATAGAACTATGAGGATTAAGATTTAAATATCCATAAAAGGTTAGTTCACATCAGATGACCAAGATGTTGAAAACTAGTGCTAAAGGATTTGTGGCTTTCTTGCTTTTCATTAATGTTCAAAAAAATAAGGAGTCTACCCATCTTGAGTTACAACAAATATTGGATGAGCATTTAGTTGTTTTTGGACCCATGCCAAAAGGTCTTCCTCCTAGTCATTCTCATGATCATGCCATTAGACTCATTCTTGGAAGTATGCCACCAAACATTAGACCATATAGATATCTTTATGCCCAAAAGAGTGAAATTGAAAAAATGGTACAAAAATTGTTGGAGACAGGTACCATTTTCCATCACCAAAGTGAATATTCTTCTCTAATAGTCATGGCATGAAATAAGAATGAAATTTGGAGTATGTGCCTAGATTATAGAGAGCTCAACAAGTTCACTATCAAAGATAAGTTTCTTATTCCTGTAATTGATGATTTATTAGATGAATTACATGGTGTTGTTTATTTTAACAAATTAGATCTTCACTTTGGGTATCATCAAATTCAGATCCATGAGGAGGACATTCCTAAAATAGCCTTCTATACTCACAAAGGCCATTATGAATTTTTGGTCATGCCTTTTGGTCTCACCAATGTACCATCCACCTTCTAGAGTTTGATGAATATAGTTTTTAGGCCATTTTTAAAAAGTTTTGTACTTGTGTTTTTTTATGACATCCTTATTTATAACAAAAATTAGGAAGACCATTTGTATCATGTGAAATAGGTACTCTCAATTCTTGAGAAACATCAATTGTATGCTAAACCATCCAAATGTGTTTTTGGAATTTAGGAAGTGGAATATTTGGGTCATATTGTATCACATAAGGGAGTAAAATTTGATCCTAAAAAAACCAAGCCATCATGGAGTGGTAGATTACTAGGACAATTAAGAAACTAAGGGGATTTATAGGGCTAACTATTTATTATCATAGGTTTGTCAAAAACTAAGGTAGTATTTCATCATTGCTCATTTCTTTGTTGAAGAAAGACTCCTGATAATGGACTAATATAACTACTAAGGCATTTGAATAACTAAAAATGGGTCTATGTACCAACCTAGTATTAGTTAATCCATATTTTTTTGAAACTTTTGTGGTTGAATGTGATGCATCTGGATATGGTATGGGTGTAGTACTCATGCAAGAGGGTAGACCCATTGCCTTTGAAAGTCAACTAAAGGGTAAAACTCAGCTCAATCCCATTTATGAGAAAGATATGATGGCTATTCTACATGCATTCAAATAATGGAGACCTTATCTATTGGTTTATCACTTTCAAGTAAAGACTGATCATGATAGCCTTAAATATTTTTTAAAACAGTGGTTATCCTCTGAATGACAAAAAACTAGGTGAAAAAATATTAGGTTTTGATTTTGAAATAGTCTAAAAGAAAGGAAAATAAAATGTGGTAGTTGATGCACTATCTAAGAGAGATGAACCAATTGAGGCATTGTTATGTGCCATGACCATTTAAAAAGTAGACTAGCTAAAGGAAGCGATGGTAGAATGATAGTATTACCCATGCATTGATTTAGAATCTATAGCAGGGTTCTGATGGGATTGAAAAGTTTACATGGAAGGGGAACGCATTATGGTACAAAGATAGATTGTATCTGTATTAGAATTATCTTCTCAAATAAAAAATCCTTTAAGAACTTCATACATCTCCACTTGGTGGTTACTCAGGGTTTTTGAAAACATATCATAGAGTCAAGAAGGATTTTTTCAGAAAGGGCTCAAGGGGGATGTATAGAAATATGTGGCTAAATGTATGGTCTATCAACAAAATAAAGGTGAAATCATTAAAACCCCAGGTCTTTTACAACCCTTATCCATCCCTAGTCAACAATGGGAATATGTATCTATGGATTTCATTATTGGGTTACCACAATCTAAAGGTAGAAATGTTATCATTGTTATTATGGATATAATAAAAAAGTATGATAATTTTTGTCTTTATCCCAACCATTTGTGGCTAGTACAAGAGGTTATACCTTCCTCAATACAATTCATAAATTACATGGTACTCCCAAGATTATTGTTAGTGATTGAGATCCCATATTCACTAGTAATTTTTGGCTATAGTTATTTTCATGTTTGGAAACCCAATTAGATCATATCTCATCCTATCATCCTCAATTTTATGGAAAAACTAAGGTAATAAACAAGTGTCTTAAAGGGTACCTTCATTATTTTGTGTCAGATAAACAAGATAAATGGGTTCAATGGCTACCCTTGGCTGAATGGTGGTATAACACTTCAGTGCATAGTTCATCTAAAATGTCTCATTTTATGTAATTTTATGGATACCATCCTCCATCCCTCACTTTTGAATTAAAGACCAACCTAAAGGTATGTGTAGTGGAGGAACGCCTTTAACATCAATAAGAAGTCCTTGCTAGTTTGTGTGAAAGTTTAGCTTTGGCCCAAAATTGCATGAAGTAACATGCAGATCAACATAAGAGTGAGATGAATTTTGAAATTGGTGATTGGTTTTTTTTTCACTTGCATCCATATAATCAAATGTTCTTAAATAATCAAAAAAAAGATAATAAGTTATCTACCAAGTATTGTGGCCCTTATCAAATCTTGTAGAAAATTGGTGGTGTGGCCTACAAGATAGAATTTCCTCCATCCACTCACATTCATCTATTATTTCATGTATATTACCTTAATAAGGTCATTATATATAGAGTTACCACTCAAACTAAGTTACCAAAAATAGATGAGGAAGGGAGGGTTATTATTGATCCTGAAGTGGTCCTTCAAACACACACTAAGCAACTATGCTCTAGACTGATTATTGAGTATCTAATCAAATCAAAGAATCTACCTTCTAAATATGCTACCTAGGAGGATTAATCATTCATGCAATAATATCCAAGATTGCTTCAACATTGAGGACAATATTTTTTTTAAGGGGAGGGGCATGTTATGCCCTTAACCATTAACATGTCTAGGGATATGTGTAGTTGACTTGTGGCTTGCATTACCCTTTTGAATACTATTTTACATTTATTTATGCATTAAAATACTTATTAGGTTGGCCTATGGGTGGCACATGGCCTTGTTATACTATATATAGGAGGTAGGGTTAGTTATTCAAGATCATATTTGAGTATTCATTAGTATTGAAATCATTTGGGAGGTTTCCCCATCAAAGTGGTTTATCTATTATTCATATTTTATGATATATTTCCTTATCATTATGATATACTACCATATATCTTCGTATTTGGTGAATTAATATCATTTCACACACAATTGGCATGTCAATGGTCATGGTATTCAAATATCCTAACCATATTGAACTACCACAACTTATATATTTTAACATTTAAAATTTTCTTAGTCCTTATAATATAGTTTTTTCATGAGTTTAATTTTTTAAAAACTAGAACTATTTCAAAGACTTTTACTTTTTTGTAGAATAAATTAGGTTATTAGGAGGATCGAAAGTGAGATGACAAGAAATGGATGACCCCATAAAATGTTTCCCTATTTTTCATGGAAGTGGTTTGAGGGTTTTAAACATATATTTTTCAAGGTTGACTAAATTTTTTAAGGAGAGACAATTTTATCTTTAATGACTTTGTAAGTATCTAGAAGACTTGGGACTAGTTGACCCAAAAGGGAGCCCTCACCTTCTTATCCTCTACCACGTGAAACAAAAATTAAAGTCTAAAACTAAAAACTAATAGTAAAACTAGCTTCGGTGGCCATTAATTGGTTTAGAGGATCTTTAAGCTCTTAAATACCTTTTTGAAAATTATGAGACTTAAACCTCCTAAAGAATTAAAAAAAATGAATATGTACAAAATAAACTAAAGCATATTTATCTTGAGATATAATTTTAAAAATAAATAAGGATGGAATTTTTTAAAATATTGGAGACCCCATTGATGGTAGTCATCCAAGGATGAATAAGGTGAATAGGGATGACTATGGAAAACTCATCCCAAAACCTCCTTCATATTTACCAAAGATAAAAATTGAAACTTAGAAAGTGATATTAAACCTTTATTTCCCTCCTTAAGTATTCCTAGGGTTTTCTCATCTTTTTTTAATATGATGGTTGAGATAGAAGGGATCCAATAGTTGAGATAGAAGGGATCAAATGATTGTGATGGAATGCTTCATCCTCAAAGAGATAAGCAAGAATACTTTAAACCCATTTTGAGGTCATACAAGGTAAGTCAAATTTAAATTAGAATTAAATTGTGATTTAAGGTGAAAAGCAAGCCTTTTGATTGGTTAAAATCACTCTGGGTCTTATTTAAACCCTTTTTTGAGTTAATTGAAATCATTTTAACCTTAAAATTATTTGAACCCACATAATTTTAATTGAGAATCCTTTATAATCCATGGCACCATGTGACCTTCTAGGTTCACATGATAATTTATAGGACTTTTGAGAACCTATAATCCTTTTAAAGCAATTATTGTTGACATGGTTGCATAATGAATATGCATCCACTTTCACATTTCTGTTGAATTCATTTAGGATTGTGATAATTTTTTTAATAGATTGGGTGTCTTGTGCCATGAAGATGGATAGCCAATATGCATGTGGTTGTGTATAATGTACATTTTACATTCTTAAAAAAATAGGCCTTTTTTGTGTGGATCTCATCATGTGAAGTTTTGAGTATGAAATTCTAGTTTCAGATAATGGTTTAAACACTAGGAGAGTTGGGGATTGTTATTGATTACCACTTATTTATAAATAATTTTATGCATGTACCTATGTTTAACCCTAAAATGATCTATGGATTATTGGAAACATAATGACTGAGAGAGGGGTGAATCAATCATATAAACTTTTACAATCTTTGCCTTATCATTCATGAACTATCAAAACAATATAGTAAGCTAACAACACATTGAGAACCATGAGCATGAGAGAAGAAAATAACACACAAAACATTTATTTGAGTGGGAAACCCTCAAGGGAAAGAAAACCCATTGATGATTCAAATGGAATAATATCTTATAATTCATACATCAAGATTTAGTGAAGCACCGAATTTAGTTGGAGCACTAACCCCAACTAGCCAAGCACCAAATTGAATAGGCTTTAGTAATCACCCACTTGCAAGGAGGCCCAAAACCCTAGATGACTCATCACCAACTTAGCCACCTCAAACCTTTGATCACCTTCAAAACCATTTGTTTCTCATACAATATATGATCTCCATATTCAAATCTTCACACACACCTATCCTTCTCAAGCTGGTCTCTAGCCTTCTTCACTCAATTAACCCTCTTCTTGACTTGGTTAGGTCATATGACCTTGATAATAATATAAAATACCCCTATCAAATATTCATGATGGTTTTTTATACCTCTTTATGGTCTACAATACCTCTTTCATCTCTTTAAATTTCAATCTCATTTACTTCAACACATTCACTCTCACTCTAGACAATTAGGCCTATGATTTATTATTTTTGGGAAATTAGATGTTTAATTCCTAAATAATAAATAGGTCCGAGTAGATAAAATTAGTATATAATATGCAATAAATAAGCCACTAATTTGTGAAATTTGAATGTAATTAGGGATTTTCTAAAAATAGTAGTGAGAGAGAGATAATTAAACTTACCTAATTGTGTCATGTTCTCACTGAGATAGGGTCCAAAAATCTATGTGCAGGCTTGGGAGATTATTGGAAAAAAGAATTTGGAGTTCATTTCCTGATTAGATAGGACCACTAAAAATTAGACACCCTACTATCTAGTGTTATAGTCCTAGTCTTGTTGTTATTGTCCAAAAAACTCACAAAGATATAATTTTTCTAGGTTTTATTTACCACATTAGTGTTAGCATGTGTACCAAATTTTAGATCCTTAATATCAGCATAATTCCTTGTAGAGATGATTATTCATGTGCTCATGTCTTTTATGAAATTAAATATAACTTTGGCAAATAGGGAAAGGGGTTAGTGTGTAAAGGATATACTGGATTCACTTCACACCCCATGTGTGGGCATGCTACTTATATACCAATACTTTGAGGAGGGATAAAGCTATATGTGGTTCTCCTATTGAAGTGCTTGGTGTAATGGTGTGATGAAAATACAAATAAATACAAAACTAGGTGTACTTGGAATGACTAGGGACTAGTATAAAGGTTTAAATAATCTTGAAATACTATTAGATGGCTATATACAGAGAATAAGGAAGAGTGATTGAGTAGCCTTGCTTGTATTCTTTCTTTTCTCTTGTAAATGAGTGCCAGCCCTTCTAAATGGACTTTGAATGGCCTTTTATAGGGGATTTAATGATCGTGAATTAAATGAATTTGCATTAGGCCAACATGAATTAAGATAAGGATCTAAGATAAAATGATCATTAGAGGCTAGAATACACTTGGACAATAGTGCCAAAAATAGGACACCCTAATTTTCAACATTATAATCCAAGTTTGGACATTATTGTCCAAAGAGTAGGATACCTAGGGGGATGGATTTATCATGGAAAGAGTAGCCTGAGTCAGTAAGGGTTTAGTCTGGGAGGTTATATATGATTGGGAAACTATAAAAACATGCCTATGAGGCTCATAAGAGAAAATAAGATAGACATATAGATTAGGTGTCATTAACCACAATCAAGTTACCAAATTTGGCATTTTATATGACTACATTTGTCCTACTTTATTTTAGTGATGTAACAAAGCAAAATACTAGGATAAAGTAAAAGTAGAAAACATTCCTAAAATTACATGTAAAGGTGAATCTTATGAATCTATGTGATGTTGAATGTATGTAGAGAGAGCATAGTGTGAAGTGTGAATCTGTAATGGAAAAACATAGAGTAGACCAACATTTACTAGACTAGACCAAAACTAGTGCAATAGGCTTATGTAGAAGCCAACTTAAGAACTTAGGTACTAATAAGTTAAGCTTGTATGAAATCCAAACTTGAAAAAGGATGCCAACCACCTATAGATGTATTAAGGCATGTAACTACTGATAAATTCGTAAAAAATAAACTAAACTTGAGAAAAAGGGAGGATCAATGTGCCACACACATTTCCTCTAATCACTGGTGTTTAGAACATGGATTCTGATCTAAAATTTATATCAACTACCTAATATAAAATTGGAAATTGAGAGCCATAATATTGTGTATGATGACCCTTATAATAGATTATTTGAGGAAAAACTATACTAAAACATGTTGAATCTAAACTATGTTGTGTTGACAAACCTGTGATTAAACTCACATTTTTGTCAGTTTCTAGAAAAACTAATTTTTTTTCTATCTAAATAGGAGCACTATAAATAAGACACCCTATTATTTGTCACTATAGTCCAAATTTGGCACTATTGTATAGGGCCAAATATGATGATTTTTCTAGATTCTCTGCTATCTACCTAGTCTATTCTACCTAATTTGATGTTTGAATTTTATTTTGAGTGTTTTAAAAACTACTTTTTTGACTATTAGGAGTTTGATCTCTGTGATAAAACCCTTGTTTGTTTCCCCCTCTTCTAATGAATGATGATATTGAAATTATTTACCTTAGAAGAAATAGTCCTATAAGTGTGTTAAGATAGACATATACATGATATAATAATGATAATAAACAAGATATCTCAATATTTAACATGGTTGGATTTGACCGATTTTTAGATCAACAAGGATATAATAGATAGATGTAATGATGTAATATCATGTGAAAATTACTAAACTAGAATTAAAAAAGTTATTTGTTAGTTATTAACAAGGAGGGATGGATCATGATGTCCATCATGGCATCCAAGAGAGTAATGAAATGCATGATATGGATCATGGCATTATAAATAGGAAAAATAATATGTCAAAAAGCATTCAAAGTAAGAAGAAAGAAGAATAAAAGAGTGGCCAAGGGGTCAAGCAATCAAGGCACATGGGTACATGTCACTCAAAATAAAAATCAAGCATACAATGTATGTTCAAATACCACATACACATACAATTGAAACAAGCAATTTCTCATGGAAGCCATAATAACATAGAAGAGTATAAGCAAAGGACATTGGAAAATGTCCTAAGGCACACACATAAATAAAATCAAATGACATTGGAAAATATCCTAAGGCACATGCATGAATAGAAGTAAAGGACATTGAAAAATGTCTTAAGGCACATACAAGAGAGAAATAGGAACTAAGAAAAACAAATAATCTAGATATGCTAAGCAAGAAAAGAAAGCATATAATAACTTGAAAGATAAGATCACATGTAAGTAATCAAAGCAAAATTGAAAATCTGCAAGAAAGTTAGTACAAGACTAGGTATACGCTAGGAAATACATAAGTGCAAGATACTACTGAGTGTTGATATAGTAATCTATGTAATATAGTAAGTAATGTACATCAACATGATAACTTAGAGTGTGTAGTGTTGGAATGACATAATCTAGATGGTGTAGTCATGTAGAAGGTGCCCCTATTGGGTATGTATATCGATGTGTGTTTTGAATGTAGAAGTAAGATGCCCCCTCAATGGGTAGAGTGAAGCATGGTAATGTAGATAAATAAACAATAAATAACATAGAACATCAAATATAAGTCTAACATATTAGTAGCAATGTAAATCATGGATGATGCATACAATCAAAATTCTTTTGTGTTTTTGATATATTTGAATGTTTTTGGTATTTTTGATATTTTATATTATTTTTGTATTTTTAAATAAGCTACGCACAATCAATAAAGAAGAAATTATGTACAAGCAATGTTGAAAAGAGATTATGTACAAGCATGTAAATAAAGTAATATGTACATGATAATATAAAAGACTAGGCTATAGGGGGAAGGGATCCAAGGATGGAACTTGATAGGGATGGAGATGGAGGAAAGGGTCATGACCATCATCAAATACCTTGAGATCATCATCATATGCTATGTATTTGTGTTTATGGTTTAATTATGCTGAAGTCGAATTGAAGGTTGCTCTAGTAGTGGAGATGTTAACTCTACTCTGAGGCATTTAATCATACTAGTAGATGACTTCAATGGAAGTGGTGGATCTAGTGCTAGTGGTGGTACTATAAACTAAATAATGCCTTGATCTTGTAGGTTATCCAATCTCTATTTTAAATCTATACATGAGTTTGTATCATGGCCTATAATCTTGTGAAAAGTACAAAATGGGTAACCATCTTGATATGACAATCTAATGATAGATATGTGTCATACTATAGGTAATGTGATCAATCCATGATCAAATAATATATGTAACATAAAATATAGTTGATGTTATGTTGTACCTACCTGAATCTAAATAATTGGCTCTATATCCATAGAGGTAACCATGTGAACTATATGTGCCAAGTGGTCTAACTATGGTTATGAGTGTGGAGTATCTCCTGAGAGTGTAGTGCAAGATGATAAAAATGTTTTAGGATGTGGTATGAGATATCTAGAGTCATCATGGTAATCTCCTAGGCTAATTATTGTAATGCTCAATCCACATAAAAATTCATCTATGAGTGTGTGTGCCATATCATTATTTGAAGAAGCTTATGAATCTATATCAACATCATGTACATATGGTAACTCAAAATTTACCACAAGGGGTAACTATGATAAGAGTCTAATCATGTTTAGTAGTAGAAGATGGTACTACTGCAAAGGTATTTATAACTAGTGGAGTAACTTTGGAATCAACTATAACTATTGATAATGGTGGATGTGTAATAGGTGTCAAAACTATGACCGATGGAGTAGTTGGAATGGCTAAAGTTGCTATGATGGGTGGAATATCTAGAGCTAAAGGTGTGATTGTATGTGGAAGAGTGTGAGAAGTGATATTATTTCCAACATCATATGTATGTATCTGATTAAGAGAAATGCTATGAGGTGGTGGTTTCACTATGAGATATGGTGTCCCATTTTGTAAAATAGTCAAAGATGACTCTATAGTTTGAAAATATATAAATGGCTAGTTATCTACTGAACATGTGTATATATATCCCTCATGGAGAAATTTAATACATCGATGGAGAGTAGAAGGAATGGCCCCCACAGTATGTATCTAGGGTCATCCAAGTAAAATATTATAATGGAGAGGACTTGGCATGACCTGGAACTGTGTATAGAGGGTTTTTAGTCCCACCATGATATCTAAAGTAATAATTCCTAATGTCTGTTGAGATATATCATCAAACCCTTGGATGTTCTTACATGGTTTTTACATGGATGCCAAATCTATGCCCATGGATTGTAATAATGTGATATTACAAATATTTAGTCCATAACCACTATCAATAATAACTCCCTAGACTACTTTAGTTTTAACTTGAACTTGTATAAATAGTGACAAATTTTGATCAATAATTTTCTGAGAAGGCATGCCCTCACTATTAAAAGAAATTGCATCTTTTATAGTTTTTAAAGTGTTGACCACTAATACAAAATATGAATGTTTTGAATCAATAGGCATAGAAGTCTGAGTGAATGTCTGATAAAGAATGTACTTGAATACATTAGCTTTCTGAAGTATTTCTAACATGGAAATCTTAGCTAGTGTGTTTCTCAACTAATTAAAAATGTCATATTCCTTGTGCAAATTTGCCAGTCTAAGAGGATTGGGCTTGGGATAGGTAGGAATAACAAGGTGATAAGGCTCATAGGTAGGTGGAATATGCATAGCAGTATGTTGAGTAATATCTCTAATTGCATTATCTACTATCCATATAGGAGTAGTAGCTATGGGAGGAGAGCAAAGATAATCGATGAGTTGAGGAGGTGGAGGGACAAAAGGTGTTAATTAAGCTCTCTTGTGATGGGTAGTGACTTGGAAAAGAGTGAAATGGACCATGCAATATGACTTGGTATGGGGTAGGGGCTCTAATGGAGGTGATGCAAGAGATATAATAACATGTTTAAGAATAAATTGGTTAACATCATACCATATAATGAAAAGTAGGCATGAAATGCATAGAATGAAACTTTGTACTAACATATGATAGACTTCATCAATCATGTACATGATGGGGCCCATTATGGTTTCCTTTTTATTTACAAGAAATGTAAGAAAAGTTTTTAAATAAATGAGTAACATTTTTGCAATTTGAGTACGAATGTAAGGTGATACCTCAAGAAGAAAACTAGGAGCTACTACATGTAATTAGGGATTTTTTTTATAAAAAAAATGTTTTTACAAAATACTATGAATTTTTGAAATTGAAATTTAATTTTTGAGTTAAATATGCAATTTAAAAATTAAAAATTTAGTGGAAAATTAGTGATTTAATGGGAACTAGTAGATGCAACTAGGGTTTTGAAAAAAGTAAATATTTTTTATTTTTTACTATGAATTTTTGAAATTTGAAGTGATTTTATGATTTTAATATGCAATAAAAATTTTAGGAAATGATTGGAAAATTACTAGAAAATTACTAAGAGCTAGTTGATGCAACTAGGGTTTGAAATAAATTTATTTTAAAATTTACTACAAAATTTTAAAAGTAGAGAGGAATTTTTTATTTTAATTTTCAAGAAAAAATTCAAAAATTAATTTGGAAAATTAGGTAGAAATTTACCGTAGGGTTTCTAGGGATTTTATGCAAAATTTGAAGTCAGGTTCACCAAATGATTTATTATTTTTTGGAAATTAGATGTTTAATTAATAAGTAATAAATAGGTCTGAGTAGATAAAATCAATAAATAATATGCAATAAATAAACTACTGATTTATGAAATTTGACTATAATTAGGAATTTTCTAAATATAAAAGTGAAAGAAATAAAATTAAACTTATCTGATTCTATGATTTTTGACTGAGATAAGGTCTAGAAATCTATGTGCAGGCTTGGGAGATGATCTCAAATAGGAATCTAGAATTCATTTTTTTATTGGATAGGAATTCCAAAAATAGGAAACCATGTTTTTTGGTGTTATAGTCTTAGTCTTACCATTGTTGTCCAAACTGCTCATAGAGATCTAATTTTTTTGGGTTTTGTTCATCATATCAGTGTGAGCTTGCATACCAAATTTTAGATCCTCACTATTAGTGAAAATCCTTGTATAGATGATTATTCATGTGATCATGTCTTTTATGTAATTAAATAAAACTTGGGAAAATAGGGAAAAGGGGTTAGTGTGTAAAGGATACACTAGATGCACTTCACACCCCATGTGTGGGTATGATGCCTACATACCAATACTCTTGGGAGGGATCAAGCTATATATAGTTATCTCATTAAAGTTCTTGGTGAAATAATGTGATGAAAATGCAAGTAAATGGAAAACTAGGTGTACTTGGAATGGTACAAAGGTTTGAATAAGATTGAAATACTATTGGATGGCTATATGTAGAGAATAGGGAAGAGTGCTTGAGTAATCTTTCTTATATTCTTGCTTATTTCTTGTAAATGAGTGTTAACCCTTCTAAATGGACTTTAAATGGCCTTTTATAGGGGATTTAATGATCATGGGTTAAATGAATTTGTATTTGGTTGACATGAATTAGAATAAGGATTTGAGAGAAAATGGCCATTAGAAGCTAGAATACACTTAGACAATAGTGCCAGAAATAGGACACCTTGAGTTTTAATGTTGTAGTCTAAGTTTGGGTACTATTAACTAGGGTGAAAGAGACCTAGGGGGATGTATTTTTCATGGAAAGAACATCCTAGATCAGCAAGGGTTTAGTATAAGAAGTTATAAATGATTGAGAAACTATGAAAACATGAATATGAGGATCATAAGAGAAAGAATGATGTACCTATGGATTGGTTTTGATTAGCGACACTCAAGTTACCAAATTTTGCATTTTATATGACTACAACCTATTAGACCTTATTCTTATACTAAGCTCTTATTCATACACCTCTTGGTTAGACATACACACTTGTCCACTTAGATTTTAAATGAAATTGGACATAAGACATGTAATAATCATGAACCAATCATTAAAATAGGTTATTAATTACATAAGGAACCAAAACCCTTCTTAGTCCTTAAGGAGACCTAATTCAATTAGGCCTTTAATATCACATGTTACCCTTTAAACATCTTAGAACACTCTCAAAATTTTCACATGGTAGGAAAATATCATATTTCACTTTAATATACCTTTACCAACATCATATTTAATCCATAACACCCTTTATCTCCAACCACCACTTGAAGGACACCATTAGCACTGATCATCATTAGGCTTGTGCATACCCTTAAAGTCTATCTTAAACAAATAAAATAAAAAAAATTCAAAAAAATTTGGAAAAAAATTACACATAAATAAGATACATGACCTTACCAATATAAAAAGGTTCATTATACTTCATAACTCATAGTACAATGACTCAATCCCTTCTCTGCAAGTGGCCCTCTCAAAACTGTCAACTAGCTTCAAAACACAATCATGGAAACATGAATTTATGATACATAAAAGGGAATGCTTAAGCACTTAAAATTAATTAATATGATATTATAACAACCTGAAAACAAATTACAATAAATATATCATAATATATAATATCAATATTTTTTGTATAGACCAATCTCATGACTTTACTGAACACATACCTCACTGAGTTAGACAAGTCAATTTGAGAGAAAATTTATGCTATATAAAATCATCTATAAATATTATATCCAATATAAAAATTTATTAAATGTTTTGAAAAAAATCTCCATATAATTGGATTCATCCCTAATCTCATTCTCACTTTTGCCTAGTTTTTCTCATTATCTACACCATTAGGCCTTTTAATGATAGGTCAACTTACATGACCGGTTTAGCACATATAAGGTATATAACTTGATTATGAATACCATGGACATAAGATAAAAGTCTCAAGCTTCAATCTTCATCTAATTAGTATCTTTGACTTGGTCAACTCTACCTACTACAATAAATTTATGAGAAACATGGCCTTTCCTATAGGGTCCACTCACTCTCGTGATAAAAAAATACATGTGGAAATGCCTGAGAGAGTTTAATATAACCTAAAATATTTTTCATATATATTCCAAACCATTCTGGTTTATTTTAATCAATATCTTTCTCATCAGGTGAAATTTAGGGTTTTAGAGAGGTTTAAACCACCTTATAGTCTTAATGATCATTTATAAATATTAGCCCCTTATTATAAAAACCAATGCCTATAAAGTTTCTATAGGACCATTAAAAATATACCATAAATGGATTAGGTTCTTGTGTAGAGGTTAAACATGCCAATGAACACATGAAAGTCCTTCTTAGGTTGAGAACCCTTCATATTGTGCACTTGAGATACCTTGAAACACATTTTCTTACCTTTTATTCTAGACTTTGATCTCAAACTTGGTCATCAAACCTAGAAAAAACTCTCACACCATATGAAATTCTTACATGTTCATTCTTTCCTTGAAAATTGATCTTGATACCCCATTAGGCCACCATCTCCCTTTTTACTCTAACCTATAAGTCATATTAGGCCTTAAAACTAAACATCTAGCCACTATCAATGCAATATACACCTTAGTCACATGATTAAGAATCTTATCACATGATATAACACTATTTTTAATCTTTCATAGGTATTGACAACACCTCATAACCCCTCATTAGATTAGGTAGAGTCTAGAACTAATCTTGTTGCATGTTAAGTCTATAAGTCTTACCCTTGTAGGCTTACTTTGAGACACTCATGAGTGATATAATGCCTCATATGATTTATTAAACATCATAATATATCCTCTTATGCCTTTTTCCATTCATCTCACTATGCCACCATGCTCCTTCATGCACAAGACCAGTCATCCTATGCACAAGCCTTCTCAAGTCTCCTTCTAGGTTCAAACACTTGACAACCTTGACAACTAATCTTGAAACATTATTTTATGTTTATATACCTTTATTACATGCATTATAAGTTTTTCAAGGAATTTCATACCTATAAAGTATTCAATCAAACAAAATAAACTATTTAATGACCCCATGCCTCATGAACAACCTTTGGCATCAATGACAACATTAATGCCAAGCCTCTATAATAGAAATAATGATAAAAAAATCTCCCCCTTTAACATTTATGGAAAACTATACTGAAAAATGATCATAATTATCTCCCTATTCCACTCTTTCTCCCTCTTTGACATAAATGATAAAGTGATGTCTTCAATTCTTTGGATCATAGTCCTTTCATTCAAAATACTCAACAAATAGAACTATGAGTTTATGAGACATAAAACAAACATGCTCCCCTATCTTCATGCATACATTATTGGAACAAATCACATTTTATTAGAGCTAATGAGAATTTTTATATCCCCCTAAGTACTTGGATTCTTCAATGATTTCTAGGGGTAGGAATTACAACCAATTCCTATCTTAGGTGTTCAAAAGTTACCTTTGGAAGTGGTTTGGCCAAGATGTCTACAATTTGATCCTATGTATAGACATATTCAAGTTTGACACTTTTTTCACTTACCTTATCTCTTATATAATTTTACCTAATGGAAACGTGTTTGGTCCTTGAGTGCATGACAAAGTTCTTTAAGACATTTATATCACTTGTATTACCATAATAGATAGGTCTAGGAACATCGTACTCCACCTTGTAGTCTTTTAGGGTCTATCTCATCCATAAGACCTAAGTGAAAAATGAATATGTTACAAAATTATCATCTTCACAAGTGGAAAAATATATTTATGGTTACTTCTTACTTATACATGAGACCAAGCACCCACCTTAAAAGAAGGCTCCTCCATTGGTAATCTTCCTAGCATCTATACTTCCTACCCAATTTGCATCAATGTAGGATATTAAATTGAACTCCTTGCTTCTTGGATACCATAATTTATACTCCATATTCCCCTTGAGATATTAATTATCCTTCTTATTTCTTATATATGATTATCCTTTGGATTTGCTTGAAACCTTCCCATAAGACCTACTTCTTACATTATGTTAGGTCTAGAGGTAGTGGTGTACAAAAAACTTCCAATCATTAACATATATGATGTCTAATTTACCTTTGAAGAATCATCTTCCTTGATCAAATTACATCCTATGATCATGGATTTATTAACTTCTTTACAATCCTCCATCTCAAGCTCTTTCAACATCTCTATTATGTACTTGACTTGTGAGATGAATATAACTTTTTTAGATTGAGTGATTTGAAACCCAAGAAAGAATGATAGTTCTCCTATTGTGTAAATATCAAACTCTTTATTCATTACCTCTACAAATGTGTTTTTCACGTTCTCATTATTTCCACAAAATATGATGTCATCCACATAGATAACTACAATCAACTGATGGTCATCTTCTATCTTGATGTATAGTTTATTGTATACAACTCCTCTTTTAAATACTTGATCCACTATATACTTATCTAACCTAGCATACCGAGCTCTAGGAGATTAATTTAGACCATTGAGATATTTATTCAAGCTATAAACGTAGTCTTTGTCATCTGATAGTGAGAACCCTTTAGGTTTCTCAATGTATACTTTTTCTAAATTCCCATTCAAAAAGGTAGATTTGACATCCATTAGGTGTACCTTGAATCCTTTAAGATACAAACAACCTACTGGCTTCCAATATTTATACTAGTGCAAAGTCTCCTCAAAGTTTACCCCTTAAACTTGTGCATATCCCTTGCATAACAATTTAACCTTATTTTTGGTGATTTCTCCATCTTCATTCAACTTATTTCTAAACAACCATTTTGTGCCAATGACATTCTTGTCTTTAGGCCTAATAACTAGTTCCCAATTTTCATTCTATCTATTTGGTCTAGCTCCTCATTCATAACACCTATACAAAATTTGTCTTTGTTTCATTATATAAGACTCTTAGATTCAATAGTGGATAATAGATAATTATCTTGATTTAGATTGCTTACCAATATTTTCTTAGTTTGCATACCTACATTCTTGTTGCAAATGATTTGAGATTTAAGATGATCTCTTTAAATGTATCTTAAGGGTCATTTTGAGTCTTGTCTCTCTTTAGCTTCTTCTTCTTTCTCATCAACCTATATAGTATCCTTTTCATTATTTAAGTCCACATTATCTAAAGTTTTCTTTGACTGTGAGTGAGACTTCATTATCTCATCAATCCTTATATTGGTGACTTTCACTATATTTTATAGTCTCTTATTATAACATATATAATCTAAGCTCATTGATGAGTATCCTAAAAATATGAATTCATTAGATATATAATAAAACTCAACCAAGTCTTCATCATCTCTTTTGATGAAACATTTTCTCCCAAACACTCTAAAGCATTCTACATTTGTAGGTCTACCCTTTCATAGTTCATAAGGAGTCTTTTTACCATTAGTCCTTATTTTTCCCCTATTCAAAATGTATATATTAGTGCTTATGACCTCTCTCCAATATCCATCAGATAATATAGACTCATTTAACATAGTTCTAGCCATCTCTTGAACTATATTCTTCTTCCTTTCCACTACCCCATTTTTTTGAGGTGTCCAAGTTGCTAAGAATTGTTTCCTTATTGAATGAAACTCACATAAGTAATCAAACTCATTAGAATTAAAATATCTTCCTATATCACATCTTTGGTACTTGATCTTCCCATTATTCTCATTCTCAACAATATCCTTAAATGCCTTGAACTTATCAAGAGCTTCTAATTTCTCTTTAGGAATGTAACCCAAGTCATTCTTGTGTAATCATCAGTGAATAAAATCAAGTATCCATCTCTTTGAATGATTTTAATTTTTTTAGGACCACAAAGATTAGTGTGGATTAAATTTAAGGATTTTATACTAGAGTAATCCTTAGATTTAAACCTTCTTCTAGTCTACTTACCATGTTGACATGCCTTACAAAGTATGTTTGTAGGTTTGATGATCTTAGGGATGTTCTTCATAGACTTATTAGTGATAATACTAACTAGGTTATCAAATTTTAGGTGACCTAGACTTCTGTGCCATAGACAACTTTCATCTAAATTGATGATGAAACATATCTCCTTCTTGATCTCATTTAATACATATAGGTTGTTCATAGTCCTTTTAGCATTTACAATTATCCTTCCTAATTTGGATCTCCTTATCTCACACACTTTATAATGAAAGGTTAGAGTGTGTCTTTTATTACACAATTAACTCAAACTAAGTAGGTTATATTTTAGACCTTCTATATACAACATATTTTGTGTCTTGGTCTTTCCATTATCTAAAATCAAGACACCCTTACCAGCTATATTTGCAGTTGTGTTATCTCCAAACCTCATTGTTCTTATAGAATTATTCTTCAAAGAGATGAACTTATTTTTATCTCCTATAGTGTGGATTGAGAAACTGATATATAAACACACACACACACACACACACACACACACACACCATTTCATGCCTTCATTTTGAATGTGAAAGGTAGTATAAGCTAGTTTTCATGCCTTCATCTTGAATGTGAAATGTAGTCTAAGCTAGTATAGAGTTTTATTTGGTCTTTTGTTCCTCCTTGGAAAATAGTCCATCTTGCTTCTTGAGCTCAATCTGATTCATACTATATTGCTTTGGATTCCATACCAATGTTTGATCCTTCTTATTCATTTTAGGAGCTTCATATGTCTTGTTGAATATTTTGGACCTTATAAATCTATTACAATAGAACTTGGCAATGTGTCCTATATTGTGACATATATAACAAATAAATCTTCTGTACTTACCATGGTTCCATGATGACTTATCCTAGATAGCATTGGGTTACCTAACTGATATTTTTAGGTTAGTATTATTGAATTATTCTAACTTCTCATGATCTCTCTCAAACTTTCTCAAATTTTCTGAGTTGTTCATGATTAACCTTCAAAGAATCTAGCTCTATCTTAAACTGGTCATACTCGACTTCCTTTGTCTTACATCTTGTGTTGACCTCTTCTAACTAACTCTTAAGATCTTTGATAGTCTTGTTTTTATGTTTTGAATGATCAATTGTACTCATGAGCTTAACTTCAAGGTATAATTCAACTTTTCCTTATTCACTATCATAGTAGACTTATTCATCATACATGTTGTATTCTTCTTATTGATCATAAGACATTCTTATTCTTTTTAGGACCACATTCAAGCTATTTATATTTGACTCAAAGGACAAGCATCTAATACCAATTATTGAAAGCATATGGATTGAGTGGGGGGTGAATTAGTCATAAAAAATTTTACAATATTTTCCTTATCATTCATGAACTATCAAAACAATAGAATAATCTAGCAACACATTAAGAGTTATGAGCATGAGAGAAGAACATAACACACAAATCACTTAATTAAGTGGGAAAACCTCAAGGGGAAGAAAACCCAATGATAATGTAAATAGACTAATATCTTATAAGTCAAACATCAAGATTTATAGAATCACCAACTTTAATTGGAGCACCAACCCCAACCAACCAAGCACCAACTTGACTAGGCTTTAATAAGCACCCACTTGCAAGGAGGCACCAACCCCCTAGATGACTCAGCCACCTAAGACCTTTCATCACCTTCAAAACCATTTGCTTATCATTTAACATATGATTATCTACATATTTAACTCTTCACACACACTTATCCTTCTCAAATTGGTCTCTAGCCTTCTTTGATCAATTAGCCTTCTTCTTAAATTGGTTAGGTCAAATGACCTTGATAATCATATATAATACCCCTATCAGATCTTCATGATGGTTTATCTATATTATCTTGATGTTATACAATACCTCCTTCATCTCTTCAAAGTTCTATCTCATTTTATTCAACACTCTCACTCTATATATTTAGTCCTATTAGGACTTGTTCTTATACTAGGATATTGCTCATATACCTCATGGTTGGCTGTACACACTTGTCCACTTAGATTTTAAACAAAATGGGCCTTAGGACATGCAAAAATCATGAACCAAACATTAGAATAGGTTAGTCATAGAATATAAAACCAAAATGAGAGAATCCTCTTGTAATAATTAATAAAAATGCATAAGTGATTTAGAAGACACTTCTAAAGAAGAGAATGTCCTAACTTCTAACACAAAGAAGAGGTTTTTTGGAAACATAAATCTAGAGTTCAGTGGCTCAAAGAGGGGATAGGAACATGGCCTTCTTTCATCTCTCAGCCATGAAACACAGGAAGGCTAACTCCATAATAAAGCTATGTTTGGATAATGGCAACATTATAATTGAAGATAATGAAATAGGGGAACAAGCCAGGGTATTCTTTTAGAATTTGCTCACTGAACAAAATAATGATGATGGGAATGATGGAACTATGAACCAATTCATTGATAAAATCCCCTATTTGATAAATGAGGAAGATAATTTGGAGATGTTAAGGGCTATTTCTGAGGAGGAAGTCTGTGCTATTTTATTTTCTATGGGTCCATTCAAAGCCTCCAGTCCTGATGGCTTCCCTCCTATATTCTTCCAAGAATATTGGGATATAGTGGGAATGGATCTTACTACAAATTTTCATGACTTCTTTAGATCATGTAAACTTTTGAAACAAGATAATAATAATTTTATAGTACTTGTTCCTAAAAAGTCACATCCCACACACCTTATGGATTTTAGACCTATTAGTCTATGTAACACTGTCTATAATCTTTGCACTAAAGTGATGGTTATGAGATCCAACCTTTGTTAGACAAAATTATTTCCCCTACCTAAAAAGGCTTTGTCCTAGGCTAGAAAATTCTTGATGCTGTGATCTCCACTCATGAGACTATTCATTCCATGGACAAGAGTAGAACCCCTAGTATGGCTCTTAAGCTAGACATTTCTAAAGAATATGATAGGGTCTCATGCACTTTTCTATTCCAAGTCATCAAGAAATTTGGGTTTAATGATAAAATGTCTCACCTGATATGGAATGTTGTCTCTTCTAAATTTTTTTTAATTCTAGTCAATGGGGTCCCTAGAGGTTTCTTCTCTTCTTTGAGAGGAATTTGCTAGGGGTACCCTCTCTCCCATTACTTATTCATCATAATGGCAGAGGCACTGGCAAGATACATACAAGCTAATATAGTCTCTAAACATTTAGTGGGCATCAAACCTACTTCCTCCCTTCCCCCTATGGTAGTGCAATAGTTTGTGGATGATACCATTCTTTCTGGCATCTCCTCGGTGATTAAAGCTAGGAGATGGAAGAATATTTTAAATAACTATGCCATAGAGTCTGGGCAAAGCATAAATCTCTGAAAAAGCAATGTGTACTTCTTCAATACTCCTAATGACCTTAGACAAAAAATCGTTAACATCCTTGAATTTGCTAAAGCTATCCTACCAACTACCTATTTGGGTCTTCCCCTCATGGTCAAAGAGGCTTCTCCTAGTTTTTGGAATGGAATTTTGGAAAGAACTCAGAAGAAACTTCTTGGTTGGAAAGGGAAACTTCTCAACAGTGCTAGAAAACTACAGCTTCTTTGGGTCTCTCTTCAAGGGATTCCTACCTACTTCTTATGTCTCTTTAAAACATTTACGTATTTTGCTAATAAATTGGAATATATTCAAAGAAAATTCTTATGTATGGTACTTGAAGATAAATAGAGAATGTATTTAGTCAGATGGGAAAAAGTGTCTTCCAAAATCACATGGTGGCCTCAATATTAGATCTATCAGGAACATGAACAAACTCCTTCTCTCCAAAATTAATTAGAACTTGATCCATAAAAATAATGATTGGGGCAAAATAATTTATGCCAAATATATGCATAGTACTGATGGTTCCAAATTTATTCAATAGGTGGGGTTTTACCCTAGGAATCTGTGATATGGAACAAAATGCTAAAAATTAGAAGCCTTCTTAAGCAAGTAATTAGATGGAAAATAGGAAATGGCTGGCATATTAAATTCTAGAATGACATTTGGGTAAAGGATAAGGCTCTCATCACATAGGGAAACTATGGAGAGATTGCTGACATTGCTACTCAATTTTTTGGAGATAAAGTCAGTGATTACATGGATAATAATAATGGCATAAGGAGCTAGAAAAATCTATCAAATTGTTGTGCTCATCAGCCTAAGCTCTTCCTTAGAGTTCTAGAGATTCAGTAGTTGATTCAAGGGATCAGAATCCCTCTCTTCCCACATGAAGATGAATAGAACTAGTGGCTAGATAAGAATGGATGGTTCTTTGTCAAGTCTGCTTATCAATTGCTGATTCCTGAGGCTCAAAATAAATAGTTATGGAAAAAGGTTTAGAACTATAAACTCATTCCAAAAATTAACATGTTTTGGTGGGCTACTGCTCATAACAAAATCTTAACCCAAGACAACCTTTAGAATAGAGGGTTTACCCTGGTCAACAGATGCTATTTGTGCTATTTAAAAGATGAAATAGTTTCCCACCTTTTCATACACTGTGATTTTGCCTGAGAACTTTGGGGCATAATCCTAAATAATTTTGGTATTAAGTGGGTCTGTAACTTTGACCTTAAGGAAGTAATTATTAGTTGGAATCCTACCATTTCTCATCCCTAGCTTATGGAATTATGGAATCAAACTCTACGTTGTTTGAGTTAGATCTTATGGAAAGGGCACAACCACAAAATTTTTAGGGATACTGCTAGAAATGCCTCTCAGGTGTTTCATTCTTTTATTAAGACTCTTTTGGAGAGTGTCACCATTGCTCATATTTGTACTATAGAGAAACCCCTAACTCAAGAAGAAGAAGAAATTATGGCTAAATGGAAGGTTCTAAACCATATTCCTACTTATAATAATTCCAAAATTCTACAGAGACTTAATACTAAATGGATTCCCCCAAAGCCTAACTGGATGAAACTTAACTTTGATGGGGCCTCCAAGTCTGATGGTAAAGCCAGTGGAGTAGGGATTATAAGAAATGAAAAAGGGGGATGATTGTTGTCTATGCTGGTGGAATAGGATACCAAAAAAATAACTATGCTGAAGCAATGCTCTCTTATGGGGGATAAAATTGTCTATATCCATAAGTATAAGGAATTTGAGTATCCAAGGGGACTCTAAAATGGTCATCGATATAGTTAATAAAGAATTGAATGTGGTCATTAAATTAAAATATATCATTAGGGATATTCAATTTCTTCTGCAAAAGTTTTCTAGAGTTGATATTTCACATATTTATAGAGAGGAAAACAGTGTTGTTGATGCCTGTGCCAATCTCGATCAATAATTTTCAAATTGGTGATGTTGGGCCAAGCAGTTCATATCCCTTTAAACATTAGGGATATTATCCAAAAGGAAATGACTTGTTAAGGATGAGTCAAACATATGAGAAGGATATCTCCACTAGTCATTCCATTTAGAGGGTGTTGATGTGGATCTCATAATTTGATGCCTATTGTACTCTTTTGATAATCATTCTTGATTTATTGTACCAATGTGTTAAGGCACGTGGGATTCATTATGGAGGTCACTAGGAAATGATTTTTAAGCATGGAAGGAGAAAATGTCATCCCTGCATGATATTCTAAATTATGTGGTATCACATTATCATTATGCATATTCAAGAGCAAGGGCTTGAAACCACTTCAAAAATGAAGGCAAAAATTGGGAATTCTCCTAGTCTAGGCTGTAAATACAATATGGGGGGCAACAAAATTTGAATAGAACTAGTCTCCTACTGTGAGTTCAAAGATAACCTATTGGTTTGACACTACTATAAAGAGGGTGGGATTAGTCCCTACCTAGAGAGGCTCAATAGGTTTGATGAAAACCTATCTAAACAATTCATGAGGTCTTGGTTAAATAGGTGAGTCACTGTTGGAGGAATTAGCTTTGAGATTTCTAAAAAGGTGATAGCTATGGCCATAGGCATGTCCATGTAGGGGATGAAGCTATAAAGGAAAAAAAAAATCATGGACCTCTCCAACTAGATGTTATTTCTGGGAAAAGGTGAAGAACTTGTTCCTTACCAAGGAGGATTTGATCGAGCTAAATTACTTGAGCCATGGGACAGAGTGTGTTTCATCCTCATGAAGTACTTCATGCTAGAAGGATGATTCACTAGGTTCTATAATTATCACCTCTCCCTTTTAAATCATTTCAAGCGTAATACTCTCATTAGTTTTCCCTTTTATCTGCTCTTCTCCCTAGAACATTTTGTCCTTAGGGTGAGAGAAAAATTGGCAAAAAAACTTGATATGAATCCTATCCCCCTCCATCAAGGCCTCATTTTCTATTTGTATAATTTCCACCATGCCCTTGAGCTATCCAAGACTATTAGAATTGATAAAAGGGATATTTATTCTAACCCTTTAGCTAGTGATGTTGTTGACGAGCCCTGTCTTTCTCCTATCTCTACCAAAACTAAAGAAGTCTCATTCTCTACTCCTGAGGAGACCCCCGTTGACACCCTTGGCTCCTTTGTGAGCATGAAGGGTAAGAAGATGAATTTTTATGCTGGTGAAGAGAGTATTGGGGGGACCACTATGGGGACCCATAAAAATCTTGGTAGGACCACTTGGGGGCAAGGTGGTAAATCCCATATGTGCACTGAGGTTACTAAGGAGGGCTTCTCCTTTAAAGTTTGATGGTCAAGGTGGATTGCTAGCAAACCTGATCCCAAGGCTAGGCTTATTGACTATTCAGAGAGTGCCTCGGAAGAAGCCACATAGGAGGAAGAGTATAAGGAATTGGAAGTTCAAGAAATCTCTGAGGATACTGAAGGTAAGCATGAGATAAGGGAATTTAAGGCTACGATGGAGGATGGTGCTGACATTGCAAAAATTGCTGACAAAGAAGGAAAGATGTATGTGGAAGAAGCTGAAGAGGAAACTAAAATTGAGATTGGTTTGAAAGCTAAATTACTGCCTTGAAGGGTCGTATATAGAAACTAGAGTAGAACTTTACCACTGGGCTCCAAAATTCTATTCTCTTGAACATGTCTATGCTATAGGAATTGGGTAATATTGCGTCTACTGTCAATGTGGAGAACATTGAGAAATTGAATGACGTTATCAAATATATGGTTATGTAAGGAGAGATTTATTTGTCTCTCATTTTTCCTATTCTTATTTTATTTTAGTTTGATGTGTTTGTTGGTATACTGATCATGTTGTTTCCTGTCATAAGGCATGTTTTATGTTGATTACCTTCCTGGTTTCTTTGCTTTTGTAAGGGTTCACCCCCTGGTCTACCAACTTATATAATTAAAAACAATAATTAGTAGCATGAATTAAATATGATAGAACACTTGAAAATATTGAATTGATCATAGGCCACTTTGAGAGGACAACGTCCTTTAAGCAATATTACTACAATAATTTTATGGATACCTTCATTGGCCTCAACACTTAATTATATATGAATTCTAATCTAAAAAACTACTACTTCCCATGAATGTGGGATAAAATAAAATGCTCATGATGACTTAAAAAGCATATGAAGTAAAGAGAAGAGATATCATGAGTTCATAACATGCCCTCCCTCTTAGAAAAATCTTTGTCTTCAAAGCTTCAGATGTGGGAATTGGTTTTGAATCTAAAATAATGGTTCCCATGTTTCATCTTCTAGTTGCATTCTATGCCACTAAATTAAAACCTTGATGATGAAGTGGGAATGAAGTTAGCATCTATGCTTATCCAAAATTGCCTTCAACTCAAGAATAATAGATCCTTCATTATCAAGTTCTGGTAAAATAGTCTTCACTCTAATGTTTGATCCAATAACTTTCTTTAGACAAGAGACATGAAATATTAGGTGAACTCAAGAAGAAGTTGGGGGCTCCAACTTATAGGTAACTAATGCAATATATTAAAGAACCTTATAGGGCTCATATAACTTGGAAGCTAGCTTATGATGCACTTTAAGTTTTAGGGAGGATTGCTTGTATGGCTACAAGTGAAGAAAAACCATATCACCTACTTGAAAAGTGTGGTTGAAATTGTGTTGATCCACCTATTATTTCATTTAATTTTGTGCCATATGAACATTGTCTTGTAGGGTATTGAGGATCTGATCTTGGGTTTGAAGAATCATGTTTACTACTTGAATTGATGAACTAATTGGGTGTATATAAGGATCACTAGTGGTGTTTGACCATAGACTGCTTTATATGGTGTCATTTTTTTTGAAGTGTGGTAGGAGGTATTATACCACTATTAAATGAGAGGGAGCCACTTTTTGCACTGATGTTGTTATTCTAAGGTGAAGAAATGAATGAAAGTTTCCAAGCATTTATTGATAATTTCAATCTAGCCATCTATTTGTGGATGATACCTAGAAGTCATCTTCAATTGGGTGCTAATGCATCAATATAGTTCTATCCAAAAATGGCTGGTGAAGGTTGCATCATGATCTAAGATGATGGATGAAAGAATGACATGAAGATAAAAAATCTAGTATAGGAAAACTTGTGTGACTATGGAGGTGGTATAGGGATGGTTGAGGGCACAAAAATGACTATATTTAGAGAGGTGATAAACTACAACTAAGATCATCATTTTTACTCTAGATTTAGGGATCCTCTCAATGAAATCCATAGACATATTTGTCCAAATCTTGGTAGGGATGGATAAGGGTTTGAGCAACCCATGGATGAGTGTTATTTCACCCTAATTGCATTTATAGGTATCAAATTTAGCCACCATCTATTAAATTAAATTTTCCATTCCCTTCTAAAAGAAGTTGCATTGTGTTTGCTCATAAGTTTTGAGAAACCTTGAGTTCCCTATGGATAAAGAAGCATGAAGTTCATAAAATATAGCTTGCTAAAGATTTATAATTTGGGGAAGCACAAAATGACCTTTATATCATAGAGAAACACTATCCCATGAATAATACAATACAACTGAGGGGTTAGTGGCCAACTATTGAATGATTGGAGATAATTAGGAGTCATTGAGATACCATTTATATACAAAATCTAAATAATTTAGAATAGGTGTGGAAATAGATAAAAGGGAAGCTTAATTTTCAAATTTGCAAGACAAAACATCAACCACAATAATATCCTTACCCAGTGATCTCATAGTCATAACCCATGAGTTTGCTGATCCATTTATATTATGATGTGGTAGAGACTCATTATTCTAGGAGATATTTTAAACTCTAGTGATCAATTTTGATGTAAAAATGATTTCTTAGTAGGTATGGATGCCACTTCTATACTACATGTAAAATGGCTATGATTTCCTTCTCATAATTAGAGAGCACTAAATTATTGTCAAAAAGGGATTTGATACTGAAGACAATGGGGCATCCTTCTTAGAGGAAAAAAACACCAAGTCCATTACCTCAAGCATAACTTTTTATAATGAAGGTCTTGGTAAAGTTTAACATAGCTAGAATAGGTGTAGTACACATATCTTGTTTCAATTTTTAAAAGGCATAGTCAAAAGCTTATGTCTAAGTAAAATCATCATTTTTCAACATAGGTATAAGTGAAGTTTAAATCTTCTCATAATCCTTGAAAAACTTTTGATAGTATCCAATCAGCCCTAAAAAACTATGGAGGCTCTTAAGTGTCTAAGGATGTGACCAATTTGTCATGGTAGCTATTTTTTTAGGATCCACCTGAACCCCTTGGGATAACACAATATGCCCTAGATACTCTAATTTATCCTATCCAAAAGTATATTTGGATTATTTTACATAAAGATGATGGTCAAAGATAAGTTGTAGTGTGAGCTCCATATGTTGGAGATGCTCAGACCATGTTTTACTATAGATGAGGATATCATCAAAGAAAACTAGAATGAATTTATGCAAGTAGGCCTAAAATATTTTATTCATCAATGCTTGAAATGTTGAATGAGAATTAGTAAGGCCAAAGGGAATGACCAAAAAAACATAATGGCCATCATGTGTGAAAAAAATGATTTTAGGGATATCACCCTCATGAAGTCAAATTTGGTGATATCCAGAGTAGAGATCCAACTTGGAGAAAAAATGAGCACCATGAAGCTCATCAAGAAGATCATCAATAATAGGGATTAAGAACATATCCTTGATTGTGATGTTATTAAGTACATGGAAATCAATGTATAGGTGCCATGATCCATCTTTTTTTTATCAAGGAGAACTAGGGAAGAATATGGGTTGGTACTGGATTGAATAATGCCTTGCTATAGCAAGTCTCAAATGAGCATCTTAATCTTAGTCTTTTACTGAAATGGGTAGTAATAAGGCCTGATATTATGAGGAAAAATTTCAAGGAGATGAATATAGTGGTCTTATGGCCATGAAGGTGGCAATATCATTGGTTTGGCAGAGACACATTAATACCTTTGTAGAATGGTTTATAGATCAAAAGGAATAATGGAGACTATTGATGGTTGCATTTGAATAAAATGGATCTAGGAAATGATGCCATGTGAATTCTTATTAAGAAGTTTTTCCATGTGATGTGAGCTAATGATGCTGAGAGATTATAGTTTTAATCCTTTCAATTTTTGTTTTTTCCCATTATTTGAAAATTGCATCCAAAGTTTAGTAAAATCCCATAAGATGGGTCCAAGTGTGTATAACCATCGGGCTTCCAAAACAACATCACATTTGCCTAAGGGAAAGGTAAACATGGTGGAACACAAGTTATAATCTCCAATAGAGATACACACACTATGAAACTTTGCTTTATAAGGTAATGTGCCCCCATTGGAAATTATGGATTCAAAGTTGGAGCAAGGTTGGATAAAATAGTCAACCTATTTGGTGATCTAAGGGTCAATGAAGTTATGAGTTCTACCTGAATCAATGAGTATTATGAGAGGGATATTTTTTAATTAACCCATGACTTACATGGTTTATGGGGTAGTGAATCATACTAAATCATGGAGAGAGATCTTTGGTTGATCTTCTTGAGAAGCAAGATCCACAATGAACTAAGATTCCTCTACATCATCTATTGTATGTTGAACATCTTCCCAATATTTAGTTATGGGTGGAGAGTCCACATCCAATATGTAAAGATTTTTCTTGACAAATCGATGCCCTCAAGTGAATTTATCATCACATTTATAACATAGTCCTTTCTCTCTATGGACTTGCATCTCTATTTTAGTCAAACACTTGATAAGAGTGGTTTTAGGAGCTAAAATTGTTTGAGATCATTATGGAGATATTTTATAAGGGAACAAAATTGGATTTGAATATATGATAAGTTATGATCTTGTCCTCTTCCAAATTAGCCAACCTTAAGGCTTATATCATCATGTTGGGCTAGAATATTTTGACCTTAGATCGAATTACATCCTTCAGTCCACTGATAAAATAAATCCAAAAGAATTCATTAGATAATCCCTCTATGTGATTGGTTAATTTTTCAAATTTTATTTGATATTATCTCATGGTTCCTATTGGGTGAAGTTTAGTGAGTGCTCTAATGAAGTCATCAAAAGCAATAGGGCCAAACCATTGCAAAATGTAGGTGCAAAAATTAGTCCATATGGGTTCATCATGAGCCTTGGTACACTGATGATGCCATTCAAAGGATTCAATTTTTAAGTGAAAGGATGAAAATGGGATCTTGTTGGTATCACAAGTATTATGTAGACTAAAATACTATTCCACTTGATAGATCCAGCTAGTTGGATTTGCACCATTGAATCATGGAAAATTAAGCTTTTGGCCATGATAATTGTTGGAAGAAGAAATTGTAGTGTTTGAAGAAGACTCTGGATGTCATCTATTATTCATGGTGGTATATTGAATATTGAGGCTATGAACTTTTTCATCAAAATCTTTGATGTGGGTCTTGAGGGTGGAAATTTCATCCTCTATTTTTTTCTCATATTTGGGTTACTACCATGACTTGAATAACATTTTTTTTATTTTTTTTATTTTTTTGTTTTGAAATTGATAGGAAAACTAAAGTTAAGACATGATTAGTAAATAAAGTTTTGAATTTGGGAAAAAATAGAAGGGGTAAAGGGGATTTTAATAATTTTTTTACATAGTGGGAGTATTATTGATGAAGGCAAGGGCAATTTTAGGAGTGAAAATGAAAAGAAATAAAAAATTGGTCAAAGAGGGACAAAGGAGTAGAACGAGATGATGAACACAATGGAAAAATTTCAAAATAAATGGGTAAAAATAGAATTTATGGAAAAACCCCAAAAAGGGAAATTTAAGATTTATAGGAATTAGGAGTGGAATTAGGATATGAAACCTTAAGGAGGAAAATGTAGGGAATGGAATTTAAGGTGTCCAAATAATGTTTGAGGATCAATGGGGATATAGATGGAGAGATATTGTAAAAATATGATTTTTTTCTTCTAATTTCTCATTTATGTTTTCTATTTAGTGGTAAGTCCTCTGAGAGTCTACTAATACTCTATGGATGGTTTGAAAATTTTGGTTTCTATTAGATATCTACCTATAAGTCCTCTAAAAATCTATAGGTACTCTACTGATTGATCATTTTGAGTCTACTATAAATATTATGAAATTGATATAAATAGGCCCCAAGTTTCAATGGCTACCTAAGGTTTTATAAACATCACTCTAGCCAATAATGCTGTCTAAGTGAGTACCACTCTCCAAAAATTTTCTAGCCATAGATTTATCTATATGTGATAACTCTTGGTTTTACTCACAGATGGGAACTACTCAATCAGGGAGGCGCTATTAACCATGTCTATAGTAGGTACTCTCAATGGGCCAGCTACTTTGGGGTTCCTATGGTACTCCTCATAATGAATTTTAGGGATTTCACTCAAGCACTTCCCATAGTTATGTGGTTAGGTTTTTACCTTGATAAAAAATAGATTAAATGTGTTACAGAAAAATACTTAAATAAATTATGTAGTAGAATAGATTTATTTATAAAAATATATAATGTAGAGGAACAAAGTGAAGAATTTTTTAAGGAAAAAATATGTTGGCCCTGGAAAGTGCTCTCATACTAGATGAGAGGATCCTCCTGCAATAATTAATAAAAATGCACAAAATAACAAGAATTATTAGTATGAATTAAATTTGATAGAACAATTAAAAATATTAAATTGATCATGGGCCACTTCAAGGGGGAAATCTCCTTTCAGAAATCTCAATACAATAATTTTGTGGATGCCTTCATTGGCCTCAACACTTACTTATATATGAATTCTAATCTAAGAAACTACTACTTCTCATGAATGTGGGATTAAAAAAATGCTCATGAGATGAAATAAAAAGAATATGCATCCATATGAACTACTAAACTAAAAAATTAAAGAGAAGATATATCATGTGTTTATAACATAAAACCCCTTTTAGGCTTTAAGGAGACCTAATTCAATTAGGCCTTCACTAAAACACATTACCCTTTGAACACCTTGGAACACTATAAAGTTTTTAAAATGGTAGTAAAATATCATATTTCATTTGAATATACCCTTACCAAGCTCATCTTGTGTCCATTACACCTTTTAGCTCCAACCACCACTTGAAGCACGTCATTAACACTAACCATCATTAGGCTTGTGCATACTCATAAAGTCTATCATGAAAAACTAAATACAAAACATAATTTATTTAAAAAACTATGCAAAAAAACATTTATAAAGAATATAAATTACCTTACCAACATAACAAGGTTCATTATACTTCATAAATTAGGGTAAAAAGACTCAAACCCTTCTCTGCAAGTAACCTAGTCAGAATTGTCAACTAGCTTCAAAACAAAGTCATAGAAACATGAATTTATGATACATGAAAGGGAATAATTAAGATATTACAATGCATAAATATGATATTATTAAAAACTTATAACAAATTAAAATAAATATATCATAATATCTATTATTAACAATATTGGTCTTATAGACCAATCTCATGACTTCACTGTACATAGACCTCACTAAATTAGACAAGTCAATTTGAAAGCAAATTTATGCTCTATATAATAATATAAAAATATTATATATAATATTTAAATGTATTATAGTTATTTAAAAAATATCTATGTAATTGGATTCATCCCTAATCCATGATAGCACATCCCTAATCTCATTCTCACTTTTGCCTAGTTTTTCTCACTATCTACACTGTTAGGCCTTTTAGTGATAAGTCAACTTCAATGAATAGTTTAGAAAATATAATTTATAGTAATAATTATAAAACATCAAGCACATAAGATACAATTCTCAAGCTTCAATCTCCATATAATTATCATCTTTGAGTCAGTCAACTCTACTTGCTAAAACAAATTTATGAGAAACAAGGCCTTTCCTATAGGGTCCACTCATTCTCTTGACAAAAAAATCACACGTAAATATGATTGAGAGAGTTTAATACAAACTAAAATAACTTTAATAAACATTAAAAAAATTTATGGGATATTTTGATCAATATCTTTCTCATCTGGTCAAAGTTAGGGTTTTAGAAAGGTTCAAACCACGTTACAGTCTTAACAATCATTCATAAAGCTTAGCCCATTATTCCAGAAACCAATGTTTGGAAATTTTATCTAGGATTATTCCAAATCTACCTTGAATTTATTATGTTCTCATGTAGAGGTTACACATGCCAATGAACACATTAAAGTCCTTCTCGGGTTAAGAATCCTTCATTCTGTGTACTTGAGAGACTATAAAACACTTTTTCTTGCCTTTTATTGTATAATTTAACCTAAAAATTGGTAAAAAACCTAAGAAAATTTATCACACCACTGATAATTCTCACATGTTAATTTACCTTGAAAACTGATCCTAATACCCCATTAGGCCACCAACTCTCTCTTTGCTCTCTAGGCTTTTGACATGCAAGTCACATTAGGCCTTAAAACTGACCTTATATCCATTGCACATGCGCTTTACACCTCACTCACATGATTAATAAACTTCTAAAATTCTCTAAAACTATTTTTCATCCTTTATAGGTCTTGGAAACACCTCATGGCCCCTCGTTTGATTAGGTAGAGTTTATAACTAGTCTAGTTGCATGTTAGGTCGATAAGTCTTACTCCTATAAGATTACTTAGAGACAGTCATGAGTGATCCAATGAATCATATGAATTCTTAAAAAACATAATAAATCCTATTATACCTATATATATTCATATTAGTAGGCCACCATGCTCCTTCAAGTACAAGACTAGGCATCTTATGTACAAGCCTTATCAAGTCTCATGCTAGGTTGAAACATTCTTTGATGCTTATATACCTTGATTATGTGAATTATAAGTTTTTTAAATAGTTTAATACATCTCATGGAGGTAATAAAACAAAAAAAACTATTCAATTACCTCATACCTCATGAACAACCTCTGACATCAATGACAACATCAATGCTAAGCCTCAATAATAGAAATAATGCTCAATAGGGACTAGGTTATTTAGTATAGATATTAAAGGGGTATATATAAATTAAATGAAAAATGTGATAATCATATCTATAGTAGGCTCATTACATGTTAAACTTAGATATAAACATATGTTGAATTCATAAAACTAAGATAGTCTAAATTTGAAAAGTACAACTATGCTAAATATGGAAATGCCATAGGAAACAATGTACTAGCTAGTTATAATGCTATATAATTTATGTATTTGGAAAAAATAATATTATTATATAATATGATTTTATAATATTTATCTAATTCTATAAATTTAACCTCTGGAGCCATGATCACTAGCATCAACCTAGGTTGGTTATGTCAATGCTACTGTCTGGGTTCAATGCAAGTGTCATGTAAAAAATACCTAATAGAAAAGGATGTGACCATCTATACAATTTTGGGTTTTTTATTTTACTTAATTTTATTAAATTTATATCTAGGTCATGGACTATTACTCTCAATGAAATAAAAAAATTATAGTTCTCCATCTTCATAGTGACCTTGGGGAAAAATGGGTTAATGGGCACATGGTGTCAAACTAACCCCAAATACCTTTTTTCAGTGGGTGATACCTACATATACAATACTCTATAAGAGGGATTTATACTAATTTAGTTTTACCCTACATGTTTTATTGTGTGTAAATCATGTAATATGTGGAAAATAAGTACAACGGTGACCTAGCTTAGAATTTGGTAAATCAATATTTTTGGATGCTCCTTCAGTAATTTAGACTTGTGTATGTGTTATCCCTATGAATAATATATAAAATAGGAAATATTCTAGAATATTTTATCACTTTAGTGATTTATTAAATGCATTTTATAAGTTTCCTAATGATTAGGTAAGAAGATTGTAGGTGAGGAATGAATGAGGGTTGATCTTGGATTTATATCAATCCATTTGGAGTAATATCTCACATTAAAGTACTTATGATAGCCATTAGGATATGTTTATTTTGTAAACTATATAAATTTTAAGGCACTAAACACATTAGATCAAGACACTAACATCAATGTAAGTGTCTATCCTAAACACTAGAGTATAGGGAGTAAGAAAATAGGTACATGCTTAGAACTTGTAAAGGTGAAAGATAATTACACTTTTAAAATTCTAAGATAAAAGCTCTAGGTCATCAAGATAAGATTGGTCAAACTAAGAGATAGGCCAAGGGGATCAAGATAGAGTAGATGTGATACTTTTGAAAGTGGGAAAGGTTTAGGATGAGAGGAGTAACTAAGGTCTAAGTTTTCTAAGTGTACAACACTGAGTTGATATATAATCATAAAATAGTGACTACATTTTCCACCCATTTAGTTTAGTAATTAAATTTCTAGTTTAAATGAAATTAATGCATTCTTGGATGTGTATGCACACCTTATCTTTAAATGTGCATAATTAATTGACTTTCCACTAAGAGAATATTATAATGTATAATTAGTGCATATAATTTGGAATTGAAAGTACTTGAAAAGATTGAAATTTAAAGAGCAAGGTTTAGGAGTAAACTTATGTGTTGATGTAACTATATTTCCTATTGGCAAGTTTATTTGAAAAATATGTATTGTTGTAAGTTTATAAAACTAAGATTAGGAAAATATAGATAATTATGGAAAGTGTATATATCTAGAGAGAGAGAGAGAGAGAGAGAGAGAGAGAGAGAGAGAGAGAGAGAGAGAGAGAGAGAGAGAGAGAGAGAGAGAGAGAGAGAGAGAGAGAGAGAGAGAGAGAGAGAGAGAGAGAGAGGCCCATGTCACCAATCTTAGAAAAAGGGTGAGTTGCCATTTGGTAGTTGATATTAGCTCAACCATGAAACCCAATGTTACTTATAACTTGGTGATGATGGATGATACAATCAAGTATAACCTTAAAACTTGTCAATATTGAGTGATTTAATCACTTTAACCATACCAAAAAATAAACCAATGACTATAATTGATTGGCTTAATAAAATATGTAAAAGTTTGATTAGGGTATTAGTAAGTAAAATTCTATTATGTGGTAATAGTCTTTAGAAGAGGTTTGAAACCTAAAATTGATTTGGAGTTTTCAATATTAGGCACATGTTATAGATCATATCACCTTAGATATATCTCATGCTAAAACTATGTATAAAAAAGGTACCAATGTATAGAATTCTGCCATAACTTTGAATCCAAATCATATTACTATGTGCTTTGGCCAATTTATAAAACTATGTGTAATCACCTAAAAGTGGTATTTGAGTGATAAGAGTGATACTTGAGACTACATATCCCTATCTTATCCATAGACCTATCCTAGATCCTATTATCAAACTTATCCAACCTTTGTGTCAGCCATAAGTGTCCCTAGTCAACCCAAACATAGTCTCAAAACCTCATTTCCCAATCTTATCCCTTCATGCCTAGTGTTCTACTAGCTAGAAAATAGTGCCATAATAAGGACACTATAACCACATGGTGTTAGTGTCCCAAAAATGGAACCTATGTCCTTTACACTAACTTTCCTGAATGAATACATTTTCAAAATAAAAAGCCTCCTAAGGTTAGCCTAGACATCTTTTATTATCTACATAAGTAATAGAATGCTATAAATATATGAATTATATCCCTATATCCACCATATGGAAATTAAATGCAAAATACCTATTCAAACATGAGACAAGTTGATAAAAATTAAGATTATCAATCCCTATTCTTCCTTAGCATACTACCATCTACAATAGCCCTAAGCTTAGATTTTATAGATTTCCAATATCAAGCACACTCAAGGCCACTATAATACTAGCATCAATTGTACTTAAAATAGAACTTAGGTGTGGAGAACTACATTAGGTTTGATCCCTCTTCATAGTATTGGTATGTATGCAACTCTCTTCATAGTGGGATGTTGAGGATGTCTAGCCTATCCTACTAACAAACACAATTTTTAAATCATACCCTACTTGCATGAAGGATTAGGGTTTGCACCATAAATTAATCATTATAATCAAAATAAAGAGTTATAAATTTTTTGCATGTAGGAACAAACCCCAAAAATATAGACATAGGTACACTCAAAAGTTTGGGATAGTCTTGCATAAAGGACATTAATGCCAATATAAGACACTAGAGTCACATTATGATATTATTCAATTATGGTGCTATTTTTCAAGAGGGGTTATGACATATAGATCTAGTTAATGAAACTCAGACCAACTTTCATCTCAATGTTTAGCACTTAGATCATTCATATTAGGTGTTGTCAAGATAAGTCTTTATTTACACTATATATTACTATTTTTATAAAATTCAAAACTAGTCAATTCTATAACAAATCAATGTCTATGTTTTCCATATATTATTTACTTTTTTAGTCTACTCATACTTTTAATCAAACATATAATTTACATAAGATAAACCCTAAAAAGTTAAAACATTTGGTGAACTTAACTTACTTTGAACATTGCTTAAACCCTAACCTTAGATGTTATTAGGGTTTGTATCCTTCTTGTGTATATGCTCATATTTTAGTTCCAAAATTTTAGATATATTTTAAAATTTATTTTTTGTAATCTTTCTTAGATTAAAATTATTTAAAGGTTAGAAATATAAAACCACCTATTTTCTTACTTCCCAAACTATAGTGGCATAATTTAACAACTGATTTGATGAGACCGATAAGAAATAATTGCAATATTTTGTGTCCAAACATTCGTATATGCAAGATGAGCTCACCATTATTATTTAGAAGGAACTCCAAAAATTAAACAATGGTAAATCTTCAACTCACCCATATAATAACATTATTACACCTAAAATGGGGCCAAATCAGCTAACAAAACCAACAATTATAATTCAACAACCTTTAGTGATAGCTACACTTTTTGTGGCTAGTTCCTTCACTTTAGATGTATAATCCCTTATGCATAAGGTTCATAATCTAAAGGCTAAGGTGTTACATATTGATAAGGGAGAAACTAGGCCATCACATGCCTTGGATTCTAATATTTTCTTACATACACCTTTGGTACACCACATAATAACAACTCCATTTCCATCTAGATTTGTGTCAGCTAAAATTACAATATATGATGGAAAGTGTGACCCAAATCACCATCTCCAAGATTTTCATGCAACATGTTTGGAATATGTGTCCAATAATTAGCTTCTCATAAATTCGTTTCCACATAGTTTAAAGGATTATACCTTACATTGGTTTTATGACTTATCAAATCAATCTATCAAAACATTCAATCCTTTGGTAGACATGTTTTTAACACACTTCTCCATCAATGCCAATGACAAGATCTCATATGCTCAAGTTGCATAGTTTAATAAAAGTCAAATGAACCTATGACATAATATGTATTATGATAAGAGACTAGATTATCCAAATTGACTAGCCCCGTAATAGACAAATAAATTTAGGATATCTTCAAACATAGTATTTTACCAACATTACATAAAGCTATCTTATTTTTTAAGTTTCTAACATTCATAGATTTGTACCACATAGTAAAAGAAAAAGAGGTCAAGCTTATATCAATGGGAAAACTAACATATATCAATAGATTAGAATCAACTACTAAGAGTTTAAAAATATTCCATACAAATTAAGGGCCATCAATAATAAGAGTGATCAAAAGACCATAGTTAATGTAGCTTCTAAGCCATCTCTTCGCTTGGTTTTATCAGCTCCTCAATGTTGAATCTTTACAACCTTTTAGAATCACCAATATAGGTTTTATAGGATCTCTTGGAATGCAATGTCATATCTCTCCATCCCATAAAATAGGTTGATATGACATGAATTTTTACAAAAATCTATGATTTTAAAACATTCTATGAGTATCACAGGGCACTAAGCCATACAACAAACATATGCATAAGCCTAAAAACAAGATAAAAGATTTGATTGATGTTAACATTATTGATGTGGGTACACCCAAAATTTCCAAAAGTATAGAAAATGGAAGCCAAGGAATTAAAGATATTCTCATATTTGTTTCCAAAGCACACAACAAATGAGGTGGGGAAAACTTTAGGTGTTCACTACACATATCAGGCCCATCCACCACCAACTTCATATCATATTATTATAGAGGAGGAACACCCATTATATAATATCATTGGTATGTACCACACTATAGTTCTACTTATAAAAATTATCACCTTCTCAAAGTAGGAAATTGTTGATGATGGTATAGATTTACATGCACTCTTTGTACAATCTTATAGAGATCATCATCCTATCTAGAGTATTATGGTTAACAACAAGTAAAACATTAGCATGTGCACTATGACAATTTTATAACATTTTGGGTATTCATATTAGGATATATTCCCCACAAACATAGTTATTAGTGGTTTTAGTGGTCATGTTTAGAGATCCATTAGGGAGATTGTGCTTCTATTATAGGTTGGAATAGCACATATAGCCACTCAGTTCTTAGTAGTACCTAGTGTGGGCATGTTTGATATGTTATTTGTTAGGCCATATACATAATATATATAAGCCATCCCATTCATAGTAAATAAATGCCTAAACTACATACATGTAAATTAGGTGGTCAAAGTTGAGGGTCTTCCATATGAATATCCTCTACCTATTCCACAAGGAGTTACTTCACAACTACCCATTAGAGTTCTATCATAGTTACCATATATAACAAGGTTATAAATTATAGATCAAATCACACTTCTTATTTCTACATCATATATTTAAAAATTCCACCATCATAGGTGAGGTCTAATCCAATAATAAAAACATGTACACATACTCTCCCATGAAGACCATTATTAGAGAGACCCATGCAACATAGTTATGTCATATAATCTAGAGGGCCTTCCTCCACTCATTTTTTTTTGAGATTAGTATTATTGGGTTCCTAGGGTTCTCAGTATAGTACACCTATGTCACCTATAAATTCTTCTACCATATGGGTTCTAAAGACCCTTATAGTTCACAATACACCACAATCAGTGCCATAGATTCCTAACACCACTACATAGGTAGATATAGATATGGATCACTCAGTAAAATAAATTATAGGACCACAATTATCCTTTCACATAGCATGCATAGTCATAGTTCCCTTGTTTGACATAGGTCATAGTGATAGTGAGTCTCCCTTGAGACTCATCAATTAGTATGGTTTCTCTCTTGTTTTACATACTTTATCTCTCTTTGTTCCTTTTACATAGTTCATTTAATTTTTCTTGTACATAGCTTATTTTTGGAAAATATAAAACAAATATAACATGTCAAAAAACTAAAAAAAACATTCAAATAATTACTCTAAAAACACAAAATTATAGATAAGATGCATTACTATGTTTACACTTCTCATATTTTCTAGACATTACATATACTATCTATCTTAGTATAGTCAATTTTATCATACTACATTCTTCAATTTTTCTTATTAAGTTATTGTAGATTGTTATAAGACTTATGTCTACTACATTTATCCAAAATTTCTATTATCTACCCATTTAGGGAATATACACCAATTCATGTTCTTCATTTGATACATTTACCACTTGGGGGCATCTTATACATAGTATCAATCACTAGATTTTATCTTTATATACTCTACATTATAGCTTTAGTATTTTTATATCTTGATATTGATAATTTCTAATCATACTCAATTTTTTTTTTGATTACTACTACTTTATACTTATCATATGTACATCCTTTCTCTTACATATATTTATATTAATTATTCATGTATACTTTCATTTATAGATTATTTAGTTTAGACTTGATTGTATTTTTATGTTTCTTCTATTCAAGGGAATTTGAATATGCCATTATTATTTAGATTTACACCACTTTTATTCATAGTATATATGGCTTAGACATGTGCCCATGTTTCTTGTGTGTGTTTTCCTATTTGTGTATGCAAAAATTTAAACATGTCCTTTTATGTGGCTCTAAGACAACTTATTTATTTCTTGTGTATGTGGACATTTTAACATGTCCTTGTATGTCTTATTTTATCATATTTAGTGATGTGACCATGTCCCTTATATTGTGGCCCATTGGCCTACTTTGTATTCCTCATGTATTTTGTATGTATACTTTTTTATATGCATCATGGCCATGAAACTTGTATTTTATTGTTACACACACCAATTTTTAAAGCCATGAGGGACCTCATACATCTAACTTTCCTACTTGGTTACCGTGATGGACATCATACCCCACCCACTTATGTAGATACCTATTTCTACTTAGATTTTCTATTACATACATTGATAATATGTATCTTGACACCCTTGTGTAATTCTATACATGACATACATATTACATTCCACACTTATGCTCAGATCATATTACATTCAATGTTAGGTGTACATGTTATATTGAATTATCATGTATTTATCATATATGCTCTAACTAACACACATTTTGTTGAGATTTTTATTTTGAGGATAATTATTGTACAAGTTAAACAACTAACCTTAAAAGAGGGTCATTCATAGAGGTTTGTCACATAGATCAGGCTTCTATATTGTACTCACATTACATTTTCAACATACATGCTCAATTTCAAAAAAATTGACATAGGTAAACACATTGGGAAATTAGAAACCCAAAAAGTAGTATAATTACACAAAAATTTAGACTAGAAGGACATTCACACCCGAATAAGGACACTAGTGCAAAATGGTACTACTATAAAATATATGTAACTATTGTCTAGTAGCCTTAGTTTCAGAATAATTTTGATTGACCAGAGTAGTACAATAGGTATAATATAGTATTACACAAAGTTATAGGTTTGTCAATTATACTCCATTTTTTCTCAGATTTATATTAGTTTGATTTGATTCATATCAATTTTATTAAATTGGGGGAATCATGTGTGACATGACCAATCCCATATTTAGTTTATATATACAAATATAATTTATTATAACTTGGTCTAAAATCTATATACTCAGATATCATATTTTAGGGCAAGTACATGACACAATATTTCCATATGCTCAACTACACTCTAGTTGATTAGATGGAATGAAAAATTTCATGTCATTATCTACACTATATAAACTTGACATCATATTCTAAGTTGTCACTAGTTTCATGCCTTTATCTATAGTGGTTGGCATTCTTGAGTGGCTCAGAGCTGCCTAATATACCTGAATGCCTAGAGCTAACATACATAATTAGATATACTCAATTATACATTTTTAGTACTTCATGTAGTTTATTTTTATATGCATATACTTCACATGGGTGTGCAATGATGTAGTCATATACTAATTGAGTTCTTGAGCCACCCGCATGATAGAGTTAGACATACTATCTATTTAATCCAAGATATTCATAGGTCATGATCGAACAAATAGGGGTGGACAATGATGGATTAAAAATTAGATTGAGATTTTGAGGCACCCACACATGAGGATTGAGCAAGCCATTAGCTTAGTCTAAGTTATTAACTAATTGATGACTATTAACATGCACACACATAGGTTGTCACTAGGTTCATGCATTGGTTTACATACCCAATGAGGTGTATTGATTCATTTCCTCTTTCCCATCTATTTAAAAAGTTTTAATCAGTTACTTCTTTACTCAACATAGTCTTTTGATTTTGATATCTCTTAAGTAAGGACTACTTTATGCATGTTTCATTTGTAGGACATGTATTGGTTCATACATCACATAAGCAAAACTAGCTTTACATAATTATATTCAACTTCACGGGCTTCAATTCCTAGGTAAGTCTAGGTATGCTTCTTTTTCATTTATCCTAGTCATTTCACTTTTCTAAATTTATATCATAAATTGGGGGGGGGGGGTGGGGGTGGGAAAATTTAATCACTTAAAAGTGGTATTTGAGTGTTGAGAGTGCTAATTGAGAAAACCTATCCCTAACTTATCCCTATACCTATCTTAGGGCATATTATCACACTTGTCTAGCCTTTATGAGGGCTAAAAGTATCCCTAATCAACTCAAATGCAATCCCAAACCCTCATTTCTAGATCTTGGCCCTACATTCCCAGTGTTATACTAGCTGGACAATAGCATTATAATTAGGACTCTAGAGCAATATGGTACTCGTGTCCCCAAAATGGTACCTATGTCCTTTACCTTAAATTTTCTAAATGAATATATTTTCAAAATAAAAAGTATTCTAAGGTTAGCCTAGACATCTTTTATTATCCACACAAATAAGAGAATGCTATAAATACACTAATTTAGCCCTATATCTAGTATATGGAAATTAGATGAAAAATACCTATGTAAACATGAAATAAGTTGAGCAAAATTAAGGTTATCAATCCCTATTATACCCTACTTTTTCATACTACCATTTATAACATCCCAAAGCTTAGATTTTCTAGATTTCCAATATCAATCACACTCAAGGAACTCAAGGACACAATCATACTAGCATCCCTCACACTTACACCATAACTTAGGTGGGGAAAACTCCATCAAGATTTATCCCTCCTTGGAGTATTGGTATGTAGGAAACTATCTTCAAAATGAGATGTTGAATATGTCCATCCTATCCTACTAACAGACACACATTTCATTTCATACCCTACTTGTATGGAGGATTAGGGTTTGTACCATAAATTAATCATTACAGACATAATATAGAGTTCCAAAATGTGTGTAAAAATAAACCCTAGAAAAGTAGACACAAGTGCACTTAGAAGTTCAAGACAATCCTACATAAAGGATATTAACATTCATATCAGGACACTAGATCCACATGGTGATACCTTCCAATTATGGTGTTACTATCTAAGAGGGGTTATAATATAGAGATCTAGTTGATGACACCCATACTAACTTCCATATCAATTTCCAATACTCAGATCATCTGTATTAGGTGTTTTCTAGATAAGTCTTTATTTACACTATTTATTACTATTTTTAGAAAAATCAAAGCTAGTCAGCTCTGTAACAAATTAGTGGTTATATTTTATGCATATTATTTCCCTGGTTTAGTCTACTCAACCCTTTAATAAAACATGGGATTTACATAAGCTAAACCTTAAAAATTTAAAACACTATGTAAATGTGGATAACATGCTTCCAAATCATGCCCCCATTGTATATGGATAAATCTAAAAATTGAAATAAGTATCACTGTATAGAACATGTTTCCAAAATATGCCCCCATTATAAATTTGAGATGCTAAATAATAAATAGGTGTGGAGAACATGCTTCCAAATCATGCCCCCACTATGTTTGAAAACTATGAATGTGTGTAGAATCCATGCCTATATGACATACCCCCACTCAATCTAAGAATTATGCCAAGTGTGGAGAACATGCCTCTATAACATGGCCCCATAAATATGACCCATTTAAGGTGAGGTAAAAATAGGAATTGATAATTACCTCACCTCAATAGGATAATACAATTATATATTATGTGAATGGAACCATGTATAATATAGAAGGAACATGTCTAGGTAGATATATCATTGAAGTGCATAGAGCCATGTGATCACATGAAGGCTTAAGATGCATGATAAGGATCATGGAAAAATTCATGTAGTAACCATACAATCTCAACAAGAAAACAAGCACACACACAAGAAAATTCAAAAGTAAGTCAAAATATAATGGTCTAAAGAAACCACAAATAAGGGGCATATTCAAATGCAATACAATCAAAGGGAGACAACTTAGTTAAATGCCCATAAAGTAAGAATGAAATATTCAAATGTCCATAGAATAAACAATGGCATATACAAATGTCAAAAAAAGCATACACAAGCAAGAGGTCTACAAACAAAGGAATATATTTAAATGCTCAAACAAGTAAGACAATAATAAGGTAAGACACTCAAATAAGTGCATAAAGGAAATCTTAAGCAACCAACATAAACATGCATATATCACACTCAAGTATAAATATGACACACATGTGTATGTATAAGTAACTAAATATTCCATCCATCAATATGGGACTAACACATAGATGCTAAGGAGCCAATAAAACATGTAGATGCCTAAAACATTTTTTATTTTTTTGGTATTTTTGGATTATGTTAGACCACAAAAGTTACCATATGATCTCATATAGAGGATGAAAATTTTCAAGGAGTGCTAATTTAACATTTATTGAACTAGATGTATACACATAATATTTTCAAATTTTATCAAATACTGATGCTTCACATCTTACAAGAACCTGCCAAGACTTAATCCCTCTAAGTGCATGCCCTAAGGGGTGCATAAATAAAGGGGTAGGAAGAACTTTAGTGATTTTTAGGATTGTTATCCCTTATTATCACATTATTACCAATCCAAGCAGCTCCTAAAACAATTCCCTAATCTATTACTCCTCCCTTTCACACTCTCCAGTCTTTTTCCTCTTTTTATCCCTCTTTTATTTAACTTAATCCCATTTTGATAGTCAGCTATACTAGGTCAATTGGTCAACCTTGTATAGTTTTCATATTTTGATTACTATATAGGGTCAACTGGGTTGAACCTATACTATTTTAAAACATTTTCACTTGAGAGTTGTGTTAGCCCTTTGTCTAACCTAGCTTGGGACCTAGTGAATAATTGACCAAAAACATAAAGGGTTGACTAGGTTGACCCCATATTACTAACATATTCATAAGGATTTAGGTTGAGATATACCTATAAATACAATATCATTTTGTCATTAATTGAATATGCAATCAAGATTTATTATTCACTTGTGCTTCTTTACAATATGCTCTTCCACCATTCTACTTGAGGAGTTTTAGCTGAGGATTTCTACTTGGAGAATCTAGTCTTGTGGATAAGTCTTGGATGATTTTATCTAATAATATTTCTTAGTGATCCTTAAACACCATAATAAGCTGTTAAAAATCCCCTTTATCCAAGGGAGAGATTTAATCTTGATGGGTTCACAATCAGGTAAGTATATTCTAACTTTATACTCCTCTCTTTAGTAGATAGAAGTAGCATAAGTATTGGCTCTAATAATATTACTATTCATATTCCATGTATTAGGGTTTTAATCATACTTATATTAATTTAGATTCTCCTATACATGTTTTTATTACTTTAACAACCCCTCATATTGTGCCACAAGATTTGGTGAGCACTAAATTAGATTTACTTTCTTATTTATTAGACATAAGTGAAATTTTAAACCTAGGACCCCCTTAGGGTTATTGCATGATTCAATTAGTTTGGAGGCTTTGGAACTCTCCTTAGAATAATTTATTTTTATAAGTGATCCCCTAATCAAGTCTAGAAGATCCCCATCTTGGTCATGCTCCCACTTAAGAAATGTATTCCCGATCAGAAGTGTAAGTATGCTCTATCTTTTCCAATCCAAGATTGATTTATAGACATGATGTATTTTTGATTACATACATTTTATTGAACCCAACATGAATCTAACCCTTGCAAGTTTTATTTCACATATTTCATCATTTCATCATTTCATTTTTTATATTATGTATTTTCCCCCTACTTGTTATACCAGGTCAACCCTATCAACTTTGTATTATTTTTAGACCTTGTTTTTTATACTAGGTTGACCCTATTGACTCTGTATAGTTTTCAAACCTGCTTTCTCTACTAGGTTGACCCAATCAACTCTATACCTTTTTTTGATTTCTATATTTTCCAATCCATTTCTCTATCTGTCTTTCTTAAATTTTTGTTCATTTGTCTAAAGCATTATTTCCCCTATCAAAATATTCTTGGAGAACTTAAATCCATTTATACACTATATGGGGTTCTCTTTGCTTCTTATATTTTCCTATCTTTTCTTCCCATTTTTAGCTTTTGGGGAATATTAAAATTCCCATCAGCACATTAATCTACCCCAAGGGGTATATTATGATGCACACCTACCTATTATTTCATAATTTGGGGCATCTTGCTATGCCCATCCTTAAATCCAATTACCCTTTAGGGCATCTTGTGATGCCCACTCTTATTCTACCTAGCATGCTACCAAACTAATTAAACTTAAATAAACCTTCTAAGACATAATATTGTCTCTCACATTCTCATCTTTCATATAAATTTTAGTGTAGGATAATTTCATTCTTTTCATATTTACATCTATCTAACACTTTTTACAAGTTACATGTGTCTCTCCCTCTACAAAAGTTATCTTTTTTTTTTACAAACCTTTAGTCCTCCCTTTTTAGTATTTTGGTTTCTTGAAGTAACATAGTCTTATTTATCCTTACTCTTTTTACATTTTTTTTACACCCCTTAGGCTTATCGTTTGTGAGTTTCTTTGTAAGACCATGGATAAGACTCGACACTCCTCATAAAATAACATATTTTGTATACCTCATTTATTTTCACATACATAATTTTTGGCATCCTCATGGGTTTATATTTTATGAAGTTATAGTGTAAGACAAGAGATAAGACCCAACACTCCTCATAAAATTACCATATTTTCATTCTTTTTCTAGAATACATTTTGCAATGGTTACATGTCCTTGATCTTTGTTCTCAACTTTAGATTTTGCTTCTTTTGATGGATGGAATTTGAACAATAATCTATGTTAGCATGTTTTCCTCCATTTCCTTCATTATTATGATAATGAATCACATTTTACTATAATTATATCCCTTATTACCCTTTGTCACATTTTTTATGATTTGAAGTAATTCAAATTGTTCCATGTGTCACTCCTCTTGATTTCACCTTTCTTTCACTCCAGATTGGATAAAACAAGGTTTAAGTCAAGATAAATTTTTTAATTTACCTAGATTTATGATATTATTAGACCTCATTCCCTTTGAAGTTTCTCTTTCTTAACAACTAAGTCCCAAGTTTTCAAATTAAAGTCATCTTTAGCACCCATGTTTGGTTTTCCAAATCCATATGGAGGAGGAAAAGAAAAACCCATCAAGAAATTTAAAAGCCAAATCATTTGAATCAAAAGGAAATGATATCTAAAAGGCAACATACAAATCTCAAAATTTAAATCACACCAAAATATGTGATTATAGACACATCTCTTATCTCTAATTGAAACTCAAACTCCACAGTTGGCCTCACATAGAGTTGAGGTCTATTGGGGTGTAGTAGGATAGTATATTGGAATAGGGGAATTAAAAAAATATCTATAGTGATACCTAATTTCTCACACAAGTACCCAATCTTTTTAGTAGACTGACAACTTTATAAGGGGTCCTAAGGAATAGGGAACATGTTGTGGGAAGGTAGGTCCATTTTAATTTTCATGCATATAGCCTTCATGGGATGATATTTATACTTCATTTGTTAACTTAAGACTTGTGTGGCTAAGAGAAGTTCTTCAAAGTCCTTAAGGTTGAAATTATTCTTGTTTTGACAAACCTAATTTGAGTGTCTTAACTGTTATAAAGAGTTCCTATACCTTGGTTTTTCCTTCATTCTCCCCTCCACCCATTTCATTTTTCCCCTTGATAGAAAAATTATGATTCCAAATCTTGTTTTCCCTTCTTCTTTAATTCATTATTCTTCATCTCTTAAAAACATGCTATCACTACTTTGTTTCAGGTTTATCTATCCTTAGAGTGAAACAAAATGTTTGAGCAACTATGGATTACTTTCTTTATACCATAAAATTATATTCCTAGACTTGGTTTATTTCTTTTTACCATTTATCATTTTTGAAATATCTTAATATTATGAACACCTGAGTTCATACCCTTTTTCCATTGTTGAATGAGGTTGGCTTGTTACTTCTCACTTGGCAAAGTTGTTTTCCCTTTTTATGCACCTTTTTCCATTGTTGAGTGAGATAAGGATTGTTACTGCTCATTTATCAATATTATTTTACCATTTTATTTATTATTTTACTATTTATTTATTTTATTACTATCTTGTTTGACATGTATCCTTGGTTTGATTTTGTGAGTTTTCCTTTCTTACTTAAGGTTTACTTGTTTGAGTTTTTCGGTCTTTAGTATCCTTATATTTTTAGTTACCCAATTTAATCTTATTTTAACTTGGTCATTTGGTCATTTGGTCTACCATAGAACTTGTCACCCCATCTTGAAAAATTCCAAGTAAATATCATCCTAATAGCACCAATTATCTTAGATTTCTTACATTTTTTTTGTTTTTTTAATCTTTAGTTTTGTATTCTTGGGTTTGCCAAAAGTAGTCTCTGTGCCCTACATAATCAAAACTAACAACATAGAAAACAACCATCTAGTGATAAAGGTAGGTCAAGGTACACATTACATTTAATTTTTTAGTTATTTAGTTATTTACTTTTTTATTCATTTTATTTTTAGTTATTTCCCCTTTTAATCATTTACTTTGAGAATTTATGCTTTAAAATATTGTAATTAAGAGGGGGTGTTAAACATATTAACTCATTAGTTAGTCTACTAATTTATGATAAGGTATAATTTACTTTATGAAATAATTTTCCCTTTCATTTTAGTTTTGATCATAATTTTATGTCTCTTTTGTGTTATTAAAATGAGATCTAAAAACCCTGAGTGAGTTTTAGGGATAGATTTACTTGATTTAGATGGCTTAAAAGTATCTCCTACAAGGAGATATATGATTTTAGTTGTCATGAAGGGTGATTCAGAAGCACTTCCAACCTCTTTAGGCATGTTGATCATGGATCATACTTATCACATGAGTCTCATAGACTGAGGTGTATCCTAAATTAGCTTGTATAAAATTAGACATAGAGGTATGGTTGGGTAATGGCTGCCTACTTTTAGTGATTTTTTGCTTTATAATATTGTAATTAAGAGGGGGTGTTAAACATATTAACTCATTAGTTAGTCTGCTAATTTTTGATAAGGTATAATTTACTTTATGAAATAATTTTCCCTTTCATTTTAGTTTTGATCATAATTTTATGTCTCTTTTGTAATTAGTGGCAACCTTTTCTTCATTAGTTATTCCACTAATTAAGAGGGGGTGTTAAACATATTAACTCATTAGTTAGTCTGCTAATTTTTGATAAGGTATAATTTACTTTATGAAATAAGTTTCCCTTTCATTTTAGTTTTGATCATAATTTTATGTCTCTTTTGTGTTATTAAAATGAGGTTTAAAAAATGGGGTGGTGTCCTTTAAATAATTCCCATCCTTCGGCCACAATGAGCCTTCAAAACAAAAGCGAAGGCCTATGCCCTAATACTCATCCCTAACACCAAATAGCCGGCCCCCTAAGAGAAGGCCGATCCTTCTAATACAAAGTTGTGGCAACCTTTTCTTCTAGCATGGCATTGTTGGGCTTAAGTAGCTTGGCCTTCATATCTAATGCAAGTTTGGATATTATCTTCTAAATGTGGTTATTTAGTGATTCAAAATAATATTAGGGAGATTTTATTATGTTCTTAAAATTTCATAAATACCGTTCAAGACTTAATTTTCACATCACTACATGTTAATTTTCCTTATTTTTGCTTGGAAGGCCTCTAGGTCTACATTAGACCTCTTGACTACAAATTGAAGGTGATCCTCTTCCACTTTTAGAGATTTTATGCTTTAAAATATTGTAATTTTTTTTAGCTTTAATATTATGTGTTCTTGTGTTCTTTCTTGAAGCACCATTCCCTATTTCACCTTAGTGACACATGATGAGATTCAAGTGGGGCATATATATAAACATAATATTTTAGACTTTTATCAAATATTGATGCTTTAAATCTTACATAAACCCATCAAGACTCAATCTCTCTGAGTACACATCCTAAGGGGTACACCAAGGAAGGGGTGGGAAAACCTTTGGTGATTAATAGGATTATTGTCCTTTATTTCAATATTATTACCATTCTAACCAGCTCCTAAAACCATTCCCTAAGCTATTACTCCTCCCTTGCATACTCCTCCAATTTATTTCTTCTTTTCATCCCTCTTTTCCTCACCTTAATCCCATTTTTATAGTCAAACCTATATAATTTTTAGCCTTTGATTATTATATAGGGTTGATTGGGTTGACCCTACACTATTTAGAGATATTTTCACTTGATAGTTGTGTTAGCCCTTTGGCCCACCTACCTTAGGTCCTAGTTAATGATTGACCAAAAACATATAGGGTCAACTAGGTTGACCCTGTATAACCCATATATTTGAAAGGATTTAGGGTGAGATATACATATAAATATAAGATCATCTCATCATTATTTGAATATGAAATCAAGAGTTATTATTCACTCACACTTATTTATAATATGCTCTTCCACCATTCTACTTGAGGAGTCTTAGATTAGGGTTTATACTTGGAGAATCTAGTCTTGTAGATAAGTCTTGGATGCTTTGGCCTTTATTAGTGATCCTTATAACCACAAAAACCTCTTTCAAAGCCCTTTTGGCTAGGGAGAGATTGAGTCTCGATAGGTTCACATTCGGGTAAGTATATTCAAGCTTTGTTCTCCTCTCTTTAGTATATAGAAGTAGCATAAGTATTAGCTGAAATAATATTACTCTTCATATTCCATATATTATGGTATTAATCATACTTAGCTTAATCAAGATTCTCTTATACATGTTCTTATTGATTTAATAACCCCTCATATTGTGCCACAAGATTTGGTGAGCACTATATTAGATTTAATTCTTGTTTATTAGACACAAGTTAAATATTAAACCTAATACCCCCTTAGGCTTATTGAATTATTAAGTTATTTTGGAGGCTTTGGAACCCTCCTTAGCATAGTGAATTATGATAAGTGATCACCTAATATGGTCTAGCAGATCCCCATCTTGGTCATATTCCCACTTAAAAAATGTATTCCAAATCATAAGTGTAGGTATGATATATCTTCTTCAAGTTAGGATTGATTTATAGACATGATGCATTTTTGATTGCATACACTAGATGTGTCATATGTGTGCATAAAAAAATAAAAAATTGTATCATGTGCCTTTGGTAAGTTTGCATTTAGTATTTGTAGTTTGTATTTATCTATCTTTTGTTTTAATTTGATGGTGATGTATTCAATTGATAAGTATTTCCTATAGGTATGAATATACCCTGTGGTAAGTTATTGAGTGGATTAGAACATGGTTTACTAAACTATTTATCTATAGATTGTGCACCATTTATATGAGTAGTGAGAGTATAAGTATTATAATATGAGGAAGGGCTTGTAGTTACCCCATTTACAACCATATTTATAACTTTATATTTTTTAGTGTCTCTTGATTTTGACCTCCATTGTTAGAAATCTTATTTTGAGAATGCTTGTTTGTTTTTATTGAGTTTGAGTTAGCAAATTTTATTCTTTCCCTTTTTGGTGTTTAGGTAATATATCTTATTCTATTTATTCCTTTGTCTTGTATTTTATTTCATTTTCATGATATGCTTATTTTTAATTGGCCAAATGTATCTTTGAAGTATTTTCATTAGTATTACTAATATCTCCCAAGCCTTGATGGTCATTCTAATCATGTGTAAAAATAGGATGAGTGATGCTTTGGGAATGTTTTCTTAATCCTTGACCATGATAACCAATTTTTTAAAAAAATTCATTCCAAAATCACACTATTTTGAAAACTAAGTTTCATTTTTGAGAGGCAAATTTGTATCCTTTTCTTGTTCTAAGTTTAATATTTACAAGTGCTTTTTCTTTGAATTGTTTTTTGGTAACCATATTTTTTGCTTTATTACTTATGCTTTAGGAGATGTACTCATAATGTGAGTGGTTTTTTTTAGTGATGTATCAATTATAGGATCACCACTATCTTTGAGTATTTATATTTTGTTTTATAATGCAAAACAATAATTTGTATAATGCACATGCTCCTATGATATGTAAAGTAGTATTTGGATCTCCTTATAGGATGTGGAGGATGTAATTTGATCACTTTGTATTGAATAATTAATCTTAGGATTCACTTGGTATCTTAGTGGAATTTTGGTCACTTTTTATAGATGTGTTATATTTTAGATTTTATTTTAGATGGGAGACAATGTTTGACACAACATTGGTAGACAAGGATGTAAACACATGATTAACACTACCATGTGTTGGATTTTGTAATATTATAATATAATTTTCAAATAATGTGATATGTGAATTAAAATTATTTGTCCACTCTTATATTTAATTTATCACAAGAAAGAATTTCTATTTTAATATTTTATAAGCACAAATCATGGATACCTTGCATTAAACATGCATATATACACCATATAAATTACCCATTGAAGGGGTGATATTATGGACCTAGTTAGAGGGATGATAAATATGACCCTCATTAGGGTTAGGAGGAAGAGGCTCAATACTATTTCCATAAGATTAGTAAAGAGATGTTTGAATTTTATATCAATTATGACCACTCTCTGATTTGGTTGTTTTGAAGCGATTATATTTTGAACCCTTTATACCCTTAATTGATTGAATTAAATGTGAAACATAACAAGTGATAACCACTATAAGTTATTGGAACATTAAATAATTAACATATGTATTCATATTGCATATGATTTTGGACAAGATAATATTTTTATTTTTAAAATTTGATCACTTTGAAATCAGTAATTAGAGTTTAGACAATAGTAAATCATGAAACCCTAAGTTAACTAGGGTTTTGAGACCAAATCCTAGAGTCACCAAAATGTTCCAAATGAAGATAAATCAATAAAAAGTTATTGGATGAGAATATTTGGAATATGAAATATGTTTCTAGAAAAAATAGGAATTGAGATGAACCTATAAAAAATAGGGAAATGAAAGTATTATTGACCAAATTTGATGCTACAGGTCAAATTAGGGCTCCTATAGATAAAAACATGTTTTAAATGTTTTTAGGAGCCTATTATAATGTAATGAAGTATTTCATGGCTCATTTGGTGTTATTTTATGTGTATCTAGCCTTGGTCATATCTTTTTAGTCCTGAAAGTCATTTTAGGGGTCAATATAGAGCATTAAATGAGTTTTACAACCTCCTTGAGAAATTAAAAGGTTTAAAAAGGTGATGTAATACCCCATGTGTCCTAATAAGTCTTAATTAATTGTTTCTAATTGAAAAGTGATAGGTTATTCATAAGAAAGGGTAGTTTTCTTAGAAAAAATGAGAATTTAATGAGATGTATAAAATTTTACAACCTCATATAATTGAGGACATTAAAAAAATGTCCCTTGGTATTACAAACACTTTTTAAGTGATTATTTTGAAAAAAATCTCAAATAAAATGAGAAAAACACTTCTCTATTATTCCACTAGGCTTGGCAAGCAAGAATGACCCTCATGTTTTTAGATTGTATGACCAACAAGAGAGGTTTTAGGAAAAATGCTCTTGGGGCTGTTTTATAAAATAATTTAGATTCCAGTTTATGCTTGGTTTTTGAATAATGGTAGCTGGTGCTTTATGAACCATTCTTAAGAAGTTGGCCTATCTAATTTTCTTACCAATTTATGTACCCTATAGGTTTTGCTCTTGTTTGAGATATTCCATGGAAATCAAGGAGTGAGATAACTTAAAAAGGTATTTTAATCCCATATAAAATTTTAATAATATTTTTTTAATGTTTGGAAGTGGTTTTATGAACCAACTAACTCAATTTTCTATTAAGAGAGAAAAGGTGGAGTTGTAGTCATTTTTTCCAATTGTTGGAGATTTCTTCTATGTTATGGTTCTATATTTATGTGAAGTAATGTATTATTTCTCATATATGACTATTTATCACCTTTAATTTCAAATAAAACTTCAAGAACCACTTTAAGAGCCAAGAGAGAAAAGCAAATTCAAAAAATAGTCATCTACAATGATTATATGGCATGCCACTTCTTGAAGGAGCATATAAATTGTGTTTGAGTGGAATTTGAGGTCTAAAATGTTTTAAAATGATATAAAAAGATTTTTAAGAGTGTTGATAATATTTTATTCTAGTATAAATTTTAGAAGACCTTCCAAGAAAACTTGTGACACTTTGGGACAATTTCCCTAAAATAGTAGATTAGAGGTTTATCATATGAGTTTGCATTGAACTATAAGACATCATAATGTGTTTATGTTGAATATTTCACATAATAGTATCACCTTGAAAAATAATGACACTAGTTGAGTTAGGGGGAATAGTCTTCAAGAGCCTTCAATATGCTAATTAGTTCACTAAAATCATTCAGTGATATCTACAACAGTCCAAACAAAGTGGTTTCTCATATCCATGTGGTGGAGTTTGGTGTTTGGGTCTAAGTATATGACCTTATTTCATTGATAATCATCTTTTTGTCATTAATTGAACATCAAAGTGAACCATGTTGGAAATATTGTCATTGATGTCAATGGTCTAGCACTATTGGTGATAAAGGCCCCATTATATTTAATGTTGTTTGTAATAAATATATCTTGGCTAATATGAGTTAATATTTATTTAATATTAAAAAATATATTTTTGGTTACATATGAGACAAAAGAAGGGCCCATGGAGAAGTCAAAGAGACACAAGATAAAGACAAAAGAAGGATGGGATGCATTTTCCCATGAAGAGTCATCTTAGGGAATTCCAAGAGTCACCAAGTGAAGATAAAAGAGGAAGGGCATAATTTGTCATGAAGGGACACCTTAAGGAATACAAAAAGTCACCAAGATGAGGAAAAAAGAGGGAAGGAAGTTTTTGATCATGAAGGGTCACCACATGACTTTTCAAAGGATTGAATATGAAGGGTCATACAAGTTTGGCACCATTTTCCATGAGGATTGAAGGGTTACAAAGGGGGAAGGACAAAGGTCATTTGGAAAGCTATAAATAAATGTTTGAGAAGCCATTTGTAATATGAGAAAGAGAGTTTGATTTGATATTGTAATATCTAGGTTAGAAGAACAATTGTGAGATATGAATATGATTTGTATTTGTTATATCTAGCTTAGAAGATCAAAGGTGAGAGAAAGGAAAGAGATGCTGTATTGATCTATAATTTATTGATATAAAAACATTGAGAGATAGGTGCGTGGTATACACAAAGGGGTTGGTTCTCCTGTGGGTTGGTGCTCACAAATTTTTTCTAGGTTGGTTCTCGGCAAAGGGGTTGGTGCTCTTGTGGGTTGGTGCTCACAAAAGGTAGCTGGGTTGGTGCTCGACAAAGAGGTCTGGTGCTCCTATGGGTTGGTGCTCATGAATAGTTGCTGGTTTGGTGCTTAGCAAAGGCTTTGGTGCTCTTATAAGCTTGGTTTTTGAATATTTTTTACTTTGGTGCTCATTCATATACTTGAGATTGTTCTCTATGGTTTTTCCCACATTGGTTTTCCACATTATATCTGGTGTCTCTCTCTATCTTGTGTTGTGTTTATTGTTTGAGTTTTATTACATATCTTGAATGTTTGATTAAGTGGAATTTGGTTAAGGAAAACATTAATAAGATATATGATATACTGATTCACCCCCCCTCTCAGTACATCTCATGCTTAGCAATTGGTATTAGAGCAGGTTCCTTTTTGAAAAGTTTTACAACTTGAAGGTAGATCGGGAAAACACGATGGCTAGGTCACAGGAAGGATTTTGTAAAAATAAGGCACCTTTGTTTGATGGGAAAAATTATGCTTTTTGGAGCATGAGAATGAAGGTTTATTTGATGGCCCTTGGATTTGACATATGGAAAGTAGTGGTGGAGGAATATGAAGAGCCATAGACATTTGCAATTACTCCAACATAAAAGAAGGCAAGTGAATGTAATGCTAAAGCTTTAAATGCTATTTTATGTGGTTTATGTGAATCTAAATTTGTTAAAATTATGCAATGTAAATCTACTCATGAAACTTGGGTAAAACTTGAGAATATTTACAAAGGTGATGGAAAGGTTTAGTAAGCTTAGCTATAGACTTTTAGAAGGTAGTTTCAAAGTTTGAAGATGGAAGAAGAAGAAGATATAGCAAGTTATCTTTTGTGAGTTGATCAAATCATAAATCAGATTCAAGGTCTTAGAGAAACATTGGATGAGTCAACAGTGGTGAAAAATGTCTTGAAATCTCTACCAATGAGATATGATGCAAAGGTTTTGGCAATCGAGGAGATGAAGAATTTAATCAAGCTAAAGATGGATGAGCTTCATGGTATTCTCATGGCATATGAGATGTGGATAGAACAAGATAAATCCTCAAAGAGAGAAGTGGATTTTAAGACATCAAATAAGGAGAAAGCTAAGATTCAAGAATCAAGTGATAGTTCTAGTGATGATGAAGATGAGAATGGAGCACTTTTCATTCGCAAGCTGAAAAGAGGAATAAGTAAATATCAAGGAAAATTACCCTTTAAATGTTTTATTTGTGGAAAGATTGGACATGTTTTAGCTAGATGCCCAAATAAGGTTAATGATGATGAAGAAGAAAAGCCTACATACAAGAAGAATTTCAAAGGCAAATCTAAGAAAGGATTCGAGAAGAAGACCTTGTATTCTAAGGATCCTAGCTCAGGCGAAGATCATGGAGTCAGTGATTCAAAAGAAGAAGAGATTATATTCATGGCCATACATGAAGATGATCAAAAATAAGAAGAGGAAGAAACTGAAGTGAATATGGAAGGAGAGCTCATTTGTGCCTTAGAAGAGTTAGAAGCTGTTCAGAAGAAGAATCAAAGATTAAACCACCAGATCAAGAAAAAAGAACAAGAGTCAAAGGAAATGATTGAAGATGTACAAGCATACTTTGAAGAAGCCAAGAAGAATGAAGAAGACCTCACATCATAATTGGAAATAGAAGGAAAATAATGTCAAAGGTATGTTATTGAAATTGCCTCTTTAAAAGAAGATATTAAGAAAGCAGTCAATGATAAAGTAGTCAGTGATTCAAAATTTGAAGATAGCACTAACATACTAAATAAGATATTGGAAAGTCAAAAAGTAAATTTAGATAAGATAGGGATTAGATTTGAAAAGAAAAAAGAGCTATACTAAAGCTCTTACAAAAGAGGAAATAAAAAGGCGAGAAGTGAAAAATATAAAGGACATTTCAAATAGAGAAGGCTAGAGAGAACAAAGCTACAAAAGACAATCAGGTCAGAGATATACAAACATGTCTTATTTTTATGGCTATTGTTTTTATTGTAATGGATATGGTCACAAGAAATTATAATGTAGAAAAAGAGCTAACAATTTTAGAAAGAAGAAGGAAAGTCAAGGAGAGTCAAGCAGAAGCCACAACTCTTTTGCTCCTCTATCAAGCTTTGATGAAGAGACCATAGTATGCTACAAGTGTAACAACTTCAAAAACAGCTTGGTATTGTAGAAGCATGTTCGAGTTAGTCAAGAAAGATCAAAGTTTCAAATCTCCATTCATCAAGAAGAAGGCTCAGACATGTTCATGGCAGAAGAAACAACCTAAAGATTCTATGATGGTTCAAACAGCTCTGCATGTAAGAGGTAAAGATCAGCCATGGTTTATTGATAGCAGATGTTCGAGGAATATGATAGGTGATAAAAGTAAGTTCACAACTCTAAATAAGATCAATGGTGGTACAGTTAGATTTAAAGATAAAACCACTGCTAGGATAGCCGAAAAAGGTACTTTAAGTTTGGATTATGGTAGAACTAAGACTAAGAATATTTTATATGTAAAAGGTCTTAAGCATAATCTATTGAGTGTTAGTCAAATATGTGATTAAGGATACAGATTAAAGTTTCATAAAGAAGGTTGTGAGATTAGAAGAAAAGATTCAAATGAGTTGATTGCAGATGCTCAAAGGACAGGGAATAATGTATATGTTTTGTCAAATATATTCTCAAAGGCACAATCAAAGGATACATTCAAAGATCAGTGAGAGGAGTTGGGAGTAATTTCTATTACTTCCTACCATTGATGTTCATCATCAGCTAAGGGGGAGCTAAGTGTTAGCTTTAAGTAAGCCCTTCGCCATTTATGTCAAAGGGGGAGAATAATAGGTACATGTACAGGTGCAAAAATAGGTATAAGGAATAGGTACAAGTTGCTACAGTAAGGGGGAGTTACTATATGTTTTTAGATGATAGTATGTGTAGGTGACATGATGTGGCAGTTTTAGGATTGAGGTTTCCATCAATGACAAAGGGGGAGATTTTTGGAAATATTGTCATTGATGTCAAAGGTCTAGCATTATTGGTGATAAAGGCCCCATTTCATTTAATGTTATTTTTAATAAATATATCTTGGCTAATATGAGTTAATATTTATTTAATATTAATGAATATATTGTTAGGTTATGGAGCTAAAAACTTCACAGGTATGCAAACATGGAGGAGGTGTTGAGTGTCACAGTCACCAGTGTCAGTTAGGCCAACCAACGTCAGTCAGGGGTGGACAGGAAGCTACCGACATCGGTCATGGATCAACTGATGTCGGTCATCTCTAGATAGACAACGACCAATGTCGATCGCTTGTGCAGTTGTAGAATTGTTAGTTTCATGAATAGTTTGTTTAATGAATCAGTTGTTTGCATGTAAAGACTAATTTTAGTCTTGGAGCTATGTTTCTAATTATTGTAATTAGAAGTATAATTATTGTTTGCATGGGATCTATATAATAGACTCACGGGGCTATATTGTAAAGTGTGCTAGATAAAGAGAGCAAGGTTAGCTCCTTCAGAGGGAAGAGAGAAAGGTTAGCTCCCTTTATAGTGCCACAATGCCAAGTGTGTATGATCAGGTAGATCTATGGGAGAGCAAGATCTGGTAGAAGATCCATAGGGGTGCTGGTGTGTAAGATCTAGGTTAGCAGGTGTGCAAGGCCAGGTTGATATGTAGGTTGTTGCAATATTAGGTTAGATCTACATGGTAAGTAAGGTTAATTGATTTATAGGTGTGTATTTGTGTGTGTGTGAGATCTAGGTTTGTCGGTATGCAAAACTAGGTTGATCTATAGGTGGCATCAAGATCAAGGAGATTAGAAACACAATAAGTAGCAAGATCAGGTGAGATCTACTTGGAGTACATTGTGTACTCAGACTTGGAGTATGTGTGTATACTCAGTCGTATTGGAAGTAGTGTTACTGACTAATGGAGGTGAACAATAACTCTATGTTTGAATTGTTTGTTGTGACCATACTTGAGAGAAATAACTCTTGAGGGAGATTATTATATGCCCTAGAGGTGTGGGAAGAAGAGTGTGGCATCTTATTTATTGTAATTTCCTTCTGGAAGAGTATTAATACAATTGGGTATTGTCTCTCATATTCTGTGTTATTTCTAATTTCTAGTTACTTATTACTTCTGGTTAAATTCTATGTTTAGTTGCTTATACAAAGGTAATCAATTGTGCTCCTAATCCTGATAGTGGAATCAGAGCTATTTGTTGTTTTAGATTCTTGACAAAGTGGTATCAGAGCTAGGGTTGTAGGCTCACAAAGCCTGGTTTGGAGCAGTTTTGTGTTTGATTACAGGTCACTCTCAGGGGTTTCTAATTGAGTGGGAGAATAGCAATGGTAGAAGAAAGTAAGCTAAGAATAGATGAATTCAAAAGCAAGAATGATGAATTACAAAGTTATGGAAAGAAAGAGAAGGTAAAGAAAGATTGTTGGTTGGTTGAAGATCAGCATGAAGGAAATAAAGAAGCAGATGTTGCAGGGATTGCTGCACAGGATGCTCTTGTATGTTCCTTGGATAAAGTAGAATCTTGTTTTATAGATTTTTTTGCCTCTTTTCATGCAGCCCCAAATAGAGTATTTTTCCATGTTAAGGTCCATGGAGACTTTGAAAATATTTATTTAAGGGTTGGTAAGCCTTGTAAAAGTATTGGCAAAGGGGAAGTATGGCTGAAATTTTAGACGGGCAACACATGAGTGTTGAAGAAGGTCATGCAGGTCCCAGTCTTGAAGATGAGGCTAATTTCTTTAGTAAAGTTGGGTGATGAGAGATGCATAGTAACTCTCACAGTGGATGCACTTGAATTAGCATGTGGTAAGAAAGTAGGTATTCTTTATCTATCTACTTGTATTACTAATTCTTCTTCTGTTGCAAAGATGTGGCTCTTTAGGCTTGGTCACATGAGTGAGAAGGGAATGCATATTCTTAAGAGGAAGTTAGATGTCTTTGACAAACTGAAGAACTGGAAAGCCTTGGTTTTCTTGGAGGAGATGATGGACAGAGAGCAGTTGAGTGGATTGAATAACTTTGAGTAGGGCAGTTTGGTCAGGGTTTTGATCCAAGGTGAGCTCACAGGCAAAAAGTCATCACTCACAAGGAAACATAGTTATCAATGTCGATCAGGTGGAATTGACATCAGTCATGTGTAGACCAGAGTTAGTGGTGTTAGGTAGGTGGTAACTGATGTCAGTTAGGGAATCGGTATCGGCAAATAGGTGGACACTGACATCAGTTAGGGAACCAACATCGGTGATCAGGTGGATTTGACATTAGTCGGGTGCAGACCAAGGTCGACCAGGGAATAGATTTTGGGTGGATAGCAAGCTATCAAGGAGTCTTAAACACCCATATGGAGGACTAAAAGGGTAAGTATGCCTCAAATTTGTTATTCCCCTTCTTTATACTACTTGCTCACTATAGAGTAGGTAGAATCCAGGAAATAGTGGGAGCATGGCATGAATTCTTTAGAAGAGAACTAAATAAGAGATTTGGTAGAGTTGCCAGCCAGAATAAAAGCACTAAAAGATGAATGGATTCCTTGGTTAAAGAAGAAAGAGAATGGACATGTGAGATAGAAGGCCAGGTCATATGGTCTTGAGGAAGCTCCAGGACAGTGGTAAAGGTCTGGCAGGTGTATGACAAAGCATGGCTTTAGTCAATGTCATTTTAACCATTATGTTTACTTTACTAGGTTGGATAGTGGTTGTGACATTATCCTATTACTATATGTAGTGGGTTCACACATGTAGGGTTTTGCTAAGCTAAAGGTAAAGTTAGTTTAGTGGTATGCCAAGAAGGATTTAGGAGGAACAAAATTCTTTGGCATGAGTTTTTCTAGAGACATTGAAGGTCACAGGTTGATTTTGTCTCCAGATGATTGTGTGAATAAGGTAGTGTCAAGGTTTAACATGCAAGATACAAAACCGGTTAACACACCTATGGATGGATAGTTCACAGAATAGTGTCCCAATTCACATGATGAGGTTAAGTGCATGGTATGTACTAGACTTGAGTTTTCCCAAGCAGTGGGTGTTGTCAGCAAGTTTGTGGCCAATCTAGGAAAGAAGCACTGGAAAGTAGTTTAGTGGATTCTCAGGTATCTACGAGGGACCATCAGCAGGTATACATGTGATGCAGGGTCACAGACTTATCTACATGGGTATGTAGATTCAGATGTGGTAGGTTACTTGGATGACATGTGGAGTACCACAGGATGTGTGATGGTTGGTCTTCAAGATTGAGCTTGAAGAGGGATACAAGCCAAAAAACAAATTAGATGATATATAGGTAGAGGTATAGGTGCAACTATTTATCTCCAAGTGGGAGATTGTTAGGTTGTGGAGCTAAAAGCTTCATAGGTATGCAAATATGGAGGAGGTGCTGAGTGTCATAATCACCAGCGTCAGTTAGGCCAACTGACATCAGTCAGGGGTGGACAGGAAGCTGCCAACATTGGTCATGGATTGGCCAAAGTTGGTCATCTCCAGACAGATAGTGACTGATGTCAGTCACCTGTACAGTTCTAGAACTATTAGTTTCATGAATAGTTTGTTTAATGAACTGGTTATTTGCATGTAAAGACTAATATTAGTCTTGGAGATACATTTCTAATTATTGTAATTAGAAGTATAATTATTGTTTTGCATGGGATCTATATAATAGACTCATGGGGCTGTATTGTAAAGTGTGCTAGATAGAGAGAGCAAGGTTAGCTCCTTCAGAGGGAAGAGAGCAAGGTTATCTCCTCATAGTGCCACAATGCCAAGTGTGTATGATCAGATAGATCTGTGGGAGAGCAAGATATGGTAGAAGATCCACAGGGGTGCTAGTGTGTAAGATCTAGGTCAGTAGGTGTGCAAGTCTAAGTTGATTTGTAGGTTGTTGCAAGATCAGGTTAGATCTACATGGTAAGTAAGGTCAATTAATTTGTAGGTGTGTGTGTGTGTGTGTGTGTGTGTGTGTGTGTGTGTGTGTGTGTGTGTGTGTGTGTGTGTGTGTGTGTGTGTGTGTGTGTGTGTGTGCAAGATCTAGGTTTATAGGTGTGCAAAACTAGGTTGATCTGTAGGTGGCAACAAGATCAAGGAGATTAACAACATAACAATTAGCAAGATTAGGTGAGATCTACTTGGAGTACATTGTGTGCTCAGACTTGGAGTATGTGTGTATACTTGGTGGTACTGGTAGTAGTGTTATTGACTGGTGGAGGTGAACAACAACTCTGTGTTTGAGTTGTTTGTTGTGACCATAATTGAGAGATATAACTCTTGAGGGAGATTATTGTACACCTTAGAGGTGTGGGAAGAAGAGTGTGGGATCTTCTTTATTTTAATTTCATTTTGGAAGAGTATTAATACAATTGGGTATTGTCTCTCATATTTTGTATTATTTCTAATTTCTAGTTACTTATTACTTCTAGTTAAATTCCATGTTTAGTTACTTATACAAAGGTAATCAATTATGCTCCTAATCCTGACAGTGGAATCAGAGCTGTTTGTTGTTCTAGATTCCTGACATATATTTTTGGTGGCATATGAGACAAAAGAAGGGCCCATGGAGAAGTCAAAGAGCCATGGGATAAATAAAAAAGGATGGGATGCATTTTCCCATGAAGAGTCATCTTGGGGAATTCCAATAGTCACCAAGTGAAGACAAAATAGGAAGGGTGCAATTTCTCATGAAGGGACACCTTAAAGAATACAAAAAGTCACCAAGATGAGGGCAAAAGAGGGAAGGACATTTTTGATCATCAAGGGTCACCACATGACTTTTCAAAGGCTTAAATATGAAGGGTCATACAATTTTGGCACCATTTTTCATGAGGATTAAAGGGTCACAAAGGGGAAAGGCCAAAGGTCATTTGAAAAGCTATAAATAAAGGCTTGAGAAACCATTTGCAATATGAGAAAGAGAAGTTGATTTGATATTGTAATATCTAGTTAGAAGAGCAATTGTGAGAGATGAATATGATTTGTATTTGTTATATCTAGCTTATAAGAGCAAAGGTGAGAGAGAGGAAAGAGATGTTGTATTGATATATCATTTGTTGAGATAGCAACATTGAGAGATAGGTGTGTGGTATACACAAAGGGGTTGGTGCTCCTCTAGGTTGGTGCTCACAAATTGTTGTTGGGTTGGTGCTCAATAAAGGGTTTGGTGATCCTATAGGTTGGTGCTCATGAATTGTTGCTAGGTTGGTGCTCGACAAAGGGGTTGGTGCTCTTGTGGGTTGGTGCTCATGAATAGTAGTTGTACTTGCCAAATGGGAGTGGTGCTCCTGTGGGTTGGTGTTCACAAATAGTTGTTGGGTTGGTGCTCAACAAAGGGGTTGGTGCTCCTATAAGCTTGGCTTGTGAATATTGTTTGGGTTGGTGCTCATTCATATACTTGAGATTGTTCTCTATGGTTTTTCCCACATTGGGTTTCCATGTTATATTTGGTGTCTCTCTCTATCTTGTGTGGTGTTTATTGTTTGAGTTTTATTGCATATCTTAAATGTTTGATTAAGTTGAATTTGGTTAAGGAAAAGATTAATAAGATATATGATATACTGATTCACCCCCCTCTTATTATATCCTGTGCTTATTGAATAAATTTTGACATTCTAGCATACTTATAGCTCGTGCATAGTTGACAATCGCACCTACAACCCATCAAGAAGTTTGTTAAGTCATCAGGGTATTATGAAGTGTATGAATTATTCACTAAGGTCTCTTTTTTTTAATAAATACTAATCTCCATAATATAATATTATGATTTCTCAAATCCACACTAAGTACTTCAACCATGAGTCATGAAGTCAACACCTACAACTATATGAAGGTGAAAGAGTGCTTTTGAGTAACAACTCAATAGGGTGGAAGATTTTAAGATGACTTTGAATGTTTTAGCTAGGGTTAGAGGTTTAAAATTAGTATAAATACCACCAATATAATTAGATATGTACTGTCTTAAGTTCAAAGCACACCTACAAATGTTCTTTCCTTTGAAAGTGCCTACCTACAAGTAATTGTAGAAGTACACAACCCATAGTGAAGGCTTAAACACGGAGATACAAATTTTGGTTAATGTAAGGTGAATAAAAAATAAACTAGAGGATTTAAAAATAATAATTTTCACATGTTTCAAAGTTGATAGTTGCTTACAAGTCATTTTACCTAAACAAGTCAACTACTATTGATTTTTATAGGCAGTGAGTGGGACAGTAGTGTTTTCAATATGTATATAGCTTAACTAAGAATAAAATAAGAAAAAAAAATGTAAAATTACCCTAATAAACTCTAATGGGATCATAATAATTAGATTCAAGCCTAAATTATATAATCATACCTATAGGTGCCCTTGCAAACATAAAGCATAGTCTGAAGTCACATTTAGACTTGTACCATCAAGGTATGGAAAGAGGTATATAGGGAGTTTAAGTGTTTAAAAAACATATATAACATTAATAATTACCATTAGGGTCTCTATAATCTCTTGAAATGGAAAATAATGAATAAAATGGGCTCTAAACAAGCAACACACAATCCATATGAAGAAACCTTACACACAGTCTACCTTTTAATAGTCTATCTTGAATTTTGTAAGAGTTAGAGGGTCAAATGATGTGACCAAGGGATTAATTATTGTAAATATTGTCTTTAAAACTTTTGAATCCCATCCAATATCTAGTTATTCTAATAAAATAGGGGAAGTGCCCTTTGTTTTATCTCAGATAGAGGGCACTTCCTTTGTATACAAACCCTGTAGTCTTGGAAAGAAGGGATGAAAGGGTGGACCAAGAGATTTTTAAACCTTACAAATAGGCTTAAGAAGTTTTAAAAAACCTAAAAACATGAGGAACCAAACATATAAGGAGGAAACTCAATAAGGTGGTCTAGACCATAAGTGTTACAGTTAGTCCTATTAAGCAAGGTTTTGGCCTAAAAGATAAATAGAGGTCCAATTTAGCTTATAAATATTAGTGAGATTCCTAACTAGTTGAAACATGTTTATATGATGAATTTAAACATGTATAATCTATTGGGATGTAGGGGAAGCCATGAAAAAGTCATTTTTGGACTTTAGGCCATTTTAAGTTTTCAAGGAATGGAGAAAAGAGATCAAGTGGGCAAAGTTAGAAGCTCATATCTTCTTAGAAACTTGGCATGGAGACTCAAGAAGCTAATAAAATTTATATATGGTCCCAAGCTACCATTTTGTGAAGTTTAATTGATATTTGAATGTTAGATCTTAATGAATAATGGCTAAGAGGGAAAAATAGGCTCAAACTCACCAAAACCCTTGATAATGACTAATATGAGAAAATAAAGGAGTTAGTGCACCCAAATGGCATATTTTTACTATAAAAATGATTATATTGTGTAGGGGAATATCTTAGGATACTCCCCATCATTTTGGACTATATGGAATTATATGGATAGAGTATAAAATAGGGTATTTTGATAGTTATATGTGTTTTGTAGAGTCAAGGAAGAGTCTAAAGTTACCAATAACATGGGATAAAATTTTGAGACTTAAGATAACTCCCCATTTTCATTTAAATCTTTATAAAAAATCTTAGGTTTCTCAAAAAGAGATCTCATCTCAGCTGATTAGAACTAACATAGTGAACATGATAGTGAGAAGGGTGAAAACTTTAAGTGGGAGCTTATTTAAGGTGTGCCTGATGCCTCTAAGGCCATGGATGGAATTTAAACATGTCATTAAACCCATTTCATGGATTTTCATGAGAAAATATATCAATTTTGGAATTTGAGTGTGCAAAGTGTGTGAAAGAAGAGTTTATTTGACTGCAGACAATGATGACTCATTTTCAAAGGAATTTAGACGATTAAGAATGCAACCAATACATAAAAGAGAATGAATACAAACCCTCCCTCTTAGTTAAATAATTAATCCTATCCCTAATTAGTGTTTTTATGTTTCAAAATGAGTGACTGATGAAGATAGTTTTTTGAGTCAACAAAAGGAATTTCATGCCACATTTCAAGAGTTTCATGCCTTGGATTGACACTTGTGTCTCCTAATTTTGTATGATCAATTTCACATTGTCTTCTCATGCATATGTAACTCCTTATCTCAGATTGAAAATTTTCCTTGTGACATTTGGACTTCTTTCTTCTCTTCTCTCTCTCAATTTCTATAAGAACTACACATTTTGCCCTTTGTAAGATATGCTCCACCTGACTATGGTAAATCTCTACTCATTTGCATACCATGGATCAATAAATACTACTAATTTTACCTCTTCTATTACTATTCATATTTTGTTAACTTGAATGATTGATCTTGCTTAGTGATTATTGTTGTTTCCTTAATGTTGTTGTCTCATTCTCTCAAATATTTGTAGCTTTAAAGCTTCTTCTTCTAGGTCATGTGAAATTTTATATGAAGTGTCAAGGTTGAGTGAGTTTTTATATTCACTAGTGTCATTATAGGCCTATTTTCTAGTCCTCCTAACCTAAACATTCAACACAACCTCATAACGAAATACTGATGTGAGAATATTTAGATTAAAAAAGTGTATACCTAGTTAGTCCCTTGCTATCATGTGTGACATGTAGTTGGTTGGTAGTTATAAATTAATTTGGTGTATCACCACCTTTAGGAGAGTTTAATTTTAGTTTTCTCTCCCTTTTATTTTGTAATCATAGGTGTATTAGTGATATAAAAGTGGTACATTATGGGAGTTGTCCCTATCTAGAGATTCACCTATTTCTTAGGCTACCCATAACCTAAAGGTGTTTCAATTATGACACTTGGATGAGGAGAGCTCAAACATCTCCTCAAAGGGTTAAACTCCTAGTGAAAATACTTTTTGTCATGATCGATGGGACTCATTATCCAAGAATTTGAAATATTTTTGGTGTTGTCTTTCAACACATCAGCATTTGGAGGCATCTATCTAAGCATTATGGTGACTTAAAATTTACATCAACTAATCAAGCATCCTAGGTTTTTATTTTGAAGATTATTGGTAATTTTTTCTTTATGTTCTTTCTTCTCAATGAAGTTCTATGGCTAATTTCGGTGTTGAGTATTGTTTTCCGCAAGTTGGTGAGATATCTCAAGCTTATTTCATTCCCTATCAGCCTTTGTATGATTTTTGTCAACCTTGTCATGATCCTTACTAGCTCCAATATGACCCTTATCTACCTTGTCATGAATTGTATCAGTCATATAACTAGAATTCTAAATATCTTATTCCTCTTATTCAACCTAATTACTTCTCAAATCAATCCATTTTAACTTTCAAGAAAACTCTCTTAAGATATGAGAGGTACATGGTGGAGCTTGACACACAAAGGGTACATGGTCAAGATGTTCCTATTCATCTCACTCATAATGTGAGAGATGAATTAGAGCTAGTTAAATGAGAGTGGGAACCTATTGAGAGAGTAAATTGGCAAAGGCTCACAAGTGAGATGCTAGATGTGAGTGGCCTAGTTTAATTCTTAGAGGATATGCTAAGAATTCATGAGAAACAACCTCATCAAATCTATCAGCCCTCATATCCACCTTCCCAAGATTTATATTAGTTATATTTTTCCCCTACTCATGAATCCAATCAAGATTATCAAATTCATCTTTTTCCCTATTAACTAAAACAAAAAGTTGGAAAGATAAATCTTATTTTTGAATCAAATCTTGATAGGTAGATGTATTTGACCAATAACAAGATGAATTAGTCCATCTCATCAGAAAATTAATTAGAAATTAATCCCTAATTTCCCTCTCCCATTACATACCCACCTCAAAAAGAGACTTCTAGATATGAAATCTTAAGTTGGAGACAAGGTAGATAATCCAATCCTAAGGAGATCCCAAGTTTGTTGAACACTTCATCCACTCCTTAAAACCTCAATAATAAACTCATAATCCTAATATCCTAAGATAGAATAAGGTAGTGGAATCATGGGAAAATAAAGGGGATAAAAGCCTTTATAAAGAGTGTGAAGTTGAGAAAGAGCTTGATCCTATACAAGCCCCTCCCACCCTTCCTACAAAGACCTCTTATTTTCCATATAATCCCTTTTGTACTCCTTATCCTCATGATGATGCATATAAAATTTAAGAGAGAATTTTCAATGAAAACCTAGCCAAGCAATTTAAAGAGTTAGAGTCAAGAATGAAATTGTTGAGTCAAGGTGGGATGGAAGGTTTAGAGCCAAAAGAAGATCCTATGCTTAAACATACCCCATATAACATTCCTAAAGAGAGTGCTCAATATGAATCATATTTAAATGAAGTGATGTTCAAATGGAAGGAACAAAACCAAGCTATTTTAGCCTAAGTTTTGCCTCCCCTTCCTCAATAACACCGAAAAGGATTCCCTATAATTCATTCTCAATCTGATGCTGAGTTTTATGTTCCACCTCTACCAACTAGTTCATATTTTCCTCACCTTATCACACTTTACCTTGATGTACCTATGGTGTGGGAACCTAAAGAGAAGCATTTGGTTGATAAGAGTTTATAACTCTTTCTTGAAGAAAACATAGCTCCTTAGTAACCTCATTGGGCTAAGTCACCTAATTAGAAGATGCCTAGTCTTGGCATCACCAAGAAAGATAAGGAAATTAAGGATCTTGAAGCCCTTGAGAACCAAAATAAAATTATAAAAGTTTATATACAACCTAAGAGTTTCTAAATTTTAAATAAGAAATGAGTCCTTGTGTTGAGTCTTCTTGTTGTGTTGATAATGAAGAATGCCTTCCTTGTGTCAAAGAAGAAATATTGGATGAAGTCCTTTTGGATTCTAAAGAAGAGGATGAAAGATATTCTCTTATTGTTCCCCTTCATGATGTTGATCAAATAGAATATAAGGACTTGTGGCAATAATTTTTAAGCATTTGTAATGAGTTTGAGTCTCTCAAGGGCTCTACAACTTCCTTAGAGTTGATTGAAAGTGATGGTAAGAAAGATGACATTTTCAAAAATGTCATAGATGAGCCAGAGAAAATTTCTCCTTATCTTTTAAAGGTTAAACCAATATTATATTGGTGTTAATATTCCAAAGAACAATAAACTACTCTTGAAATCATTCCTATAAATAACATGCAAGTTGATCATGAGATGAAGAGTGGGTAGCAGTATGAAGTATGTGTACATGGCCAAGAGAAATAAATTAAAATTGGAGACCTATTTGAAGATGATATACTTGAGATCATATCAAATGAAATGACAAGAAATAGGTTTGATCTATCAAGTATCCAATCTAAAGAACAACATGCTTAGCAATATGATTCATCTAATGAAGAAAAAGATTCAAGGATTTTTCCTTTTGATTTTGGAAAGGAAGTATGCTTAGTTGCTAGTTGTGCATAGTTGTTTGTTTTATATTTTCCCTAAGTGATTTGAAAACATATGTGTGTCTTTTAGTGTGTTTTCTTTGCTTTTTGTGTGTCCTTTATTTATTGTGGTTGAGGCAATTATTTGTCTTGTATTTTTCAAGCCTTATTGTCAAGTGTCAAGTCTTTTGGTTATGTTTTAGACTTCATAAGACTCCCTAAGCCCATAGATAGGATAATGTTACTAATATTTAGTATAACAGGCATACTACCCCTATGATTCACCATTTTATTGACCAATTTTGACCTTAAAGGTACAATTGCGACTCCTATAGGTAAAAACTTGATCTTTATATGTTTTTAGGGGCCTAGTATAATGTCATGAAGTATGTCATAGCTCATTTGGTATGATTTTATGTGTATCTAGCCTTGGTCATATCTTTTTAGTCCTAAAAGTCAGTTTGGGGGTCAATATAGAGGATTAAATGAGTTTTAAAACCTTATTGGGAAGTTTTAAGGTTTCAAAAGGTGATGTCATAACCCATATGTCCTAAGAAGTCTCAAGTAATTATTTCTAACTTAAAAGTGGTAGGTTTTTTAGAAGAAAGGGTAGTTTTCTTAGAAAAAATGAGCATTTAATGAGGTATAAAAAATTGTATAGCCTCTTGCAGTTGAGGACACTTAAAAAGTGTCCCTTGGTATTCCACACACTTTTTTAAATGATTAGTTTGATCAATAAGCTTTAATAAACTGAGAAAATTGCTTCTTTCTTCTTTTACTAGGCTTGGTAAGCAAGAAAGGCCCTCAGGTTTTCAAATGGTACAACCAAAAAGAGAGGTTCTAGGTAAAATTATACTAGGGGTGTATTATATACTTATTTATATTCCATTTTTATGTTTGGTTTTAGAATAATTGTGGCCTTTGCTTTATGAACCATTCTTAATAAGTTGGCCTATCTAATTTACTTACTGATTTGTTCACCTTATAGGTTTTGATCTTGTTTGAGTTGTTATGTGAAAATCAAGGAGTGAGATTAATTTAAAAGTTATTTTAATCATATATTACATGTTCCTCATACTTTTTTTAATTTTTGAAGTGGTTTGATGAACCAACTAACTCAATTTTCAAGGAGTGAAAAGGTGGAGTTGCAATCATTTTTTCCAATTATTGGAGATTTATTCTATTTTATGGGTCCATATTGATGCAAAGTAATATATTTTTTCTCATAGAGGCCTATTTATCACTTTTAATGTCAAATAAAAATTCAATAACCACCTCAATATCTATGAGAGCAAAGCAAATTAATAAAATAGTCATCTACAATAGTTGTACAGTTTGCCACTTCTTGAGGGAGCATGGAAATTGTGTTTTACTAAACTATGAGGTTTGGAAGGTTTAAACATGATTTAACACCATTTTAAAGATTTTTGAGAATATTTTATTCTAGTATAACCTTGAAAATACTTTCTAAGCAAACTTTTGACACTTTGGGACAATTTCCCTAAAATGGCAAAATAAAGGTCCTGGCCCTTTTTTGAGGTTTATCATATGAATTTGCATTGAGTTTTAAGACTTCATAATGTTTTTATGTTTAATATTAAACATAATAGTATCACCTTACAAAATTAGGACCCTAGTTGAGTAAGGGAGTATAGTCTTCAAGAGCCTTCAATATGCCAATTAGCTCATTGAAATCAATAAGTGATATCTACAACAGTCCTAGCTAAGTGGTTTATCATATCCATGTGGTGGATTTTGGTGTTTAGGAATAAGATATATGACCTTATTTCATTTATAATAATGTGTTTTTAATTAAGTGAAAATAAAAGTGAACCATTAAATAAATTTAGACCTTATAGCACACTTCCAATCCATACAATATTGATAATGACACCTACAACCCATCAATAAGTTTGTTAAGTCATCAGGGTATTATGAAGTGTAGGACATATTAAATGAGACATATTTTTGTTTGAAAAAATAATAACACCCATCACAATATATTATTATTTCTCAAGTCCACATTAGGTACTTCAAGCCTGAGTCATGAAGTCAACACCTATAGTTGTATTGAGGTAAAAGAGTGCTTTGGAGTAATAACTCAAGAGGGTGGAAGCTTTAAAGATGAATTTGAGTGTTTGATCTAGGGTAATAGGTTTAAAATGAGTATAAATACCACAAATATAAATTTATATGTGGTATCTTAAGTTCAAACCACACCTACAGATGTCTATGCCTTTGAAAGTGCCCACCTATAGCTAACTGTATGAGTACACAGTCCATAGTGAAGGCTTAACCATGGAGATACCAATGTTGGTTTATGGAAGGTGAATAATAAATACCTTATAGGATTTAAAAATAATACTTGTCACATGTTTCAAATGTGATGGTTTTTTACATGTATTTTTATCTCAAAAAGTCAACTATTGTTGACTATTACAGGTAGTGAGTGGGAAAGTAGTGTTTTCAATATGTATCCAACTTAAATATGAATTAAATAGGCCCAAAAAATTGTAAAATTACCATAATAAATATAATGGTCTCACAACCATTACCTTTAAGCCTAAATTATACAACCATACATATAGGTGCCCTTGCAAACACAAAGCATATTTAGAAGTCACATTTAGATTTATATTGTCAAGGTATGGAAAGAGGTATGTATGGAGTTGAAGTGTATAACAGACCTAAATCACATTCATCATGACCATGAGGGTATATATATGATCTTTTAAATGGAAAATAATGCAGAAAAGGGGATCTAAACTAGCAACACATAATCCACATGAGGAAACATTGCACACAATCTACCTTGTAATAGTCTGTCTTATATTTTATAAGAGTTGGAGGGTTAAATGATGTGACCAAAGGATGAATTATTGTACATATTTTCTTTAAAAATTGGAGAAGCACATTAAATATCTAGTTGGTATTAGCAAATAGGGTAAGTGGCCTCTATTTTGTCTCAGATAGAGGGCACTCCCTTTGTACACAAACCCTGTAATCTTGGAAGGAAGGGATGAAAGGGTGTACAAGGAGATATTTTAACATTAAAAGGAGGTTTAGGAATTTTAATAAAACCTAAAAGACATGAGGAACCAAGCACAGAAGGATAAAAATCAATAAGGTGTTCGAGACCACAAGGGTTATAGTCAGGCTTGTTAAGTAGGTTTTGGCTTAAAAGCCAAATAGAGGTCCAACTTTACTTCTAAATTTTAGTGAGATTATTCACTAGTTGAAACATGTTTATATGATTAATTTAAACATTTATAATCTATTTTTATGTAGTCAAAGCCATGGAAAAGTCATTTTTAGACATTTGTCCATTTCAAGTTTGCAAGGAATGGAGAGAAGAGCTCAAGTGGGAAAAGTTGAAAGCTCATATAAACTTAGACACTTTACATGGAGGATCAAGAAGCTAAGACAAGTTATATAGGGTCCCAAGCTACCATTTTTTGAATTTTAGTTGAGATTTGAATTTTAAATCTTCATGAACAATGGCTAAGAGGGCAAAATAGGATCAAACTCATAAAAACCCTTGCTAATGACCAATATGAGAAAATGGAGTAGTTAGTGCACCCAAATGGAATATTTTGCCAAAAAAAGTGATTGGATGGTGTATGGGTCTCTCTAAATCTACTCCCCGTCATTTTATATTTCATGGAATTATATAGATGGTGTATAAAATATGGTATTTTTGATAGTTTTGTGTGTTTTGTAGGTTTTATGAAGAGTATGAATAGGCCAATCACATGGGAGGAAAGTTTGAGACTTAAGCGAATCACACATGTCCATTTCATGATTTATAACAACTATTAGGTTCCTTGACAAGATATCTTATCTTAGCCAATCAAAACTGACATAGTCAACATGATAGTGAGAATAGAGAAAACTTAAAGTGGGAGCCTATTTAAGGTGTGCATGATTCCTTTAAGGCCATGTATGGACTTGAAACATGTCATTCACCCCATTTTAAATATTTTCATAAGAAACTAAAACCATTTTTGAATCCACGTGTGTAAGGTGTGTGGAAGAGGAGTTCCTTTGACTGTAGGCAATGATGGTTCAATGCAACCAATGCATAGAAGAGCATATATACAACCCCTCCCTCTCAGGTCAATCATTAGACCTATCCCTAGTTAGTTTTTGGACATTGCAATATGGGTGATTGATGAAGATAGTTTTTTGAGATAGCAAAAGGAATTTTATGCCATATTTCAATAGTTTCATGCCTTAGATTGACACTTGTGCTTCTTGACATTGCATGATCAGTTTCAAATTCTCTTTTAATACACATGTAACTCCTTATATTAGCTTGACACTTGTCCTTGTGACCTTTGGAATTATTTATTCTATTATCTCTCTCAATTCTATAATAACTATCCATTTTGGCCTTTTCAGGATATGCTCCACCTAAGTATGGTGAAGCCCTGCTCATTTACATACCATGGATCAATAAAGACTACTAATTTTACCTCTTATATGACTATTCATAGTGTTTTCACTTGGATGATTGATCTTTATTGTGATGACTATTGTTTCCTTAGCATTGTTGTCTTATTCTCTCACTTATTTATACCTTGAAATATTCTTCTTATAAGTCATGTGAAGTGTTCTATGAAGTGTCAAGGTTGAGTGAGTTAGTCTATTCACTAGTGTTATTATAGGGTTCTTTTCTATTCCTCCTAGCCTAAACATTCATCGCAACCTCATAATGAAATACTGATGTGAAAAGATTCAAATTAGAAAATTTTATGCCTAGGTAGTCCCTTGGTCTCATGTGTGACATGTGTTTGGTTGGTAGTTATCACTTAATTTTGTGTATCACCACCTTTAGAATAGTTTACTTTCAATTTTCTCTCCCTTTTCCTTGCAAGCATAGGTGTAATAGTGATCTAAAAGTGGTACATCAAGGGAGTTATCCCTATCTAATTCTTAGGCTACCCACAACCTAGAGGTGTTTCAATTATGACACTTGGATAAGGAGATCTAAGACATCTCATCAAAGGGTGCAAATCCTAGTGACAATAAGTACAATGTAAGTTTTAAGGTCTAAATTTACTAAAAATAGTAAAATACCAATTTTGGGAAATCCATACAATATTTTATAACAATTAAAGAGTTTTTTGTTAAATAGACTTAACTATTAGAAACCTCTAAAGAATTTATAATTTTATCTATTAAGAATCATAAAAATTGAAAATAATTTGGAATGCTTCACAGGTAAAACCTTGGAATATTCCCAATAAATAATTAAAAGTTTTGATAAATAAGATTTTAATTTAGATATATGAGAGAGGTTTTTTGATAAAAAAATATTTTTAATGAAACCCAAAAATTAATTTGAAAATAAGTACACCATTCTCCTTGTATGCCAATATTTTACTAAAAATGGTAGATTGTAAAAATTGAAAAATATGTATGTAATTTTATCAGACAAAAAGAGGGTTATTAATATACCAACATGAATATAAATTACCTCTAAGGAATTTTGATATGGATCTGCTTAGGGGATGAAATGTTTCAATGAAGGAAGAATCCACTTGCAAGCATGTGCACATAAAACCCTTGTGACCAGAGGAGGGTAAAACCCTAGTGTACTCTTTTAGATATGAAAATACAACACAACAAGATGAAACCTTTGGAAGATTGGAATCCATATATCATTATTTTTTCATTCACATAGATTAGGTTCACCAAATGTATAACCCTTTAATAAATCTAGGGACTAGTGTGTTTAATCTATATATTAAAGGGTTATATATAAATGAAATGCACAAGGGTGATAATCAAATCTATAATTGACTAATTAGATGATAAAGTCAGATATAAAAATATGATGAATTCATAAAACTAAGATAGTCAAAATATAGAAAGTATAACTATGTTAAATATGGAAATAAAATAAAAACTTAAGGTACTTAGTTGGTTTTAATGCTATAATATTTTTAGATATAAAACATGATAAAAGTAGGCTAGAATATGATTCTATAATGGTCATCAAATTTTTGGAAATTCAACCTCTGGAGCTATAAATTATAGTATTATCTTGGGATGGTTATATCAACACTACTATATAGGTTTCACATAAGTTTTCTATATGGAATACCTATTGGAAAATGATACACCCACCTATATGCTTTTAGGCTTTACTTCACCTTCACTTTGGTACATTCAGATTTGGGTCATGGACTATCTCTCTTTGTGAAATATAAAAACTATAATTCTCCATCTTCATAGTGACCTTGGGAAAAAATGGGTTAGTGTGCACATAGTGTCAATCTGACCCCAAAGACCCCAATATTAGTGGGTTCTTCCTACATATCCAATACTCTAAAAGAGGGCCTCATACTGATGTAGTTTTACCTTATGAACTAGCTTGCATAGTAATCATGTAATATGTGAAAAGTATGTACAATAGTAACCTAGCTTGTAATTTGGTAAATCGGGCTCTTAAGATGCTCCTTTATTACTTTAAACTTGTTTATGTGTCATACATATGAATAAAATAGAAAATAAGAGAGAATAGGGAAGCTTTGCTCACTTGAATACTTGATTAAATTCCTATAAGTTTTCTAGTGAGTAGGTAAGAATTTTCTAGGTGAAGAATGAATTAGGGTTGATATTTTATTTATATCAATCCATTTGGAGTAATAAATTGAATGAAATCACTTATGCCAACCATTAGGATACATTTTATTTGAAAATTAGATGAATTTTAGGGCATTCAACACTTACATCATAGTAGGACACTAGCATTGACATATGTGTTTATCTTAGATGTTATTGATCAGGGATTAGAAAAGTAAGTACATGCTCAAAAATTGTATAACTATAAGATAAGTACATTTTAATCATTCTATAAAAGATAAAAGTTTTAGGTCATCAACATTAGATTGTTCAGAATAAGATACAGGCCAAAGGGCACAATATAGAGTAGGTGAAAGACTTGCATACACAAGAAAGTTATGGAACTAAGAAGACAAATAAGCTCTAAGTTTTATAAGTGTATAATAATGAGGTAATATATAATCATAAAATAGTTTCTACAACTTCTTATGTGGTATGCCTCTTTACGGAGGTAGGGACAATACACATGAAGAGTTTCATAGGAATATGATGGACATATGATCATAGAATCATTAGGATAAGTAATAGATGCTTGGTTTATTGAATTTTTCTATACACTTATGAGACCTATGCTTAGACTTGTCATGAATTCACCAATCTAGTAGAGTGGATGAGCTTTGGTGAAGGCTTGGAATAAATGTTCCAACTGGGGGTTAGGAAGTTAGATGGACATAAGTGGCAAGTGATACATAGTTCATGAGTAAGCTATTATGTGTTAGGATAATCTGACTTCCCCATCACATTATGAATACACATCATACCTTTGAATATTTTAGAGATAATCATTGGGATTGATCGACCTTGGATCTTAAGACCAATAAGATTTCTCATAGCTAGACCTTATAGTGTAGTGTGGACATAGGGTCAAGATGGGACTTTCAAGATTTAGTGATCACCACTTTCAAATGAAAATTATCTTGATACTCAAGTGGAGTTTTAAATAATGTTTTTTAATGTTATACACCCATTAATGATGAATTTTGGAATGAAAATGGATGCATTTTAGTGAGACCATCCCATTTTCATTAGCTATCAATTCTTTCCTTGTGAGTAGTTCTAGGAAGAGTTTGACATTAGTTACTCCTTAAGTTGAAAGGCTTGTCTTGGGAGGACCATTAAGGGTTTAAAATACCCTATGAAAATTATTGGTTGGTGTGATGGACCAAGAGACTTAGTGTGTCACTCTTGGAATTTTTTGTGAAACCTATTCACGTATGTACGGGTGTAGCTTGATATTATATTCACATCATGTGATGGTTCGATGTGGAAGGACTTATTAGATAACCTCATATGGATCACATTATTTTAATCTATCCTTGTGGTTATTGATTTATTAATACTTTATAGTGGTGATCTATACCTTATTGGTAGCCACACGAAGCAATGAATTCTATTGGAGGTGGACATCATCGATGGTTGGAGAAGAACATGTGGGCCTTGTGTTGAATTTTGGAATTAAGTGTGTTCATGAACTTAATTAAGACATGGATATGTTATAATGGTATTATTTAATATTTTTATGTGTTTTATTAATACCCAAAGGATAAAAATATTTTTTGTATGTTGATATCTGAACATTGTGGTCATCAACCCCATTGAGGTTATGACACAATTTCTTGGAGTAATTTTATTGAGAATAACTTGTGTTGATTTTAGGTGCTTTGGAGGTGATATTTTTGGTAAGTGTACTTAAGAGGGACATGTTTTACCTTATTTATCATCAAGTTTGAGCATAGATTCATGGGTTTAAAACTTGTTGATGTGATATATGTGTCCAAGATAGAATGAGTCCTTTGAGTGTTATGAGTCACATCCTTCTCTCCTAGAGGAGAATGATGTCATGGTGGTGATACCTAATTAAGTGGGTTTAATATGAGTTGTAATGACATGGATGATGGGGAAGATTATTTTATATTTAGAAGTATCCTTACTGTTGTGGGTGTGCCTCCTTTTCTCTTAAACATAATTATGATAAAAGTATGGTATCAATTTTATAACATGTATATTTGTTTTCTAGAGAATGACAATAAGTTTGGAATGTGACATGTAAGTTGTTATGATTGTTAACCTTTTAGAGATGATCCTTATCTATATTGTATTTTCCATTATTTCCTTTTGATAGTATGGTTTTTAAAAATAAAAGTAGAATCTTATGGCATGTGAAAATTTACTAGATGTACATGTTGATTGTTGGGGCTTGTTGCCTCATTTTAGAACCATGCCATACCTATGTGTGGTTTTGATCCAAACTTGTGAATGAATTGATGAGAAGTGCATGTGTTTCACCTTCATGATCCTAGTAATTTTTTTTCATGAGAGGATGCATTATAGAGTTGTGTTATTCTTACATTTACCTAGGAGTGTCACTTTTACCATGACTTTAGGAGTGATGTCATTCTCTATTACTCACGATGTTATTGTTAAGTGATGTATGAGTTTCTTGGAATTCCTATGAGATTATGATTGCATGTTGGACCTAGTCATTTTGGAGAGACCAAATTCCATGGCATCATATTAGATATGGCTCATAAACCTTGGAAGTTTGGGATTAATTTTGAGGACCTTTTGGAGAAGAGGATTGATAAATGAGTGTGTGTACTTAGTGATCAATTATACATTTATAAAGTTATTGACTAGTTACTTAAATAAATATTTGTGAATGTTTTTTTAATACCAGGTTGGGTAGGTCAACATCCAACATAGTTCATGAATTTCATCAATAAGAGATCATATAACCTTCTTGATCACAATAAATAGAGCATCCTTGGTTATAATTAGATTTTTTTCATTATAATAAAAATAAATAGGGGCCACTTACATTTAGTGTAGTAAGTGTTATATGAGAATGAGATGCTATTCATCTAGGAAAGTGTGTACCTACTTTATGGATATATTATCCCTTAAACACGTTAATTTTAGGGGAGGGTTTCTTAGTAGACCCTTCAAAGATTGATAATACACTTGAGTATTTGGCATATTTATTATAATGGAGTAGTTTAGTATGTTATCTTAATGCCTTAATATAATTTAATCTTTTTGTTTATAGATTGATATTATTTTTCCCCTTGATCCCTTAGGAATATATTATATTATAGTAAACACTCAGCTAGTATCAAGATGAGTTTTCACTCTTTCTTTATCAAGTGATAACATATTAAGTGTGTTGAGTGTATTTATATTTTTTTGATGCTAAGTAAGTGTTCATTTTGACTGGATTCATAATCATTTATGTTGATTCACCTACATCCCTTGGTCTTTTTAGGATATCATATTATGATTTGTGTTGGATATAAAAGTTTTATAGATGGAGTAGCATGATGCCTCCATATTTTTTAAACCTTTATATAGTTTTGTGAAATGTGTTGTGAGCTTTAATACACACATGTTGTTAAGTGTGTGGTGGTATTAGAAACTTAGAGTTATGATGCATACTTTATACTACACAAATGTATTGAAGATTTTTATTTTCGGTTATTAATACATTAACTCTCTACTCCCCACTTAGTGACCTTCTAGAGCCACACCATTTAGTTTATTTTTTAAAAATTTTAAATTTTATTATATGATTTGGTGTACCTTGAAATTATTTAAGTTATTGTTTGATATTTTTAATTTGATAGGGATTTATCCTTTCTATGGTTTTCCTTGTTATGGGATTCAAGGATGTTTAGTCATTTATTATTTTTATATTTTAATTGAATTTTTGAGCTCTTAATGTTTATTATTGTCTTCACTTTTTATTAGATAGGCATACTTAGCAGTTCTTTATGGATAAGTATAGGGAATTGGTGGACAAAATGGGCCTACCCACAGACATGTTTTTCCCTAAAATTAAAAAATATCAACTTCTGTAGATTATTTAATATGGCTAAAATAAAAATTTGAAGATGGTATAAGAACATGAATTGCAAAATTTCTAGTAAAGTCTCCAAAACATTATTTAAAAAAAAAGTGGTTACGTATAAATAGGTCAGACATATAAAATTTGAAGAGGAACTTTTATTTTTTTAAAGAAAGCAAAGTAGTTAGTCATTAGTATAATGTAACCTTTTTATAACAAAGCTTAGTATTTTTTGAAATCCTTTTATGGAAATTTAAATAAGATCATCTAGTTTGTGACCAATATTTTATTAAAGTTTTTTAATGAATATTTTTTAATATTAATTTTACAAGTCAATAGATCTTGAAAACTAACAAAAATTAGATAGATGGTTATACAACCTCCATATATACCTCAAAAAAATGAGAATTAGGTTTTTTTTAATGAATATAGAATTAGGCATAGTTTGTGATGATATAATTTTTTCACATTTGGATCAACGAAAAAATACTTAAACATATATAGGCATGTATATTTGCGACATGTAGTGGTCTAAAAAAACCATAGTTATAAATCAAGATAAATAGAAACAATAAAATAGTCTAAATAGTAAAAACTAAATCATATATTTGAAATAGGAAAGTGTGCTCATTATCATGGTAATAATTTTATGAATTGGATCATTGAAATTCATAGTGTATATGGTGATGAAATTTTAATGTTCTTATTTTATATCAAATATCTTATATTTGAATGTGTGATAATATTTGAAGTCTTTGACTCATGAATCAAAGCCATTTTTAAGCTAAAATGCTTGATTTTTGAATTAAATGTATCATAGTACATATATGCTATAACATGTACACAAAATAATACATACATGTTATGTTCTAGTGAAGTCATGAAGGGGTAAAATGAAAGAGGGGGATGAATTAGAGGTTGGAGGGGCTAGTTTACTAAAATACGTGTAAATTATAAGTTTGCATTTATATTATTAAATTTAAACTACTTATAATTTAAATTTATTTTAGTAAATATAATAAATTAGTGAGAAATAATAAATAAGTTTCATTAATTGAATTTATAAGAGAAACTTGGAGCTCTAAAATGGGGAGATGAAGAGTCATCCTCCATTGATGGTGTTTTAGGCTCTCTCTTGGTTGATTACCTTGGTTACCTTTGATTTTTGTTTTTTCATTTTACTCTTTTCTTGGTGTCCATGGTGGTCAATTAATTATCCCATTGTTTCACATGTTCTAATTTTATTTATTATTAGAGTGGATTATGTATTTGGACCTTGATTTTATCTTTGCTTGATGTTTATTGATTTATTGTTTGTACTAGCACATATTCCCTTGCCTAAAGCCTCATCTCATGGCCTTTAAAAATATTAAGGTGATATGAATTAATTGTAGTTGTATATGGAAACCATTAGAATTGATGGCCTTGAACATGTGAAGAAGGGTGAAAATGGTGGATTTAATGAACTAGTTGGTTATCTAGGGATTGATAAGGTGTGACATCATAAGGATGGTTTATCTTTACCATATCAGGTGGAATAAATATCTTCTAGTCTATTATAAAAAAATATCCAATGAGGTCTTATGGTAGGAACAAGTGGTGAAGCACTTAGAAGGCACATAATTTATTATCAATTGCATGTGTAAAGGGGAACATGGAGTATAAGAATAAGATGAAGCCCAAATTGATAAGTGCCCTATCCTTGATAAGTCCTTGACTATTATTCCAAATTCTTCCATGGAAAATGATCTATAGTAAGAAGAAATTAGGTTTTAAAATGTTGGGATTTTTTTTTTGCTTAAACAAGAATTATCTCCCCTCTAGGAACTTATTTGATAACTGGCACAACTCTATTTAGGGTAAGAAATTAGGTTTGTACATTAGATTTTTTGAATGATACAGAAAAGGATATTTATGATTTTGTTTAAAAAATTTAATATGCAGTAAAGGGATATTAGTAAACCCTTATAAAATGTAGGTTAATATATTTATAAAGTAGTCCCTTGGAGCCTAGATATGGACTGCAATGACCTTATTTTTAAAACTATGTTTATACGGGTAGACATTGAAAACATTCATATCCAACTATGGAACTTTCTACCATAGGCTTTGAGACCTATTAAGGAAGTTCTAAGAATTGAGGATACTAAGAGGTTGCTAGTTCATATAAACACTAGAACCCTTGGATTTTTTTTGGAATCCATAAAATTCAAAATCAAAGGGATTTCCCATACCTATGCTGTTAGAAGGTTGGGTGGCTTGAACGCCTAATTTTTTTGTAAAAAATATGGGCACCTCAATAAAAATTGCCCAATGTTGGTCAATAAGGAAAACCTCCACAAAAAATAAAAAGGTCAAAATGATCAGAAAAAATATTATGTGTTGGATGATTTATAGGTCTTTGAAAACCCTATGTACAATCATGAACCACTAAAAGATAGTAACCCCCCTAAGGAGGCTTTGGGGGAAAAAAATCATAGGATACAAATGAGCTTGAAAATTTTGATTTTCAATACCTTCCTTAGTCATTTAGCTCCCCAACACCTTCTATTGACATGATGAATTCTATAACATATGTGATTAGTGTTGGATTTATAGGTTACAACCTAATTCAGAAGATAATGGTTTAAGCCCTATACTCAAACCTAGTCCAATTTTGGATTGACCTAAGACTATGGGTTGTCTATGTGTAGGTCAAACTTATAGAATTTAAGGGGATATCTCCCTTGATATGATATTCAAGTGATTTTACTAAAACCTATATCTATCACAAGGGAAAGTGAAAGAGATGAAAACTAAATCCAAAAACTAACCTATGTGGCGATACACCAAATTATTTAATGATCCACTCTCAGCTTAAACACTTTCATGAATATTGATGAATCCAATGGGATAAGGGTTGACCAAATTATTTGAAAATGTTTAAAATATGAGTGATTTACATGAAATTTGGTGAGACCTACAAATTGAAGGGAATAAAGGTACAAGTCTGCATAAGACACTATAATCTTATGACACTTCAAGAGAGACTTCACTAACTATCACTTTACACAAACTATAAGAAACCAAAAAAAATTGAAGGCATATGAAGGAGATATAGATGATGAATTCACAACATAAACACTATATATTATACTTAAAAAAGGTGCACTTAGCATTCAAGATAATCATAAACATGTCTTATATTGCCTCAAAATATTTACATAAAGATTTTGGTAGATATTTGCTACACCTAGCCGAGGGATATAAATCAAGGCTTATAATATTGAATATATAGAAGAATAAAATGAGAAATATGGAGAGAATGGAATATAAGAGTGGATATGGGGTCATAATTGATCAATTCCACTCAAACATTAGTTATAATAGTCACATAATTCTCCCTTTAGCTCTTCCATGCATTGGATCTTTTTAATTGATCCTTAAATGGGATTTTATTGTTGGAAAATAGGTAAGATAGGTTGAGTAAAACTTTTTTACACTTGTAAAAGGATTGACCATACTAAAAATAGTCCCTCATTCCATTTTATGGAGATTACAATCATGGATTGGGACATCATAATCATGTGATAATGCATACTCATCAATATCAAGGTGACAAGGTTAAGAAATCATTTAAATATCCCATCATAGACATGAAGTTATCATTAAATGTACTTTATTGGTTAGATACTAATGTAACATCCCTACATTGACTCATTTCATTGGTCTTTCAATGCTTATTTGACTTCTTTTGATGACTAATTAGGCTAATTAGGCGTATAAAGCCTAATTGCCTAAGTGTTGAAACTTGCCAGCCATTATAGACCTAAAATAAATCTTAGAAACCTATATATGAATATGATCCATGATTTAAACAACATCTTCCACCATGAAATAGGCTTAGAAAAAAAAATTCACTTCTCCAATTTGATTGGTTCATCTTCCTCATGCACTAACAGACTATAAATTTTGGATGTACTTGTAGATATATCTATATTTTAATTATTGATCATATCATTAATTGGGATGTTGGATTAAGTATTAAACTTATTATTCAAAGAATGGAATCACTAAAAACTCTCAAAACCCCTTGATTCTACTCAAAACCCTACAAAATAGCCTATTTATAAAGATTTCATATAGTGTCCATATGATCAAGTACCATTGGGTGAATCCAATTTGAGTTATTTTGACCTTCCATAAGCATACCAAGTAAATTTAGGGTTTTAGGTTGTTGAAATGCCAAATTTTCTCAGACTAGGTCTAGCTAGGGTTTTAGGGAGGTTTATGACTGGTCAAGAGTATTCAAGATTGTTCATGAAGTAAAAATGTCCAAGTATAAAAAAATCCATGAATATATATGGAATATACCTACATAACTTAAATTAATGTATAGGACTCCCATATAAAGGATGGACAAGGATATGAACATCACAAGTTGACCTTGGGGTAGTCTGTAGACCATTTCTAAGTGCATATGTTCTTAACATTCATTAATAAAGTTTGGCCTCCAAATACCAACCAATATATCATGGATTATGATAACACAATGGTACCTAAAACATAATACTATCATTTTCCTTGAAAGCTTATGTGGTGGATGGGGTGATTGCTTGAAGTTGGCAATTAAACTGCCTGTGTTCATGGTTGAGTACTTAGAGAAACTTTTTGGCAGTTTTATGATATTTACACACTCTTATCCACATGAAGGATCTTATATAATATATAAAACATATTAATATCCCCTTATTTATCACAACAATGATTTTAGAAACTTTGAAGGAGTTTTGATGTTGTTCTAGGGTTTACAAGTAGGCCTATATAACTATGCTTGAGGCCTATCACCAAGATAATTAGTTAAAGTTATAAGTTTTAGGAACATTTGGGTATATATATATGGACTATAAAATGGATTAAAATCCATCTAATATCTATAATTTACCTTTCAAACCTCCTAAAACTTGATCTTGCTTGTTTAGCTCCTAATCTATTTTCCTAGACATGTCTTGGTCTAAGATAAAATAGTGGGTATACCCACTATTTTTATAAAATATAAAATATTATTAGTACCTTTTAATAATCATATGTACCCTTTTCATCATTTTTCAATAATTTAATATGTCCAAAAGGCCCTCAAATGGCCATTTTTACTCAAATTAGTCATTTACTACCTATTAACTATGTTGGCATGGGATTCTTGAGTTTAAGGCCACTATATATGACTTTAAAAAACTATAAACCATCATAAATATATTAATTTTATATACTCTACCTTTATTCATCATAATTTATAGATACATGGTGTGACTAGCCTCTTAAATCATCACATTTACCTATGCAGGGTTTGAGGATGGCTTAATTTGACCCTTAAGGGTCTACAAACATTCCTTCTAAGGTTAATTGAATTTTAAAATCCTTAGATGTCCTATATAATATTAATTGGTTTATTATATTATTTACCAAATTAGTTCATCCCTTATTTCAACTCACTTGGCCTCCCCTTAGCATATGAGTGTCCTCTTAGGGTAGGTTGACTATATTCTGCTAGAAACCGTGTGTACACATTTTATTTATTCATGAATAGTTTTAGTGTGACTTTATATTTTAAATCATAAAATATCTTTACTCATATCTTTAGACTACTTTACTTGTACTAGGTGTTTGATCCATTAAGATGACAATGATTTTTTTCTCAAGATTGCCATGGTGATCAGCCTGTAGGTGTTCCACTATATTATTGGCTATGGGATGGGATTAATCTACTCTATATGAGTTTAATATGTTTTTTATGTTTATATATACTTTTATAATTCTTCCATTAGTTTATCCTTATGACCAACTTCCACAAATAGTCAATTGCATCTCACAAACTGACCTCAAGTAAGCCAATAATGTGGCTGAAGGTGTGCACAAAGAAGGGTTTTTAGTAATGGAGTGTTGTGATGGTAAATTTACCTCACCATGGTGTTATATGATGGGGGATAATCTTTCATTGACCTTTCATGAATCCATGATGATTGAGTTTTGATTGAAACCTAGTTGTTTATGAACACAATAAGTAATGAGGAGGAAACTAACTATTGATGTCTCTTTGGGGTTGAGCATTAGGCCTATAATTGGTCTAACTAGACCTTATTATTGATTTGAAATTCATTATGATACTTCTCATCTTAATCCTATTTAAAATTCATATAGTGGTCCATATTCTCTTTCCTACAACTTTCATGCTCTGCCCTTTGACATGGTGGATACAAGTTCTTCAGGCACTATTGTAGGTACTCATCCTACATGTTAGGCCTTTTCAAAGGAGTCAATGTATTATACATGTATGTACTAGGGATATAGGTAGTTATAACACTTTAAAATTAGACAAGACATCTCATAACCTTATGAATTCTACCTTTCATTAAACCTCCTTCATATACCAAGTTTAGTCTACTTGAGGTGGCCATAGGTCTTCACTAGCCTATGAGGTAGGTAGTGACTTGATGAACATGGGGATAAGGATCCATTACCATAATCTCAACATGCATTTGAAACCTTTGTCATCTATCTTTGGCTACTTATCTCTTTTTCCAACTTAAGGCCAAGACCTTGACTAACATCTTAGTACTCAATTGACTGAGTTGTGATAACCTTATTATACATACTAATAAGGTCTACATGTGACATTTAATGTAAATGTTTAATTAAATACTTATAGTGCTCATATACCATTTATTTATTTATTTGTAATTCACCATAGTCACCTTATCTCCCTAATTTATCCTTGAAAGGTCTCATAGTGTCCTTTGACAATATGGTACAATATCCCCAAAAGGTTGACTATAGGTATGGTCTACCTTCTCTATTTAGGTTCATGCCCAAGTGGGCTCATCACTTATGACTTCATTCCTTCTAAAGGTTCCAAGGGAGTATGGGGGATTCATTTTCATGTTTAAGGCCTAAAGGGGAGGATGGGTGATTAGATAGAGATGGAAATGAAGTGATAAGTGGATATGAATAGGAAAAATAGGGGTAAACTTAGAAAAAGGGTAGTGATGATAATATGAAAGAGAGAGGTATGAATGTGGCTTGAAAATGATGGTAGGATCCTTCCCAAGACCAACTACATGTTCATTGGAGAAACATGGACCATAATTAAGTCAACATGAGGATTTGAAAGCATAAACACATCATAAAAGACCTAAAAATGAAACCTTAAACTTTTAAAAAACCTTAACTTCTATGAAGAAACATTAATCTTTGCAACAAAGGGAATTGATTATGTTTAGAGGTAAAGGAGATGATTTTTAGGACCCTTAAAGATACCAAGGAGGTTGAGATACCTATTTTCAAGAACATGAAGGTTCCATGTCATCAACAACACTTCCTTATAATATTCTTAATCAAATTTTAAAGTTTTATAGGTGCCTTTAATAGTCATACACCATATATTTCATAGTGGTTTACACCTATGCATAATCTTCTTCCTTGAGAGAATATGAGGTGTTACGGGATATAATCCATTAAATAATGTATTGAAACATCAAAACACCTATGAAACAATAAAAATTCAACTCATATCCCCTAATGGATACACCAAACCTCTACTGATGGCATCAACTTGTCTATAGGATGTGTATAGAGACTAGCAGTGGAAGTTTTTCATTTCCATAAGATCACACATGATACAGGTGTTGAAACTTACATAGAAGAGTCATTTAAGACCTGATACAACAAAATCAATGATTAGATTGAGAAAATCAATTAGAAATCCTTGAAAACTATCCCTTTGAAAATGGCTTGTGCAGATGTAAGATGCATACACATTCCTTAAATTATTAAGGAATGTTCATAAATCTAGGGAGACCAATATTTAAACAATTGATCATGACGGGAAGTTGGTTGAGTTTATTTTTCATGGCCAAGAGTTGGAGCCTCCACTTTCTCTCTATTGTATGGTACAAGCAAGAACTTGATGAGTTGTCTGAGCTTGCAAAGAAGGGATGATGAAGAGGATAATGGTTTTGAGCTTGAATGGAGTCCATTTGTATTAAAAATTTACATAGACATAATACATGATCTCATCTTCAATCTCTAGTCATCTGTTATATGGTACATTCTATACATCTATAGAAAAGACTAAAAAAATAGTTTTTTCTCCACCATTTTTCTCCTTTTTTAAATATTAAAACACCATTACAGGGTTAGATGGAGGGGATCACGAGTTTATAAACCATTTTTAGGTATTAGAGAATGAAAGGGGAAGTGGAAAATCCATAAAGTGGCACATGGGACCCACTTGGCTTGGTGAAAAGGGTGTGGGTGGATCATAAAGGGACCTTAAGTGGTATAAAGTGCTTATAGATAAGATATGACATAAATACCATCTATTTTTGGCCCTTTTAATGTAATTAATCAATATATTCCCATTTCCTTAGGTTTAACAAGGTGATATAAGCTCATAATGTGGTTTAATCGGTTATGAAGGGGATAAATGGAATTTAGGTGAATACATCTTATGGAATGAATTAAATACATCATGGTCCTCATATAATATCCTAAAACCAATGTTACACATCCTCAAATTAATAAAGGAATACTATATTCCTCAAACAAGGTTAAGTGCTCATTAGACTCCATGATCTCTTCATAATGATCTCTCTCCACTCAATACATTATGATGCCTATCATATCATTCTAATGACTTAAAGACACTATAGACAACATGTATTTGAACATAAGTCCATAACACATCATGAAATTTTTGATAAGATCCCAAGACTCTCATCAGGACAAAGAAGACATGATCATACTAGGAGACACTAAAATAAAGCTAAAACAATTATCACCAAAAGTTTTAAATATAGAGGGTTAACATTTGGCCTATGAGGCCAAAATGTCAACATTTTTGGTGACTCTGATGGGTGACTAGCTTGTTAGTCAAGGGAACCTAGACACTTTCATGACAAGGTGACTCAATAAAGAAGCATATCATGATAAATCTTTGGGCTAGCAAACTATTTATACTTTTGACACTTCAAGGATTTATAGTAGCAATAAGACACATAAATAAAAGTAAGGGAAACAAACCTAATACTAATAACTCACATAGAAATTAAGGACAAACCATTGAAGGAACCAAGTAAGAAGACACTATTTATAACTTATGCAACACTCTTATTTGGTTAAGATAAATAACTACTACAAGGCTAACAAAAAATTATCATCATTCCACCAGGATCAAATGGGAATGTATTTTCATTAATGAGGCACCATGATATGGAGTTTTCATGTGCTAACTTGAGGTTGGTCAAGTACTATGTATTGGAAGGTTACCGCTTATTATAGTTGGGATTAAGTGAATGCTCATTGATTTTTATGACATCATATATACTTCCTTGATCCATCTCTTAGTGCATGAGTTGATTAGGTGAGTCAATCACCTAATCATACTCATACCAAATCTCTCTCCTTTGCATAAGAAGTGTTAAATCTACCTCATATGTGAGTTTCATTTAATTTGTCATGGCTTGGTTTATGTATTCACTCTGATGTATTACTTTAGTAAACACATCGCCATTCTCTCTATCATATTTTTCTTGATCCACTTGTGAATGATATTTGATAGGATTAGTAGCTGATGCATCTCCAAATTCTCTACATGATGTGTGAGACCTTGGGAAGTCTGATATTCATTGTAAATGTCTATAACTACTACCAAAAGTTCTCATTAACAACTTGACATTCTATGTAACCATGATCAGCTTTCAAGTTCTCATCAACTAATGTTATCTCATGCATATCATCATATTTATCTTGGTAGCAAGGAAGGAACTATTTTTCTTTAATGAAATTAGAAACATTTTAATCACATAATTTCTCTTGAATTATAGACCCTTGGAAATTTTCACCTTGAATTACAATTACTACAGATTGAACACATGTTTCATTCTCCCATTCTTTAGTCATGTGATTACATAAGATGTTTTCCATGTCATGAAGGAACTCTTCTTGTTACTTAGCTAATATGTCTTCTCCTTGTGGTTCATCACACTCCTAAAATTCATTTTCATGTTTACCTCTAAAAGATGAATGGTGACATTCTTTGTTAAGGGGTGTTTCAAGGACAAATTCCTCTTTAAACTCATCCAAATCATCATCATTAGCTATAGGTTCAATCTTATTTTTAATTTTTACCTTTTCTAAGATGGTTTCTCTCTCCATAAGTGGCATAGGATATCCTTGGAGTGACTCTAAGAGGGATGGAATTCCTACCACATTCCTTTCATCTTACTGCTTATCTTCAATAACCATGATTTCCTCCTTCTTTTACATATTGCTCTAGATGGATCTCCAAGATGAAAATAATTTTGATTATTGAGGAGGGGAGGGTGGGAATTTAATGACTTTAGGTTTTCTTAATTACATGATTTGATTCCAAGATGGAAATTTGGGATCATGATTCTCTTGTATAACATGCATTATGGATTGAATAATGGAAGGAGGTATGTGCAATTGAGGTGATATTGCCTTTATATCTACCAATGTTTTTTTTATAAATGTTTATGTATATCTTTAATTTTCCTAGCAAGGGAGGATTAAAAATTAGATTTTGATTACTCATGATGAGTAGTTTTTTTAACATAAACTTTCTTTTCTTCCTAGACTCTCCCTTAGATATATTGTTGGAGAATTAATAATGATATCATGATGACATCATGGAGGTGTCCTGGTAAGTGGATAAATTTATTTGATAGTATAAGTGACAATGATAAAGTTTACAATGTACTTATCTTAGTATGCTTGTCTAATATTCAATTTTGGCATAGCTTAAAATGATTAGGGATGAGTTTGAAGTATTGAGAATGTGCAAGGAGTATTATTAGTTGTCAAAAATGATTGGAGAGCTTGTGTGCATAAGTGTAATTCACTTGGGTCATCATTGTTCTCATCTAGAAACTTTGGGTCTAGTGGTAGAAAATCTAAGTAGGTAGTTTGATGATGTCACCATTACCACATGTGGATGAGTCAAGAGAAATTGGTCACATGGGTTTGTTTAGTATTGTGCCTAGTTTTTATGTGATAAATCTTAGATCATGCACCTAAGAATTTCAAAATATATGTAAGTGAAATGTTGGGCTCCCAGGCATTTTGATAATGTTTTCCCATAGGCAAATTAACATGAAACAAAATATAGCTAAGCAACCATTTTGAAGGTAGCATATCTCACATGTGTGGATGTTTCAAGAGAAGTTGATCATATATATTTGTTTGGATTTATACCTAGTTGATTTTAAATAATTTTTAGGTAAAGCACTAAAGTGTGACAAAAGATATGCATGCTCAAAGTTAGCCTTGCAAGCATTTTTTTGACATAGTTGGTTCTATGATAGAAAAATATGAGTGAGAATTTTAATGCCATTATATCTCACACATGTGAGGGTTTTAAGAGAATTTTTTCACATGGTTGGATTTTCCTATGTGAGGAGATGATATGGTCCAAATTTGAGAACATATGAATGAGCAAGGTAAAATATATGACTGTGCAAAGTTGGCATTCCAGGCAGATAAGCAAGGTTCCCATACTTAGTCAAATATGCAAAAGTTAAAGTTTGAGCAACATCAATGGATCACATTACTCTAAGAAGTCATAAAGTAATGAGATGGTGAAAAGTGTCATGATCATGGGGGTTTTTAGTAATATTGAATGGTGATCATTTCATGATAAGGGCCTAACTAATCCCTAGAGATCAATGTAGCATATGAGGTTAAACTTGCTAGATTGCATGAGATTAGGTCAACATGCTCAAGGTTTAATGTTTAGCATTAGCAGATAATGTGTTAAAGGTTGAGATTCATATAATAAAATTGATGGTAATATTTAATTTGAGTAGGAAGGATTTGAGATGTGAGAAAAGTTTTCAAGGTTTAAATGTAAGTGTTTGCATTTAAATATTCAAATTTAACAAGGGAAATACCAATTTGTAGTTTTTGGACCATATCATCTGATCAAGGATTAATTTACCCATGCTGTAAAAGTAAAAGATGAAGAGGAATCCATGGCTCATCTAATAAACCTAATTTTAAAGTCTAATTGTGTATGAAGTCAAATATATTGAGGTTTAAAGTTGACAAGGTGTTTGTGTATATTTTGTAAATAACCCAACAAGGATATTTGAGCTCATTTTAGTGGTATTTCGATGTCTCATGTTGAATTGGATATTGGGGAGTGATTTTAGGACCATCTATGTGAATTATGAATGTTTGACCATTCACATATAGTATGAAAAAATATTAAGATGGTGACTATGTGTTTATTCATAATGACTATGTGTACATAATATTGTTTGAGTAAATTATGCTCAAGCATAAGGGTACTTTGTTAGTTTTTTACACTTAATGGGGACCTATAGATTATATGGAATGGGTACATACTTTTGGTAAGTGGTTATGTGTTCTTATTTTTGTTTTTTATTGTGATAAATGTGTGAATAAGTCTCCATGAGACCTATAAGAGCTATAAGGGCATTATTAAAAGGTGTAGCTACTTAAGGGTGACCCATAGATGCTTTGGCTAACCCATGAATATTTTTTTGAGCTATGTCTTGATGAGATATGTTCCTTAAGGTTTAAGACATGTTTAATGGTTAAGCAAGATGGTGTTTATCATAAATGCTCTAAAAATAGTGAAATCAAACATCATGATTTTTAGACTTGAGCAAGAGATTTGGGAGAGATTTGATAGAGGATAATGTGTGTGAATTGTGTATTGAAGGAGGGGTAGAGTGACCTATGGATGATTTGAATAGAAGAATATATTAAGGACTATTTTATGACCTATAGGTCATAATTCTATTGGTAGAATAGTGATCTTACTATATGAGTATGAGTGAAGGTGAAGAGTGATATTCAGAGGTCCATCATCAGGTGTTGCTATGGCATCTTAGAATATTAGGGGGTTACATCCTCCTTGTTAGGTGAAACTTTCTAAAATTCTTATTATTATTGTAGGTCAACTAGATAGGTGTTGTATCACCTTGTAGGATTATAGTTCCTTGATCAGTTGTATTTGTTCTAAATTGGTTCTTATTATTATAAGATAGTAGTCTAATTGTAGGTTTTATTTCCTAAGAGGGTTTCCCACATATTTCATGTGTTATGTGATTTATCTTTCATTGTCCCTCTTGATCATTACTATGAATGGTGTGTATGCTTCATGAATGCTTATGGCAACTAATTAAGTGTTTGTAAATATTAAAATTGAAGTTAGATTATTTGGGCTCATTGATTCACCCACCATCTCACTAAGTACCTCCAATAATTGGTATCAGATCAGGTCCTTTGTTAAAGGATTTAAAACTTAAAGGTTTCTCTACTAAGCAAGCATCAATGTTTAGTGGATCTAATTATTCTTTTTGGAGTGCAAGGATGAGGACATGAATTATGTCCCTAGGGTTCGATGTATGGAAATATTTTCTAGATGTTTATGTTTCTCTTATTACTCCTCCATTTAGTGTTGTAGACAAGAAGTTTTTTGATGACAATTCTAAGGCAATAAATGATATCACTTGTGGTCTTTCAAAAATTGAATATACCAAGGTAATCAATTGTAAATCTTATAAAGAGATATGGGATAAAATATACATCATTTTTGAAGGAGATTCAAAGTTCAAGATTGTTAAGTTGTAGACTCACAAAAAGCAATATAAAAGACTCAATATAAAGGAAAAAGACTCTATGGCATCCATTTTGTAGAGAGTTGATGAGACTATGAACATCATCAGAGGTCTTAGAGAGAATATTGAAGAGGCTACTATAGTTCAAAAGGTATTAAGGTCTATATCTCTCAATTTTGATCTAAAAGTATCTATTATAGAAGAAATTCATGATCTTACTCAATTGAAAATGGATCAATTGCATGACAGCCTTACTACATATGAGATGAGAGTAAATGATGATATACTACTAAAGAAGGAAGTAACATTCAAGATGGAGATGAAGCCCAAGAAGAAGTTCTAAGGTAAGAAATCCAAAGAGGATGACATATCCAATATTGATGAGGATGAACTAATTGCTTTGATTACTAGGAAATTAAACATAGGATCAAGGAAGTATAAGGGTAAGATACCCTTTAGATGTTTAAATTATGGAGAGATAGGACATTTTGATATTAAGTGCACTTATAAGCATGAGAGGAATGGTGATGAAGAGCATGGTGAAGGTCAAGATTAAGACAAAAAGACATAAGAAGAAAGGATTTAGAAAGTACAAAAATAAGAAGTCCTTCAAGAATAAGAAGAGTCTCTACACCAAAGAATATTGTAGCTCATTAGATGACAGTGAAGACAATGACTCAAAATATGATCATGAATATGATTGTCCTACTAAAGATTAAGCTCTATTAATGGTTAGAGAAGGAAGTTGCTCACATCAAAAGGAGTCTACTTGGAGTGATTCAGATGATGATGAAGATGAGGTGGACTATGAGACTATATTGATGAATGCTCTTTAATAAATAAGGATTAAGAATAAAATAAATACGAAGATGAAATTTAAACTCAAGGAATATGAGGAGCAATTTAGTGTATTTGAGGGAAGATTGGTTGAAGACTCTAGGGAGCATGAAGGTGTTGTCATGTTTATTAATTCTAATTTGGAATCTATGTCTAAAAGTCTAAGAGCTAAAGAAGAAGAATGATCAAGATATGCTTCTAAGATTATGTCTTTGAAAGATGAACTAGAGAAATTTGTAAGCAAGGTGAAATCCTTTGTCAAGTTTGATAAAAGTTATAATGATCTAGATGATCTCTTAAAGAGTCAAAAACCAACTAGTGATAGATCTAGATTGGGTTTTAATGAAGATCCAAAATTTTCTACTCAAGTTGACATGAATATCAATAAGAGTAATATGGACCAGTTTTTGAAGACAAATCATCAAACACAAAATGAAGGTGCTGGTAAAATGAAGACAAATCATATGAGACAACCTAACGCTATGAGGTATGTAATATTAAATGGTTATTATTACACATGTAATTAATTTGGTCATAGGGATATAAAATGAAATAGACCTATAAAAAATGAGTTTGTATGGAACTATGATGGGTGTCATCAGTCAAAATGAGTGAGAAAAATTAAGTCCTTTTACTTTCTTAATGTGGGACACTTTGTAAACCATTGTCCAAATAAGATTAGATAAGGTGAGTCCTCTTAAAAAAGAGGAGTTTGTTTCATTTGTCATGACATAGGACACATTACAAGTTTCTATCTAAACATGGTAAGACATACTATGTTTCCATCAAGGAGTATGGTGTGTTACAATTATGAATAGAGAGGTCACATTGCTAGGTTTTTCAAGTGAAGGTTTATAAGTTAGAATAGGTTTAATCAAGATCCTAGAGTGAAATAAGAAGGAAAGTCAACATATGGAAGCCAAAGATGACAAGTGTGAATCATGATGAGTCTGTAGGTCTAAGTAATTTGTTTGCTATGGTGGAGAATGCTTCAAAAGTCGAAGAGTGCCAAGGGTTCTCATTGTTTGCTCATGTTGAGAATGAAGAGATATAGCTCAAAGAGAAGACCAAGATACTAGTTGAGGCTAGTTCTAAGGTATGTATGGATCCAAGTGAACATCCTACTATTTTTGAGCATGTATCATGCAAAGAACATCAATTATATGTGCCTAGTGATGAGGTTCTAGACTCTAAGGTGGATTCTTCAGATGAAAAGGTATGTCATGAATCTTTGTTGTCTCCATGTATTATTAATTAAATATTATAAGAGAAAGAGAATGTTATGGTGGTTGATAATGTTGCTTTTATTAACCCTAAGAAGAAGAACTAAAAATATCAGATGACCAAGGAGGAGAAGGAATATGAGGAGTTATGGTCAACTCCTAATTTCACATTATTCTAGGATATTATGAAGTAGGGTGTCTCTACTTATGATTCTTAGGAGACATCTTTTCTTGTGGAGAAGAAAGTTTGAGTGCTCAAGATGATAATGCCAATTAGAGAAGGTCTTTGGTTAAAGGGGAGAAATAAGATCATGAACTTGTTCTAGAGACTTATGAAGGAGCTATAATATAGGATCAAAATGGGTATTTCTAGATGGCATAATGTGTTTGATGTATTTACAATAAGTATTTGGTGCTAAAAAATTCTATGCACTTATTGTGATGTGATCTAGGTATTTTTTTGGTCTAAAGGTATGTTGAAGGAAAATTAAAGTTTTTTGAGTGCTCTCAATTTTCTCAGTTGTTGGCTTAAGGGTAGGTAGGCTTAAAATGGATTATAGGAAGTCAAGGCTCCTAAAGGTATGAAGGCTCAATTTTTGGTCTAGAAGTGTGTGATGGGTGTCTCCAAGTGTGAAAGAAGTTTTAGAGGTGTGCATTGACTAGAAGGAGGTTTGTTGACCTTATTTGTTTTGAGATTATAGGGTTTTAAGCTATGTTATAAAAATGGTTTTTCTTATGAATTGAGGTCTAAAGATTTTCAATAGGTTGAATGGGCCAAATGGGTTTTCAAATCAAGACTCCAAAAGATTTGAAGGTTTGAGGTTCTCATGTTATTCAAGTTTTTGTCAAGATGAAGGCCTAATTGGGTAGTTGGTTTATGAAGGAAATATATTTTAGAAGCTGAGCTAGTTGTTACAAATTGATGTTTTTAAGGGGGACTATGAAAGTGCTCCAAATATAAAGGTTTAGGTCCTGAGTGTGTGTCTATTAAAAATTGTGGGTTCTGCAAGTTCTATGTAGGGCTAAAAGGAGGGTAGATAGGCCTAGGTTGAAGAAGAGTGTATTTTTCTCAATTTATCTAAAATATCAAAGTATGTTTATTTCAAGGAGAGTTCTCAAGTTGCTTGAGAGCATGTTTCCTATTGGGTGAGTGACGTGAAGTTCTATTGGTGGTCCTTATGGTAGCTTGAGAGAGAAGGTTAATAAGCATGTGTGGTAGTTATTTATGGTGTGTGGAGATCTAAATATTCTCAAGATGTGAAATGGATCATAGATCTTAGGGGGAGTCCATATTAAATGCTTCCTGGTAAGTTCCTTCTTATTCTAGTGGTTTTGTCTGTTCTTTCTTCATTAGTTGCATTGTGATTCATTATTTTTGGGAATAATGGGGTTTTATTACTATTTAATAAATGAATCTAAGTAGATAAAATCAATAAATAACATGCAATCATTAAGCCACTAATTTATTTAAACAAGTTATATTTTTGCCTTTCTTAAAAATAGTAATGAGTGAGAGAAAATATGACTTAGCTTATTCTAGGCTATTATAGTTAAGATAGAGTCTAATATTGGAGGAATAAGACTGAGACACTACCATAAATTGAGATTTAGAGTTCATTTATTGATTGAATAGGACTGTCAAAAATAAGATACCTTACTATCTGATATTATAGTCTTAGTCTTTCTGTTATTGTCTAAAGTACTCACTTAGATAGTATTTTTCTAGGTTTTATTCATAGTGTTTATGTGAGCCTATATACCAAACTTTAGATCATTGATATCAATGAAACTATATATAGAGATAATTATTCATGTTCTTGTGTCTTTTATGTAAATAAATGGAATTTTGGAAAATAGAGAAAAGGGGTTAGTGTGTAAAGGATATACTAGACACACTTCAAATCCCATGTGTGGGCACATTGCCTACATAACAATACTCTGAGGAGGGATCAAGCTATATATAGTTCTCTCATTGAAGTGCTTGGTGCAATAGTGTGACAAAAATGTAAGTAAATGTGAAACTAGGCATACATATAATGACTAGGGACTAGTGTAAAGTTTTGAATAAGCTTGAAATATTATTGGATGGCTATGTGCAAAGAATATGGAAGAGTGCTTGAGTAGTCTTACTTGTATTCTTGCTTATCTCTTGTAAATGACTGCCAACCCTTTTAAATGGATTTTGAACAAAATTTTATAGGGGATTTAATGATCATGGATTAAATGAATTCATGTTAAGCTAACATGAATTAGGATAATGATTTAGGAAAATATGACTGTTAGGACCAAAAGTACGCTTAGACAATAACACCAAGAACTAGACACCCTAAGTTTTAGTATTCTTATCCAATGTGGGCACTATTGTCTAGAGGGAATGAGACCTAGTGGGATGTATTTGTGCTTGAGATAACTACCTAGGTTTGCAAGGATTAAGTCTAGAAGGCTGTGAATGACTAGGAATCAGTGAAAGAAAAGCCTAAAAGGGTTGTGCAAGAAAGTAAGACCTATGGATTAGGTATCATTAGCCAAACTCAAGTAACCATGTTTTGAGTTTTATATGACTACATTTCCCACCTTTTATTCTAGTGATGTAGCAAAGTGATATACTAGGATAAAGGAAAAAAATAAAGCATACCTGAACTTACTGAAGGTGAAGCTCATGAAGCTGTGTGATGTTGGATGTGCATAGAGAGAGAATGATGTGAAATGTGAATATATAATAAAAAACATATAGTAGATTAGTTCTTACTAGATATGCTATATCTAAAATAAGAACCTACAAAATTTGGGTAAGAGAGAGAGTAAGAGAGGAAAAAATACACCTGACCAGGTATGTGAACCAATACAAAACATGTTGTGATGATAGATTGTGTTGGGTGTGTGCTATACCAAAAGTAATATCATAAATGGAACTAAGTGATCAATTCCTTGAAAGTGGATCAAGAATGTAAAGGTAGGCCCTTTAGCTCCATCATTTCCTACTAAGTGAAGTTAATGAATCATGTGTGTGTCAATCGATGTTTGGACTGTGTGTCCAATCCTTCTAAATAGATGGCTCAAGAATATAAAAGCTACCTATTCCTTTGGCTCCATCATTACCCCATGAATTGAAGTTATGAAGTGATACCAATATGCAATAGATGTCATATGAGATGGATCATAAATCCCATGAATGTACTATAATATAACAATGTTGGTGTGGATAGATGAATGTATGCTAGAAAATAGGCCACTCTTAGCCATTTTGAAAGATGGAGACTAAGATTATATGAAAGCCACTCTAAAACTAGTGCAATAGGCTTATATGGAATCCAACTCAAGAACTCAGGTACTTGGGAAGTTATGCTTGTATGAAAACCCAACCTAAAAAAGGATGTCAATCATCTACAGATCAAGTAAGACACATAACTATTGAGAAATGCCTAGAAAATAAAGTAAACTTAAAAAGAAATGAGGACCAATGTGCCACACATATTTCCCCTGATAAATAGTATCTAGAACATGGATTTTATTCTAGAAGTTATATCAAATACATAACCTAAAACTAGAAGTGAGAGCCATCATGTCATACATGATGTAACCTATATCTATATTATCTAAGAAATAATTATACTAAAACATGATAAATTTGGACTGTGTTATACTAACAAACTTGTGACTAAACTCACCTTTCTATCTATATTTAGAAAAACTATTTTTTTGCTATCTAGATAGGAGTGCTAAAAATAGGAGACCCTGTTGTTTAGTTATATAGTCCAACTTTGGTGCTATTGTCTAGGGCCAAATATGATGACTATTTTGGATTATCTAATATCCACCTAGTTTGTTATACATCATCTAATGTCTAGATTCTATTCTGAGTGATCTAGAAACTATTATTTTGACCACTAGGAGCTCTAATATTTATGACAAAACCCTTATTTGTTTCCCCCTCTTTTGAAGGGAGGAATAAAGACCCTATAGTGACTATCCTCAGAAGAGATAGCCCTGAAAGTGTGTTAAGTTGGAAATATAAATGATATAACAATGATAATCAACAAGATATCTTGAGATATAGAAATATATGTATTAAAATATTGTTAGATCAATATTAGTATGCCTAGATAGATAAAATAATGTAAAATAATGTGAAATGTACTAAATTAGAATCAAAAGGGTTAGTTGTTAGTTTTTATCAAAGAGGGATGGAATATGATGTCCATCATGGCATCCAAGGAGGAAAGGCAAAAATACATGATATGGATTATGTCATGAAAATAAAGTGAAAGCAATCAAGTAAAAAGTACACAAAGCAAGAAACGAAAAACATACAAAGCAAGAAGCATACAAGGGTGGCCAAGGTACCAAGCAAATAAGGGACATGGGCACATGTCACTCATACAGGAAAGAAAACATACAAGGCGTGTTTAAATGCTGCGTACACATCCCATAAAATAAGTAAGATTGGCACAAGGGCCATAAGCACATAGAAAAGTACAAGAAAGGGACATTGGAAAATTTATAAAGGTACACACACATGAATAGAAGTAAAGGACATTGGAAAATGTCCTAAGGAACACACATGAGATAAGAAATAACTAGAAATGCAATCTAGCAAGATATGCTAAGTAAGAAGAGAAAGCAACTAATAACTAGAAAGATAGAATCACATCTGACTAATCAAAGCAAGAGTGAAATTATGCAAGACATGTTTAGTATAAAACTAGGTATAGGATAAAGATATACACAAGTGCTAGATACTAGTGAAATGTTGATATAGTAATCTGTACAATCTAGTAAGTAATATACATTATCATGATAACTTAGAGTGTGTAGTGTAGGAATGACATACCCTAGATGCTGTAGTCATGTAGAATATTCCCCTAGTGGGTATGTATATCAATGTGTGTCTCAAATGTAGAAGTAGGATGCCCCCTCAATAGGTAGAATGAATCAGTCAAAGATCTAGATGTCATTACACACACTCAAAGAAGATCAAGTAAAGCATGGTAATGTATATAAATCAACAAAAAATAACATGAAATATCAAATGTAAGTCCTATCATATTAATAGAAATGTAAAGCATAAATGATGCATACAATAAAAATATTCTTGTGTTTTTGTATATATTATATTATTTTTATATTTTGTGAAATAATCTATGTATAGGAAAGCTTTAAACAAAAATTATGTAGATTATAATATGTAAAATGGCATGTTAGACATGGAATCTACGTAGATGCATAATATTGATTGGGGTTTTGAGTTTCTTTCCTTAAAGTGATGCTAGATGATACACTTTAGGGATAATATTTTTAGTAATAATATATGGACCTAGCCAATTTGGTTTAAATTTTCCTTTGATTTCTTCTTTGGCATTGACATTGTGAAGGTTTTCTTTGAGAGCCAGATCATTAACTTGAAATTCTCTAGTGTGAACTCATTTTTTGTAGGATTATTGTATACATTGTTAGTAGATTCTAAGGTGTTCTATAGCTTAAATGTGTATATGGTCTAATTTTTCAAGCTAGTGTAGATGGTTTTCATGATACTGGTGATCAATGTGAATACATTTAAGGGAGACATAGAGAGATGGGATTTATAATTCCAATGGTAAAACTACTTCTATGCCATAAATGAGTGAATAAGGAGTAACTCCTATGAGCATACAAATACTTGTGTAATAGGCCCATAATGCTAAAATTAGTTGATTATGCCAATCATCTTCAAATTTTATCACTATTTTGATTAAAATGCTATTGATAGTTTTATTAGTAGCTTCTGATTGACCATTTCCTTATGGGTAATATGGAGTGGAGAATGTGTGCTTAATTTTATATTTGGTATAATTTTTTTTGATAGTTTTGTTCTTGAATGATGTTCCATTATAAGAGATGATAACTATCGATAAGCTAAAGTGTGAAATAATGAGTCATGATAAAAATACAAATGTCTTTGCCTATGGTAGATTGAAGTGAAACTAATTCCACCCATTTGGTAAAGTATTTAGTATCTGTAATTATGAACTTATGTCCATTAGTGAATTTGGGGTTACTTTTTCTAATGAGATCAAATCCCCATAACATGAATGACCATGTAGAGACTATAGGTTGTAGTTTTTGTGATGGTGCATGTTGTATATTAGTATGTCATTAACATTTATTGCATAGATTCATGTATTATAAACATTCACCTTTCATGGTAGCCTAGTTTTACCCCCATCAAAGTAATTTGTGTGACATGGTGTTTTTGCTAAAGTGACCACCACATTCACTATCATGTATTTAAGATAGAGCAATTTTGGCTTCTACTAAGGTTAAACATCATAGTAAGTGTCCATCGAAGGATCACTTAAAAAGGTCCCTAATAATGATTACATAACATATTGTTTGTTTTTGTAACTTACGTTTGTCATTCTAGGAGAAAGTGTCTAGTGTAATAGATTTGTGTAGAAAGTTATAAATATTAGAGAACCATTTTGGGCTTATGAAACTTCATGTAGTATCTAAGATGGAAAGAGTGATAAATTTTGCATTGGATATTGATGGTGATTGTAATCATTTAATTGTAAATATTGCTTGATCATCATTGATGTCGATAGGAATTAGAGATGCAACACTGGTCATTACATCTGTGCATCTATTGTCTTTTCTAGGGATGCTCTTAATAGAAAAAAAGTTAAATTGTGATGACAAACACTATGCCATTTTGCTCTATGGGATAAGGTGATCTTGTTTTGTTTGACAAACATTATTGACTTGATTGACCATAAGTTGGGAATCACTAAGGACTTGAATAGATTTCATTTAGAGGGATTGGGAAACAAATAGTCCTAAGATAAGTGCTTCATATTCTATTGCGTTGTTGGTGTAGGAGAAACTTAATTGGTATGTTATAGGAACTATGTGATTGAAAGGATTGACAAAGAAAATGCCTAACCTTACACCAGATGTGCATCAAAAGCCAACAAAGAACATAGTATAGATATCTAAATGAGTAGAATAGGTGGTGAAATCATCTTTGAATGTGTCACTAAGAGGGTTGGTATCTAATAGTGGTGCTATTTCCAAATGGTCTACAATGATTTGGCCCTTTATTTGTTTTTAAGGACTATTTTAAAGTCAAATTATGTTAATAACATAACCTATTTTATGATGTGACTAAAAAAATGTGGGTTGGCCAATAATAACTTTAAGGGGTATATTTTGTGATAATTTGAGTCTTATTATTGACCATGTAATGTTAGAGTTTTTATGTGGCAAAAACTAATGTGAGACAGTTTTTCTATTGGGGAATTATTTTTTTCATAATCAACCAATGTGTGACTGATGTAATAAATTACTCATTCAGTATTTTGATCATCTTGTTGTGCTAAGAGTTATCCTAATGCATGATATTTTATTGAGATATATAGTAAGATATGCTTTTCTAGGATAGGTAGAACTAAAATGGGTGGATGATGAAGATATTGCTTGATTGTATTGAACCTTTATCAACAATCTTGGTCCTAAATAAACTTTGTATATCTATTGAGTAGTTGAGTAAATGATAGATTTTTATTAGCAAACTAAGCTACAAAATGATGGATTGCTTAGATCTTGCCTTGTAGGGATCAAAGTTTTTTTAAGTTGGTAGGAGGTGGCATATCAATAATTACTTTGACTTTCTTAGGATCAACTTCAATGCCACACTGAGAGATACTGAAACCTAGGAGTTTACTTAATGTAACTTGGAACACATAATTTTTTGGGTTTTATTTGAACATTATATTATCTAAGTCATTGAAAGATCATTTATAAATTAATAACATGATTCTATCTTTGCTTATATTTATCTAATATATCATCAACATAATCCTCGATTGTATGGTGAATTAAATCATGAAAGATGTGTCATAGGACATTGATACATGGATCTAGTATTTTAAAATCCAAAAGGCATGAAAATATAAAAAAATATACCCCAAGGTGTTGTAAAAGAATATTTTTTCTTGATCTTCTTAAGTGATCTTGATTTGGTTGTATTCAGTGAAGCCATCCATGAATGCTAACATTTCATACCTGGCTGTAGAATTGATAATCATGTTGATATTAGGTAGAGGGAATTCATATTTTGGGCATGCTTTATTTAAATCTTGAGAATTGATATAACATTAAATTTCTCTATTAGGTTTGACTACAAGGACTATGTTGGAAATCCATTCAAGTTGTGTTATTGGTTAAATGAAGCTAGAATATAAGAGGCATTGGATTTCATCTTTGACTAAGAGAGATACCTTAGGATGCATTTTTGTGAATTTTTCACTTAATTGGTTTAGCTTTTGGGTATAAGGGAATCTAATAGATGGTGATAGATGTATCGATTCCTAACATATCTGAGTAAGACCAAGAATTTTTTTTTGGGAAATATATTAAATTTTGATAGATATCTATATCTTATTCATTTTAAAGGGAAGAAACTAATAAGATAATGTATGGATCTTGATTGGTTCAAAAGTTAAAATTTATGATTTATTCATTAAGCAATGTGGAACGATCGAGTGTGTAAGGAGTGGTAGGGATAATATCATTTGAATCAATTGGTATGTCATGGGTCAAGTTTATAATTTCTCCAAAATATGCATAGGCATTTGTGTGATGAGGAAATCTATTTTTATGAGAATAAGATGGGATATCCACATATGCTCTGAGAAATTGTAGGAGGGATTCATCATTAGAAAATTCATCTAATATGAACATATCTAGCAAATCTATATCATCAATGAGATCAGGGTGGATTAATGATAATGTTGAAGTATGATTAATAGTGTAATCTAATAATGTAGTGGGTAGAAAAAACTTGATATGCTTTGACGTGGTAGAAGAGGGTTTACTATGAGGATATGTAAATTGATATCCTAACCCTTGCATTCCATGCTATGTATATGCCTTGAAAAGATTGATTATTCCTTATTCATGCTTTCCAAGGCCTTTTCCATGATATCCCATTTGATTAAGGAATTTAAGTGAAAAAGGCAAGGTGAACTAGTTCTTTGGTGTCAGTGTTATTATAGAATTTGGAATTTTTTGATGTGTTGCATGGTTTGAGGGGACATTGTGAATAATGGGTTGCAGAGGTAAATAACTAGGATTAAAGTGTAGAATATAATTTTGTGGTGTGTCAGCAATTTGACAATATTTAAAAGGTTTGTTATCAATTAGGAATGTGTATATGTAGCCTTTGTGACTAAATTTGAGATAGGCATGGAGTGTAGAAGGGATTTCATGCTTATCATGAATCCAAGGATGATCAAGTAATAAATTATAGTTAAGGTCATTTGGCATGACTTGGCAAGTAGTTGGTAGTGTCTTAGGCCCTAATGTGAGATTAAATGTTATTTGACACATGAATTTTTGTGGAATGTTTTCAAAACCTTTGATATTCATATCAGAATGATCTGAATCATGAGGTTATATATTAATACATTTAAGAAAGAGAATGTTGTAGATGTTGAGTCCTAAACCATTATTGACTAACACTTATTTTACCCCTACATCATTGATTCATAATTGAATATACATAGGGAGGTGTTGTGAAATGATGTGTGGTGGGGGTGAATCCTCTTTTTCAAAGGAAATATGTTATTCAATCCATGACATTATGTTGAGGATAGATGCAACATAAGCTAGTTCGATTGAAACAAGAACTCTAATATTATGAAGGGCTATATAAAACACATATTTGTAAATATTGGATTGTTGAAAGAGTTTGAGAATGGAAATTATGTCTAAAGGGATGCTATTCTAAGTGATAAAGTATAGCCATGGATGTAATCAACCTCCCTATCTTCATAAACTTGGGTGGTAACATGGATCACCTGATCTACTATAGGCATAAAGCTGGTAGTTAGTGTGGGAGAAGAGTTAGATGTACCAAGTTTGAAGGAAGGAGGGATGGATATAATTGATAGTGTTTGTTGGTGTCTAGTAATTATAGGGAGATACTCAAAAATAACCAATGAGTTATATGAATTGAGGTAGAAAGCATGAATGTAGAGTGAAATGCATGTAATTTGAGTGATTATTTGTGTAAAGATATACATATAAATAATAATCCATCGGAAAGATAGAAATTAAGAGATAGAGAATGTGACATTGTGCATGAATGCATAGATTTTTTTTGATATGCAACATAACATTTTGAATATGTTTAGTATGATAAATTTGGAGACTTTTCCATATGACAAATAGAAAGTAAAGGATAGAGAAAATGATTTTGTGCCTAAATGCATAAAAGGATTTAACTTGTAACATAATATTGCTAACATGTTTAGCATGATAAAATTAAAAATTATTCCATATGAGAGTTAGAGTATATAAAAGGAATATTTAAATCTTGTGTAGTTTTAGAAATAAATGTTGTAATATCATCCCTTATTATGAAAATTAAATATGAAATACAAAGGATGAAACTTTGTACAAACATATTATAGAATTCATAATTCATGTACACGATAGGGCCCATTATGGTTTCTTTATTATTTGTAATAAATGTAAGAAAAGTTTGTAAATAAATGAGCAACATTTATAAAATTTGAGTATGGATGTAAGATGATACCTCAAGAAGTAAGTAGGAGATAGTATATGCAACTAGGGATTTAAAATAAATTAATTTTAAAATTTACTACAAAAAATTTAAAATTTGCTACAAAATTTTAAAATTTGAAAGGAATTTATGATTTTAATATTCAAGAAAAAATATAGAAATTTATGGGAAAAATCATCTAGGAATTTACCCTAGGGGTTCTAGGGTTTTTGTGCAAAATTCAAAGTAAGTCAGGTTCACCAAATGATTCATTTTTTAGGGAATAATGGGGTTTTATTCCTATTTAATAAATGGGTATGAGTAGATAAAATTAGTAAATAACATGAAATAAGTAGGCCACTAATTTATTTAACAAGTTGTATTTTTACCTTTTCTAAAAATATTAATGAGTAAGAAAAAATATGACTTAGCTTATTCTAGGTTATTATGATTGAAACAAAGTTTGATGCTAGAGGAACAAGACTGGGACACTATTACAAAATGATATTTGGAGTTCATTTCTTGATTTAATAGGACCACTAAAAATAATACACCCTGTTGTCTAGTACTGTAGTCTTGGCCTTACCACTATCATCCTAACTACTCATAAAGATATGATTTTCTAGGTTTTTTTTTGTAGCATTTATATGAGCTTGTATACCAAATTTCAGATTTTTGCTATCACCAAAACTCCCTATATATCTGATTATTCATGTGCTTTTGTCTTTTATGTAATTAAATATAACTTTGGTAAATAGGGAAAAGGAGTTAGTGTGTAAAGGATACACTAGATGCACTTCACACCCTATGTGTGGGCAAGCTACCTATATACCAATACTATGAGAAGGGATCAAGCTATATGTAGTTCTCCCATTGAAGTTCTTGGTGTAATAGTGCAATGAAAATGAAAGTAAATGTGAAATTGGGTGTACTTGGAATGACTAGAGACTAGTGGAAAGGTTTGAATAAGCTTGAAATATTGTTTGATGGCTATATGTAGAGAATAGGAAATAGTGTTTGAGTAGTCTTGCTTGTATTCTTGTTTCTTTCTTTGAAATGAATGACAACCCTTATAAATAGAATTTGAATGGTCCTTTATAGGGGATTTAATGATCATGGGTTAAAATAATTTGTGTTAGGCCAACATGAATTAGGATAAGGATTCAGGAAAATGTGACCGTTTTAGGACCAAAAGTACACTTGGACAACAACATTGAAAAGTAGACACCCTAGGTTTTAACACATCACTCTAACTTGGGTGCTATTTTTGAAAGGGAATGAGACCTAGGTGGATAGATCTAGGCCTAAGATAACTAATTAGGTCTGCAAGGGTTAAGTATGGAATGTTGTGGATGACTGGGAATCAATGAAAGAAAAACCTAAAAGGGTTATGTAAGCAACTAGGAGGACATATGGATTGGGTGTCATTATCCATATTCAAGTACCCAAATATTACATTTTATATGACTACAGATTGCTTGGTTGAAGAGAGTGTTGGCATGAAGTAACTGAAAGTTTTCAAGGTAAGAAGAGGTAGGATTAAAGTAAAGGGGAGTTTGTATCATATTTTTAAGGTGGTCCTTTCTTGTTGATGGTATTTTTAGGTGATTATGATCATATTGTATCCATTTTTTCATTGTGCCAAAGGGGGAGAAAGTTTCTATTGTGAGATTAATTGAAGAGAGAGAAGGAAGATACGCTATATATTGATATATTGATGTTTGTTGACATCAATGACAAAGGGGAACATTTTTGGAGAGTTTTTAATGATGTAATGATGATGTCATGGAGTTTTGTTAGTGAGTGGATGAAGTGCCTTGATATTATAAGTGACAATGAAAAAATGTGCAATGTACTTAGTATGCCTGAAGGATGTTTGGTTGATCTTTAGTTTTGACATAGTTTGAAATGATTAAGGATGAGTCTAAAGTATTGAGAATGTGAAAGGGGTCCAATAAATTTTCAAATATGATTGAAGAGCTTGTGTGCATGAGTATAATTCACTTGGTTTGTCAATGTTATCATCTAGACACTTTGGGTCTAGTGGTAGAAAATCTAAGTAGGCAATTTGATGATGTCACCATTACCACACATGGATGAGTCATGGGGTGTTGGTCACATGGGTTTGTTAATTATTGTGCATAATTATTATTCTCTAAATATCAAGTCATGTTCCTAAGTGAATCAAAATATATTCAAGTGCAAAGATGGGCTCCCAGGCATTTTGACAGTGTTTTCCCATAGCCAAATTTGCATGAGGCAAGAAATAGTCGAGTAAGCATTTTGAAGATATCATATCTCACACATGTTGATGTTTAAAAATAAGGTGATCATATGGTTTTATTTAGTTTTATACCTAGTTATTTTTTTCTAATTTTAAGGTGAATCACCAAAGCATGACAAAAGATATGCATGTTCAAAGTTGGCCTTCTAGACAAGTTTTTGACATAGTTGGCTCTGTGATAGAAAAAATTGAGTGAGAATTTTAATATCAGTATATCTAAAACATGTGAGGGTTATAGGATATTTTTTTCATATATTTTTATTATCTTATGTGAGGAGATCATATGGTCCAAATTTGAGAACATACGAGTGAACAAGGTAAAAGATATGACTATGCAAAGTTGGCCTTCTAAGAAAATAAGCAAGGTTCCCATACTTAGTCAAATGTGCACAAGTTAAATTCTCAACAACATAAAAAGAGTACATTTTCCCAAAAAGTTAGGAATAAATGAGATGGTGAAAATTTTCATGATCATGAGGGTTCTGAGCAAGATCAAATAGTGAGCATTTCATGATAAGGACCTGACTGATTCATAGAGATCAACGAAGCACATTTGGTCAAAATTGCTAGATTACATCAGATGAGATCAACATATTCAAGGTTTAATGTTTGGCATAGGTGGAATATGTGGCTAATGTATAGATTCATATAATAAAAATGATAGTGTGTATTTAATCTAAGTAGCGATAAGTCGAGATGTGAGCAAAATGTTTGAGGTTTAACTGTGATCATTTGCATTTAAATATTCAAATGTATTAAGGGAAAACTAGTTTGTGGTTTTTGGACCATATATTTTAAGCAAGGATGAATTTACCCATGCTATAAAAATAAAATATGAAGAAGAGTCCATGATGCATCTAATGAACTTGATTTAAAGTCTAATTATGTATACAGTCAAAGATATTGAGGATTAAAGTTGACTTTGTGTTCATGTATATTCTATAAATGACCCAAGAAGGATATTTGAGCTCGTTCTGGTGGTATTTAAATGTCTCATGTTGAATTAGCTATTGAGGGTTTTTATAGACTCCATGAAGACAATTTTTGTGAATTATGAAGGTTTCATCATTCATATACATTCATAATGATTGTGTGCATAAAATGTTGTGTGAGTGAATTATGCTTAAGCAAAAGGGTACTTTGTTAGTTTTTGGCACTTAAGGGGGACATATAGATCATATAGAATGGGTTCATGCTTTTGTTAAGTGGTTATGTTTTTTTTTTTTTTTTTGTTTTTTGTTTTGGTAAATGGGTGAATAGGTCTCCATGAGACCTATAAGAGGTACAAGGGGCTTTTTAAAAGGTGTAGCTACTTAAGGGTGACCCATAGATGATTTGGTCAACCTATGAAGATTGTTTTGAGTTGTGTCTCAATGAGATAGATGCCTTAATGGTTACGGCATGCCTAATGTTTGACCAATATGGTATTGATCATAAATAATCTATAAATAGTAAAATCAAACATGGTGATTTCTAAACTCGAGTGAGACACTTTGGAGAGATTTGAGAGATGCTTATATGTGTGAATTATGGAGATAAGGAGGGGTATAGTTCCCTATGGATGATTTAAATAGTATAACATATTGAGGACTATTTTTATGACCTATAGGTCATAATTCTATTGGTAGAATAGTGATTTTTTTGTTTGAGTATGAGCAAAGGTAAAGAGTGATATTCATAGGTCCATCATTAGGTGTTGAAGACATCAGTTCATAGGTGGATGTGTTTATAGGTATTATTGTGGTAGATTAACATCTAAGGGGGTTACATCCTCCTTTTAAGGTGAAACTTTATAAAAATCTATTTTTTGTTGTAGCTCAACTAAAAAGGTGTTGTTATACCTTATGGGATTGTAGTCTCACTAAATAGGGATTGTAATTCATTTATTAGTTTCAACTGGTCTAAATTGGTTCTTGTTATTATAGGCATTGATGCCTAGATGTGTACCATAGGTGCCTAGAGTGTTTAATAAACACTTCTCATTTTATAATTATAGGAATTTAGTGCATTAGTTTTAGGTTGTGATAATCTTATTATCTATTGATAAAATAGAGGAAAAACAAGTGGGATGCTCACAATATTTATAATATTTAGTGATTGGGAGCCACCATTTCCAAATAGTATGTCTATGTAAAATATTAAGTATTTATGATAAGAAAAATGAATTATGATCAATAACTAATCTATGAACTAATCTAAAATAGATATTTATAATGGTAATTAAACTAAGGTGATATGGTTAAAAAAGAACCAAAAAGAAGGGCAGGGCAAAAAGAGATGTTGTTGATCTTCATTCTAAACATCATGACAAACCTCAAATATCATCCATGCATGCACTTAACCAATATGTAACATGACATATCATAGGACCAAATCCTATCACACATCAGTTAAACTCCTAAAGAAGGTGGAAATAATGAAAATAAGAACCTAGTTCTCTTTAAAGATCTACCCCTGCAAGCAAACAACATTAGCCCAAATGCAAGAAGAGTAAGAATATGAAACGAACTTGAGGAATTTTAGTCAACCTAGATTTGTCAAAAATTAAAAACTCTATAATAAAATGTACACACCAAAAATTCATAAAAATTATTCAAACCTTGTTCAAATGAAAGAGAAGCCCTGATAACAATGAACACAAGTAAATGTTAGACAATCTTTACAAAATTCCTTGCTTATATTAATTTCTCCAAGATTACAAAGTGATTAGGATCTAATAAGTCCATCCATTTTACAATTGGTAGTACCTCTTTATATAGACCTTTCATGAGGTATGCTGGTTAGTCTTGTCAAGTATTAAGGACAACTATTCTTTTCTAATTCTTTGAAAACTTTCTAGACATTTTAAAATGACCTAACCTCTAGGCAATGTGATTCATAAGCTACACATACATTTCCAAAAGAATATTCAATTTTAAAAATTTTAGAATGCTAAGTTAAAAATAATATTCCTAAGTCCACTAATCTATCTTTGATAACCCTCTATTGTAGTTTTTGTTTCTCTAGTAGGATCTTCATTATGTAATATTACTTTTGAATTACCTCAAGGTCATAATTGGTTATATGAAAGGCTCCTTAATTTGATTTGTTATTCCCTTTATGGTATTTATCCATCCTATCTAATGTTTATATCTCCACTAATATGTCCTTTATAGTCAGAATCATATCCATTATCCTATTATTATCTATTCCAAGTTTCCCTTGGCTCTTTCATAAACTAGGAAGCTCTAGCTGGACTGAGTATAGTGAGGTCATTGACTAAGTTGTCCAATGTATGCCCTACTTATCTTCAAGTAACTTGAGGTCATTGAAGAGGTATTTATTTATTAGGAACATTTACTTAAATCCTTGGAACACTTTTTTGAGCTATCCTTACTATAAATCCCACTAAATTTCTCACTAGTGGTCTATAGTTCACTCCTAGATCAAATTATCTTCACACTGATAATAATTCAGCTCCCCTTGGGTCAATCATAATTAGCAAAAGGTATAGTTATGGTCCTCATGCCATTTTAGGGCATTTTTTTATCTCACATAGGTATATACAATCCTTATATTGATCACGCTTTGTCTGCATGGCATCACCATAACGTCTATGCTCATCACTATTAAAAATATGATCATTGCATTTAAATTTATATCTAAGTATCTATCTTAAATTTTATGTCCTTACAACCATTATTTGACATCCACATGGGTGTCTATGATGGGTGCATGACCATAAATTTTAAACATGTCATCTAAGCTCTTTGTCATCTTAAAATTGACATCCTCATGACCATCATTTGACATCCACGTGGATGTATTTGATAGGTACATGATCATAAATTTTAATCATGTCATTTAGGCTCTTTGTTGTCTTAAAATTGACATCCTCAAAACCATCATTTGAAATTCATATGGATGTCTTTGATGGGCATGTGACCATCAATTTTAAACACATAATCTGGGATCTTTGTTGTCTTAGAATTGACATCCTTGCGATCATCATCTGATGTATGAATGGATGTCTTTAATGGGTGAATGACCATTAATTTTAAAAATTTCCATGGGGATTTCTATTGAGATTTTCACTTGTCATTTTTTGGTTTGATTTGCACTATAATTTCTAGCAAGAAATGCCTTTTCACCATGTGGTGGTCTCACATTTGCTCAGGGCTCCATTGAAAAGTTTATTGATATCACACCCTTAGATCGATCACAATAGATGAATTCATTTCATTAGATCTCTATCCAAGAAGTGGACCATCATTTATTTCTCAATATCTTTTAAATGAAATGGTGACACTTGTCACAAGGTTATTAATCCTAGAGATTCATTGAAATGTTGAATTGATACACACTGTTAGATCAATCTAGTATGGGAAATGTAGCTTGTAGATTGGGTCCAAGTATTTGAATGTGATTGGTCATTATAGTTGATGAAAATATTAATTTAGGATTGAGAAACATATATAATTTGTACTAAGGTTTTGGACCAAGGTTTTATTTATGTTAATAAACATGAATAAAACTTTAGGATAAAGTTTATACCAAGCTCAAATCATAAAAAGGGACCCTATGAGTAATAAAAGGGACCAAGCATAAGGATTTTAACCTAAGCTTTTAATCTAGGCTAAAACATATTAAAGTGACATTGATAATTATAAAGGCCCTCACATAACATTTTTTGCCTAAGTTAGGAACATAAAAAAGGACCTTATGGAAAATTAATTAGTATAAGGTTTTAACCTAGGGTTTCATTTCATAAATAAATAAGATGGAACTTTGGGATAAGGCCTTAGGTTAAGTAATACAAGTGACCTTGCATTTTTAGTTAGACTATGCTGAGATAAAAGGGATCATGGATTACGAGATATAAAAAGGGATCAAACATGAATTTTTATACTAAGGTTTTGTTATGTTAATAAACATGACCAAGCCTTAGTATAAAAAATAAACTAAGTCCATAACATTTAAAAAAATGTTCTTGCATAAATTTAAATTTGAATTAAAAGGTCTATGTAAAACGTTAAGCCATGGTTTCAAAATATGAATTTAATTAATTAATTATAGACCAAGGTTAGTAAAATATAAATTTAACATTGAAGCAAAAAACCCTAATCATGTTCATTACCAAATGGTTTGCATTAAACCTCCAACCTAAAACATAAATATCTAGCACTTTAGATAAAATTAAACTAGAACCATGAATAAATAAGTTATCCAGAATATGGTGTGGATGATCTTCAAATAAAAATAATGTGAAATCATGATAATGTCACTTTGATCAAGTGAATCTTCAATTTCAAGGTACAAATTTTCACAATTTGACACTTGGGTCCCCATTTTTTAGAAATGGGGATATGTTGACCTCAACAAATGATGACTTCTAGGGAAAACATAGAAATATGTTAGAATTCAGAGACTCTGGTTTAAACTAATAATTAAGATACTTATTCCATTTGATTAGGCACCATTCTTAAGATTATTTTATGGTTAGAAAAAATCTTTCATATGTAAAATTACGACAAAAAACCAAAACTCAGTCATGCTATGTGTATGCTTTGATTCCACTTACTAATTGCCAAAGGATTTAGAAAATAACTTCCAAGTTCATGAATTTAATCATTAAAATTGACTTTTATCATGTTTAAATATTTATTAAGGACCATGATTTATCTCAAAGAAGTCTTGGGCATTAATTTGCTACCATCCAAACATCCATAACCCTGATAGAGATGCCTTTGGATCCACTCAAGGCCTTCATTGATAGCTAGGCATTCATGGCTTTGGTGGAGATTACTAGAATCAATTTTGATTGGAAAGCTTTTGATTTTAAAATAATCTCTTATTTTTGTATTTTTTTAGATCATTTTTGGATTTCAAACAAAGCTTGGGAACTAGTTTGTCTAGGTTTAGGGATTTGGTCAAATGTTTGATTTTCAAACAATCATCCTTGGCTATAAAATTTGTCATAGGAAATTAATGTTTTTTAAGTGAAAGCATGATTGTGCTTCAATAATGTAGACTTTCACCCTACATATGTAATCTTTATTAAAATCAAACTTAGATCAAAACAATGCCCAAAATCTCAAGGAACCATTAAGCTATCTATTAGTCTTTATTAGTTTCTCTAAACTATAAAATTAAGCTCATATTTTAACAATCCATGATCAACCAATGTTGAGAAGTCATACTTGCATTTCTGAACTATGAATTTTCTTGACCAACTAGATAAAACTTGAGCTAATAATTGTCCAAAAGAATTATTTAAACCCAAGGGAAAAATAAAGATAAAACAAAAAAATATAAATAGGCACTATATATAAATAAGGGATAAGAAGGAAAAAATCAAGACACAAAGAACATGAAAGAAACTAAACTAAAACCTACACTAAATCCATAAAGTTCTTACTTCCAGGATCAAATGGAAAGTTATTTAGTCTACTATAGACCCTTGAAACTTGAATGTTTTCTTTTGATGGCATCTTACATATGGGAGCACTTTTGTGTTCATGAATTTCATATGATGTATCTTGACTTCTCACCTCGATTATCCAGTACATGGATTGAAGATATGGGTTTAAAACCTAGTCATCTTCCTACCATATTCTTTGACTTTGAAGTAGGATTCCTAGTTATACTTCATCCATAGATAGATAGTGGCTTATGGCATCTTCATTCAATAATGGTAGCTCAGCTAACATCCTTAGACTGTGAAAGGATCCTTCCAAAATAAATTAGCATATAATTTCAAATACACAAAATAAACTATAAAAATTAGCAATATATTAAATGAAACAAATAGAACTGAATTACAATAGTAGAATTTTAAAATTGCTGGCCTCTTTGAGGGGGAAACCTCCTTTGAGCAAGCTCAATTCAATATGATTCATAGATGCCTTCATAGGGCCTTAACACTGACTTAAATACTAATTCTATTTTTAATAACTATTTCATCTCATGCATGTGGGATTAAAAAAAATGCTCCAAAGATGGCATGTAAAGCTTATGCATCCAAATCAACTACTATGCTAATAATGTAAATACAAGAGTAGAAAATGGTTTCCTAACATCCCCTCCCTCTTATAAAAAAGCTTTGTCCTCAAAGCTTCAATTGTGGAAAGTATTTCTGAATTTGGAATAATGGTTCCCATGTGGCATCTTTGGGTTGTAGTCCTTGCCACTAAATTAAAACTTCTATGATGGTGTGAGAGCAAAGTTGGTAGGTGCATCGAGTGAAGACTACTTCTAGTTTGAGGAGGGAGCCTTTATTATCAAATTTTGGTAAGACTATTTGTGCTTGAATGTTGATGCCAAGAACTCTCTTCAGACATGAAACATGAAATACTGGGTGAATGTGAGAGGAAGGTGGAATCTCCAACTTGTAAGCAATAGACCCAATCTGTTGGAGAACCTTATATGGACCATAAAACTTAGGACAAGATTTTGACACCCATTTTGTTTCAAGGATGATTATTTGTATGGTTGTAGGTGAAATAAAACCATATCACCTGCTTGAAAGGTGTGCTTAGAGTGGTGTTGATCATCCTGCTACTTCATGTAATTTTGTGCCAAATGAGGATTATCCAATAAGATGTGGAGAAATTTAACTCGATGGCAAAAATTAGTGTCAACTACTTGAATTGGTTAACTACCAAGTATATACAAGATAAGTGGTGGGGGTGGTTTCCCGTAAATTACTTCATATGGGGTCATTTAGTAGAGGTGTGGTAAGATGTATTATACCACCATTATGTAGGAGGTACCCATTTTACCCACTAATGTGGTTGCTCTATGACAAAACAATGAAGATGGGTTTCTAAGCATTTATTGATGATTTTGATCTAGACATCGGTCTGTGGATGATATCTTGAACTCATTTTTAATTATGTACCTAGATGCCTTGAAGAGTTCTTTCCAAAAATGGCTTGTGAAGGTGGAATCATGATATGAAATACTAAAAGTAGGGACACCATGAAGTTAGAATATGTGATCAAGAAATGTCTAAGAAATGGTGGAAGTAGTGTAGGGATGGGATAAAGTGTAAAAATGAGCTTATTTAGAGAGGTGATACACTACAATAAGAATCACTAATTTACCACCAAATTTTGGGAGGTCTTCAATGAAATTCATGGAAATCTTGATCCAAATATGTGTTGGAATGGGAATTTGTTAGAGTAGACTAGGTGGGGCAACTATTTCACCTTTAGTACATTGGTAGATATCACATTTAGCAACAAATGTTTTGATATCCCTCTTGAGTCCATGCCAAAAAAAACTATGATGAAATCTCTCATACATTTTTAAAAATGCTAAATGACCAATAGAAGGGGAAGCATGCATCTCTTGTAAAAATGATTGTTTAAACTTAGAGCCTATTGGTAACATTAGGCAACCTTTAAATCATAATGTGTGCCCATCCCAAGTATAATGATATTTATTATATGGATCAATAGATAGTTTAAGAATGATTTTTTGGGTTGGGATATCATTATGCCACTCATTTTAAAGATCATGGGGCTAGGTGGAAATGGAAAGAGAGACTAAACAAAGTTGCACTTGATCTTAAAATGAGTGAGAGAGAGCATCAACCACCATGTTTTCCTTACCTTTTTTGTAGGTAATTTCATAATCATATCCCATGAGTTTAGAAACACATTTTTTTTCTCTAGAGAAGACACCCATTATTCTAAAAATATTTGAGGCTTTGATGGTTGGTTTTAATGCAAAAGTGTCAGCCAATCAAATAGGGATGCCATTTGTGAACTACATAGAGAATAACTATAATCTTTTTTTCATATGTGGAAGATACCAAATTACATCCAGTTAGGGATTTAATAGTGAAGGTGATGGGACAACCCTCCTACATAAGTACAACACCAATACCTATTCCACATGCATCACACTCAAGCACAAATGGCTTGGAGAAATCAGGCATGGTTAATATTGTCATGGTGCAAATGACATGTTTAAGGTCATAAAATGCTTGAGAAGATGCAGGTGACCATGAAAATTCATATTTTTTGAGCATAGATATCAATGAATCTAAAATTATGTCATAATCCTTGACAAAATTTCAATAGTATCCTATCAGACCAAGAAATCCATGTAATCTTTTGAGGGTCTTTGGCTGGGGTCAATTTATCATAGCTATAATTTTGGTGGGGTTGGCATGAATACCATCAGATATGATAATATGTCCTAAATACTCCACCTTTATTTTCCTAAAAGAACATTTTAAATGTTTGACACATAGGTGGTTAGCAGCAAGAATGCCTAAGGTGGTCAAGGTGATCCTCCTATGTGGGTTTGTAGATAATAATGTCATCAAAGAAGACCAAGAGAAACTTCTACAAGAAGGGGAAAAATACTTGGTTCATCAAAATTTGGAAGGTGGAAGGGACATTAGTAAGCCCAAATGGCATGACAAGGAAATCATATTAGCCATCATGTGTGAAAAAGGCTATCTTAGGAATGTCGGCATCATGAAGACAAATTTGGTGATACCCTGAGTGTAGGTCTAATTTGGAGAAAAATTGTGCACCATAGAGTTAATAAATGATGGGGATTGGAAAATTATCCTTGATGGTTTTTTTTAGACCTTGATAATCAATTCAGAGATGCAAAGAACCATCCTTCTTATAAACAAGCAATACTAGTGAAGAATACAGACTAGTGCTAGGTTGAATAACTCCAACCTACAAGAGATAATGGACAATATTTTTGATCTCAATATTTTGATGAAATGAGTACAAATAGGGCCAAATATTAGGAGGTGTGATGCCATGAAGTATTGGGATGTGATGGTCCTAAGGTTAATGAGGTGATAATCCAATAAGTTCCTTAAAAACTAAGGCATGCTTGACTAAGTGGTTATGCAAGTCAGAAGGTGGGTGAGAGTTTGATGGTGAAGCATTATGAAGAGAAAAGAGTTGGGAAATGATGTTGTGGGATCCCTATTTGAGAATTTTATCCATACAATGAGAACTGACAATGCTGGTGGATCTTGATCAAAGGAATTGTAGAGTGTATTTATATCCATTCTCTGAGAACTGCATCCAAAGCTCTAAAAAGTCCTAAAGGATGGGTCTAAGTGTTCATAACTACTATAAATAAAGAAAAAAAATCACATCTCCCTAAGGATAAAGCAACCATGTTAGCCTAAAGGTTATAGTCACCCACTAAAATATGAACATTATGAAACTTGACCTTATAGGGTAATGTGCCTCCATTAGTAATCATGACCTCAAAACTAGAACATGAGTGGATATAGCAATCTACTTGCTCGACTTGAGGATCGATGAAGTTGTGAGTTATACTAGATTCAATAAGGATGGTGAGGAGATACTTCTTAAAATAACCTTAGATATGAATCATTTGAGGGGTAGTAATTCCTACCAAATCATGCATGGATATTTCTAGAGGGAAATCTAGGTGCATAGAATCAACAGCTTCCTGAGTGATCTCCTCAATATTATCCTCATAATCTTTAGTATCTAGTGGAGAATCAACATCTAGTAGATATAATTTTTGCTTGATGCATTTGTGCCCTAAGTCTTATTTATCATCACAATTGTAACAAATCCCTTTATTGTGGAATTCATGTATTTTATCTCCTTTGGGACATTTGATGGGGGTTATCCTAGTATTGGGTTATTGAAAAGAGGGCTTGGAGGGTGACTAATTAGAAGTGTGATGTTGGGTGATGATTTTGTCTTCAACAATCTTTATGGGACCCAAGGTTTTCATCATATTCTGAGTTTGAAACATCTTGACCTCAAAGTGAATGTCTCTTTGAGGCCACTAATGAAATAACTCTAAGAAGTCATTTGATAACCCTTTAGTGTGATTTGCTAGCTTCTCAAATTCAATTTGATAATCATGAATGGTGCCTATCTGATGAATATTAGTGAGGGGTCCCATAAAATATTTGATTTATAAGGGATTTAACCTACCCAAAATTAGGGATGCAAAAGTTGTCCAATAAATTTCATCATTTGATCTAGGCACCAATTTAGGCGACAATTCGAGTGACAGTTCCACCCCAATTGATGATGGAACTTCTGGGAGCCATAACTTTTGCACTATAGCTCCAATTGACTCACCATTTGAACCGTTGGAAAGATAAGAATGAGGATAATGTCATGAGATGGCATTGATCTTTTCTCAATGAAGTTTTACCCCATAAAACCCAATAGAAGTGCCTCAAATTTCAATTTTAGTAGTGTAGTCTAAAAATACTAAGTTTTTAAAAATAGTAATTCCTCAAATTCTTTATTGTTTTAAATCTTAAAAGTCAGACCACTTAATCTCCCTCAAGATTGGTGACCTTCCACACCCTCCCCATGCTTTCAAAATGTGTATAAATGAAGAGGTAACCTGAAATGTGAAGATAGACATCTCTTCCCAGAGATAAACATATATTTGTATTGTGATTTTGAGTAATACTACATCTCTTCTCAGAGAATTCATTATTACTATGTTATTTATATACTATTGAGATATTTATCAACTAGAAATTCTAAGTTTTGGATTAGTGGTATCAGAGCAATTTGTCTTGAGAGTGTATGATCCTGAGGATGAGGTCAGGCTATAAGAAGCTTGGGTGGGAAATAATAGAGCTTCCAAAATTTCCACCTATTCACTCCAAATGACTTCAAATGGTGGATGACACCAAGACATCCAGTCCTTTCAAGGAAATGGTGAATGAAGCCTTCTAATAGCAACAAGCATAGATGCTACAACAATTTGCCCAAATTCTTCAAACACTTCTGATGGGAAATCCTGGCTCTGTGGCTCCACTTCTTGGCTCCTCATCTAGGGAACATCCTTTCAGTGCCCCAAAACCCTTCAAGGTTTAGTAAATTTTGATATTCCTACATTTGAAGGCAAAATCAATGTTGATGTGGTAGAAAATTGGTTGGATCAATTGTCTTCCTACTTCTCTATAAATAAGTTCATCGATGGAAAAAAGATTACTTTTGCTCTTTTGAAATCATCATTGCCTATGAAAAACTGGTGGGAAGTGTACAAAAAGAGGTTCAGTATAGATGACATTGGCCTTGAGGTGGAACCTACCTAAGATGATTTTATGGAAGTGGTGAAAGAAGAATACTATCCCATCGGAGCATATGATGATCTATACATACAGTGGCAACAACTTCACTAAGGTAAGGACCAATCTGTTTAAGATTACACAGACACTTTTCATTCTTTGTCTACAAGATTGGGCATTTAAGAAAGTGAGAAACATAATACTCTCAAATATCATGGTGGAATACAATGGTACATATGGGGGGAAATGGAACTCTTCAATTTGGAAACCCTCAGTGAGGTATACAAATTCGCAGTGAAGATTGAATAGAAGCATGGCAGAAAGAATATGAAGAGTCAACCCTCAAAATGGAAAAGTGACAAGTAAGGTCAAACACAAGGCCAAAATTAGAAGCAAAAGGAGTTTCTAGATAAGAAATCCTAGAAGGGGAAGGCTGGAAAATGGTGTGATTACCACAAAACTGGAACTCACTCTAAAGAAGAATGTCGAGCCATCAAGTCACTACTTTTTGAGTCATAATACTTGACATCTACTACTCTACCTCATACACAACCCATAGTTAAAGAGGAAAAATAAGAAATTGTAGATGCTAAACCTAACCCCATTGTCACTTCATCACAGACCTATGAGGAAAGACCAAATGACAAGGAAAGATTGTTTCACTCCAAATTATGGGTAGAAGGTAAGCCTTTGCATTTCATTCTTGATAGTGGGAGTCAAAAGAATTTAATTTTCACTAAAGTTGTGAAAAGTCTAAATCTATGCATGGAGCCTCATCTAAAGCCCTATAATATTGGATGGTTGAGCCTAGGGAGAGACCTCTATGTCACCCATTAGTGTCTTCTTTCATATGCTATAAAACCATTCCAAGATGAAGTCTTATGTGATGTGGTCAATCTAGATGCTTGTGATGTACTCCTTGGTCAGTCGTTCATGTATGAGTGACATGGCATCTATGAATCATGAACCCAAAGGATCACCCTCACTCTTAACACATGGTGCTATAGGGTACCAAAGGTACCACCTCCCATATCTATCTCCCTGATCAGTGTTAAGCAATGCAAGAGATTAGTGGAGAAAATAAAGCAATTTATTCTCATGGTGGTCAAACCATAGAAATCCAAGGAGGATGATGTTGCAGTCCTGACTACACAATCAACACAACATTAGAAATAGATAGGATGAATCATAGGAGAATATGATGACTTATTCAAGTCACCCATAGGAGTTCCACTGCATTTATAGGTAAAACATTCTATCGATTTGATCCCAGGATCACTTTTGCCTAACAATCTTATGTATCACAAATCAGTTTTGAAGAATGATGAGATAAAAAGATAGATTCAAGAATTAATCCAAAAAGGTCACATCAGGCCAAAATCTTCACCTTGTGGTAGCTCAATTATCTTGGAACTAAAGAAAGATGGAACATGGAGGCTTTGCATTGAATACTAAGCCTTGAATAAAATATCTGTGAAGAATCACTATCCTCTCCCTAGGATTGATGACCTGCTGGACCAGCTCTATGGTGCAAAGTTATTCACCAAAATTGATCTCAAATTTGGCTATCACTAGATTCCCATCGATCCCACTGATGTCTAGAAGACTGCATTCAAATCTAAGGAGGGGATCTTTGAATCGTTAGTTATGACTTTTGGCTTAACTAACACACTTACAACCTCCATGAGGATGATGGATGACATCTTAAGACCCTTCACCAACTCATTTTTGGTTGTCTACTTAGATGACATACTCATCTATAGTAGAACATGGGAAGAACATTTTCAACATGTTCGTAAGGTGCTTCAAACTCTTCAGGAGCACAAGTTGTATGCAAATCTTGACAAATACACATTCGAGATGACAAAAATTTAGTACCTTAGGTATGTTGTGAATGAGGAAGGGGTCCATGTTGATCCAAAAAAGATTTAGGTTATTTGAGAATGGCCCACACTAAGGACCCTCATAGAGCTTTGTATCTTTTTGGGTCTTGCAAATTTATACCGCAAGTTTGTTCTTGGATTTTCACATGTTGCTTGGTCACTAACCTAAGTGACTAAAGGAGAAGCTAAAGCTACATTTTAGTGGGGTGAAATACAACAAAGGTCATTTGATAATTGGAAGAATAGACTTTGCTCAGCCCCTATTCTTGCCTTGCCAAATTTGCATCAACCTTTTAAGTTGATGACAGATGCATCTGAATATGCCATGGGAGCTATCAATATGCAACATGGCCATCCTATTACATATCACAGTGAAACTTTCACCGATATAGTCAAGAAATATCAAACATATGATAAGGAAATCTATGCCATTATGTAAGCCTACAAAAAATGGAAACACTACATCTTAGGGAAATCAACGGTCATACACATTGACCATAGACCATTGGAATTCATCTAGATGCAAGGCAAAATATGAAATGAGAGGCACCAAAAGTGGGCCACATATCTTCAAAAATTACACCTGATAATCAAACACAAAAAAGGGAGCTCAAATATAGCTATAGATGGTCTTATATGCCCACCAATTACTACACTCACAATAGTTTTTGACCTATGCGGACATGAGACTGCCACTTGGGGTGCTCTACATGAAGCAGATCCTACCTTTGCTGATACATATCAAGCACTTCAAAAAGTTAAACATGTTTCTAATTTATATTTGCAAGATAATGTCCTCTATCCTATGGGGTACATCTGTGTTCTAGTTTTAGAGCAATAAAAGATGATATGGGAAGCACACTTCAATAAAATAGCTAGACACTTTGGTATTGAACAGACATTGGCAGTTCTTCAAAAACACTTTTACTAGCCCCATATGTGAAATGATGTGGAAAGATATCTCAAATCTTGCACCCCATATGCGATAGCCAAGCCAAAAAATAAGAAGAAATGATTATACATGCCATTACCAGAACCAACCAGGCCTTGGGAATCTATCTCAATGGATTTTCTCTCAGGTTTTCCCACTTTAAAACATGGTAAGGACTGTATTTTTATGGTAGTTGATCATTTTTCAAAAATGGCTATCATGATTACTTGTAAGAAAAATATATCTACTGAGGAAACTACTCAACTATATTTTAGTCATGTATGGCTCCATTTTGGTCTCTTCAAGTCCATTATCTTAGATCGAGATAACAGGTTCTTGAGCATCTTCTGGTCCACTCTATGGAAGATGATAGATACTAAGCTGATGAAGTCTGTAGCCTTCTAGCCACAGACTGATGGTCAAACAAAGGTGGTAAAATGCATGATTGTTCACATGATTCAAATTTATCACTCCAAAAATCCATGCACATGGGATGAGGGACTTCTTTTCATACAACATGGATACAATCAGGTACTGCATAGCTCGACCAAGCACAGTCCATTCCAGGTATGATTTGGGTTACAACCCATGGAACCAATTGATATAGCTATTTCATTTTCCACCATGGAATACACACCTCATGGAAGATTTGAGGCATCAAAAGAAACAAAGTTTATTGAACAAATGCAACACATCCAACAAAAAGTTCATGACATCCTAGAGAAGATGAATCATAAGTATAAGTAACACCATGACAAACATAGGATTACACACCATTTTGCTATGGGTGACAAGGTTTGGTTGTGGCTTTAGAAGAAATGACTTGTAGGCCCAGATAGAAAGATTTGGCCTCTGTGATATGGTCCCTACACCATCACCAGAAGAGTTGGAGAAAATGCTTTTGAGTTGAACCTACCAGCCTACCTTGGTCTACATCTAATATTCAATGTGGAGCTCCTCAAACCATATCACCCACCTCTATTTGACACTTCAGTTATATAAAAACAACTAGACATTGATGATATTGATCCATAAAGTTTTTCTCTAGTAGAAAAGGATTATATTGTGGATACTTAGATGAAGACAACAAGAGGATGCTCTATTCCACTTTATCGAGTGGTCAAAAGGGGCCAGCTTAGCCATCAAGGTGAGTGGCTCATAAATAATCAAATCAAGAAACAACTACCACACCTGATGGGTAACATTGATGCAATGGGGACCATTTCTTTTCAAGGAGGGAGGAATGATTCGGGCACCAATTTAGGCGCCAATTCGGGTGACGGTTCCACCCCAATTGATGACGAAACTTCTAGGAGCCATAACTTTTGCACCGTAGCTCCAATTGACTCACCGTTTGAACCGTTGGAAAGCTAAGAATGAGGAGAACTTTTTGAGATGGCATTTATATCATTTCAATGAATTTTTACACCTGAAAAATCAACATAAGTGCCTCAAATTTCAATTTTAGTAGTGCAGTCTAAAAATAGTAAGTTTCTAAAAATAATAATTCCTCAAATTTTGTATTGTTTTAAATCTTGGAAGTCAAACCACTTAATCACCCTTGAGATTGGTGACCTTCCACATCCTCCCAATTCTTTAAAAAATGTATATAAATGAAGAGGTAACCCAAAATGTGAAGATAGACATCTCTTCCTTGAGATAAGCATATATTTGTATTGTGATTTTGAGTAATACTACATCTCTTCTCAGAGAATTCATTGTTATTGTGTCATTTCTATGCTATGAGATATTTATCAACTAGAACTTCTAAATTTTGGATCATCATTATATTTGAGATATGAATGGTACCATTGGAGTGCCTCTAGTTCCAAGTGAAAGGAAGTAATTGGAACTTTGTTGAGATGATAAGTGTTATGAAGGTTAAATTATTGCTCGGCATGATAAATACAACCTATCAGTTCTATACCATTGAACCATATAAAGTCCAATTTTGTCCCATGTGGTGGGTGGGTGGATGAAAAAGTATGATAAAAAAAGACTCCATATTCTGTAATCTGCTAAGTAGAAGGCCATTCTATTCATTCAATCCATGCACCATATTAGCTAAGTCAATGACCCATGTCATAAAAGCTACAATTTATTCCTACATGGTCTTGGTGCCTACACATGTGACTACCATATCCCTCCTTATTTTAAGTTAGGACATGTTGAGTAAAGGAATTTTTTAATGTGGACAAAATCAGGAGGGGTAAAGGTACTTTTACTAATTTTTTTCATAGAAGGAATATGATTGACAAAGATGAGGGTGGTTTTAGAGGGGAAAATGGAAAAACTAAAAAAATTATTAAAGAGAGATGAATAATCATACAAGGGAGATGAACATTGTGTAACATTTTTGAGGCAAATGGATAAGAACTAAGAAAGTTATGATAAAACTCAAAAAAATATAAAAATGAAATTTGCAAAAATTCAAAGTGAAATTGGGATATGGGACCTCAAGGAATAAAATATGGATAATTTAATTTTAGGTGTCATGGTAAATTTTGAGAATCAACAGGTCTATAAATAAGAATATATTATAAAAAAATGAAAATTTCCAACACTAATTTTTGGTTTTCTATTGCTCTACTAATAGTCTTTTGAAAGTTATATGGTTTTATAATTCATTCTACTTCTGATCTACCTGATGAAAATGGACCCTAGGTTTGAATGGTTTCATAAAGGGATTTTAAAAATCTCTGTAGCCCCCAATGCCATCTAAGTGAGTAATGCTCTCTAAAATGTTTTTGGCCATGAATTTACCTCTTAGCGACAACTCTTGGTTTTCGTCATGGGTGGGAGCTAGTCAATTAGGAAGGGGTCATTACCCATTTCACTAGCAGGTCCTCTCAGTGAGCCAACTACTTTGGGGTTCCTATGGTACTCTTCATAACAAGTTTTAGGACTTTCACCCAAGCACTTCCCACATTTAGTTAGATAGGTTTTACCCTAATCTGAAAAAGAAGATAAAATCTAAGCATAACACAAATGCAATGTGGTTGAGCAAAAAAATATGATCTTTGGTGACATCTTATTTCCAAAATTAAATTATAGATCTAGACTATCATTTAGAGGGGATCAGAATGGATCTATTACAACTTTTTAATCACTAGGGTCCAATTATGGTAAGGTGAGAGCATATGGTGGGTAGTAGAAAAAAATTCTCTCTGAAAATCACTTTGATACTAGATGAAAGGATCCTTCCTAAAAGAATTAGAATATAATTGAAAATACACAAAAAACCTATGAAAATTAGTAATATATTAAATGAAACAAATAAAACTAAATTATAATATTAGAATTATAGAATCACTGGCCTCTTTGAGGGGGAAACGTCCTTTGAGCAAGCTCAATTCAATACAATTTGTGGATGCCTTCATTGGGCCTTAAAACTAACTTAAATACTAATTTTATTCTTAATAACTATTTCATCTCATGCATGTGGGATAAAACAAATATGCTCTAGGGATGACTTACAAAACATATGCATCCAAAGCAACTGCTATGCTAATAATGTAAATAGAAGAGTAGAACATGAGTTCCTAAAAGATTGATGTTTTCATTGAATTCTTTTTGAGGTAAAAATGAACTACCAATCTTTGTACAAACATCTTCTAAGTCATCCCGAAAGGCTTATTCATATTTATTAAATAAATTATGCTCATCTATAATCTTATCATCAAAAACATGTTGGTCCCATATTCTTGACCTTTTGATGAAGTCATATGACAATTATTGATCTGTTTCACCCATTTCATCTTCATCTTCAATGATGAAAGCTAGTTCTTTTACCCAATTGAGTTTTAGCTCATATAGTTTTGGTATTTCTAAGACATCATTACCTTCTTAGAACACCTCAATTTCTTTCAAAAAATCTTGGTATAATTGATATCCATGGTCATCTTCTTTAGCAATCTACTCTATTCCATTGGTGACTTCACATGAAGTGTTCTCATAGCTATGTTTTGAAGAGAGGTCATATTGTATCTAATATTGTTCATGGGGATACTCATCTTGAAGAGTTGTTCCTTCTTCTAGAGTATCTTTAGGTTCACTTTCCTCTTCAAATGGAAAATCAAAAGCCTTTGCCATGAAACCTTAAGATGTCTTTGTAAAGTTAGATGTCCCTGTAATATTGTCTTGATTAGGAAAATTTTTAGTTGTATCCCTTTCATCTTGATATGATTTAGAAAAATGATAATGATCAACAAAATCCATATCACAAAAAATATTTTTTATGTTTTCATATGATCTATTATTGCTACTATTATGAAACTTGTTTAAGGCTTGTTAATCCTTGGAAAGGAGAAACTCACATTAGAATCCTCATTATTTTTTACCTATTTTTGTAACTAAATGAAATAAACCCTCAATTTTTGGACCATTTCTAGTATTGAATCATTTGAAATTTTTAGTGTCTTAGGCTCATAAACTAGAGCATTACTACTAGCTATGGGCATCGGAGTTCCATGATTTTTTGGGTGAAGCCCACTAGTAGTGTTATTTAAAAACCCTAGGTTTTGGCTAAGATATGAATTACTCAAGGGTAATTGGTTTTGAAATGGTGTTAAATTAGGTATACTAGGAATTAAATTCAAGATGGGCCAATTTAAATTGACATTAGTCATGGAATATGTCATCTAACCTTGTGGTGGAATTTGGCCATTAATGATCACAACTTCAGAGTAGGCCCAGGCCAATGTGTTTATGACTAGAAGAGACCTTTTTAGGAACACAAAGGTCATGGGATATACAACATCCTTATGAACCTCTAAGGCTAGATCCTCATTGGTTCTCTAAGGGGTTATAGTTTTACTGAACATTTTTGGAACCTAGAGTTAAAGGCTTTGATGGTCTCAGTGGCATCCCTTTTAATTATGGTGAACTATTGATACAAGATATAGGGACTAATGATTTTGATAAATTGATCAATGAAAACATTGTTAAAATAATCCCAAATACTAATTTAGTTTTTTGGAAAGTTTACAAAATAATCATATGCAATATCTCTAAAAGTTAATGGGAATAATATACATATCACATCTTCATGAAATATATTTAAATTTCTCAAATCATCCTTGAATGTTTTAATATTCTCTCCAACAGTGATAACATTTTAAGGCCTAAAATAAGCCAAATAATTTTTAGGATTTTAAGGAAGATCATGTACTATATCTAGCATGTTGATTGAAGAACCACCTAGCCCATCCATACCTTGAACACATGAGTACCATGAACTGGTGAAGTGTTTGAGACTTTGGGAATTTTTATCACCCAAGCATATCCTTGGGGGAAATTGTAGCTTGTGACATTGAAACTTGTTTAAAATATGATGCATCAAATTGATCTTGGTAAAGTACAATGATTAAGTTTGCACATTAAACCAATTTCGCACAAATATGTAAAATGAGACTATATTTAATGAAATAAACTCAAAGATACATCTAAACTGATGAATGAGAGGGGTATTTGTATATCTAAGCTTGAATAAACTCAAATTTGTAAATAAATAGTCAATCTTTGTAGAAAATTACTATTACTAACCTTAAGCATGGGAGATACATAAAGCATGAACTACCTTTGCACAAATGTCAATGGATCTTCAAAAAATATCGATATTTAGCTAAAAGAATCCCAAAGACTATGCTAAAACCATCAATATTTATGATATTTACATAATTAGATAAATATTGACACAATTTTGTAAAGAATACACCATTCTTTGATCAAAATACACTATAATTGTCAAAGATTCTACAAATTCACAAAGATATAACTAAATGACCTTCTTCTAGCACTAGTGAAGCTCCCCCTATTGATGCCTAAATGTGTAAATCAAGTGCCTAAAGTGTTTAAAAAACACTGATCATTTTATAATTATAGTAATTTAGTGCATGAGTTATAAGTTATGATAATCCTATTATCTATTGATGGAATAGAGGTAGACCAAGTGGACTATTCATAATATTTATAATATTTGGTGGTTAAGAGCCATCATGGCCAAATAGTAGATATATGTAAAATATGAAATATCTATGATAATAATAATTTATTATGATCAATAACTATTCTAAAATGGATATTTATAATGACAATTAAACTAAGGTGATCTAGTTAAAAAAGAACCAAAAGGAAGGGTAGGGTAGAAAGAGATGGTGCTAATTTTCATTCCAAACATCATGCCAAAGTTCAAATATCATCTAAGAATGTAATTAACCAATGTGTAACATGAATTAGAATAGTCCAAAATCATATCACACATCATGAAAACTAATAAGTTTAAAATAATGAAAATAAGAACCTGGTTCACTTTAAACATATACCCTTGCAAGAAAACAACATTAGCCCAAATGTAAGAAGAGTAAGAAAACAAAATGAACCTAAGGGATTTCAGTCAACCTATCATTAACACATGTTAAAAACTCTAAAATAAAATTTACACACTTAGAATTCATAAGAACCATTCAAATATGGAAGTAAGAATAAGCAAATAAGAGAAAAGCCTTGATAACAATGAACACAAGCAAATTATAGAAAATCTCTGTAGAATTCATTACTCATATTAATTAATCCAAGTTTACAAAGTAATTTGTCTCTAATAACTCCCTCCCTTTTACAATTTTAAATAACTCTTTATATATAACTTTCATGAGTTATGCTTGTTAGTCCTGTCAAGTATTAAGGATAGTTGCCCTTTTCTAATTCTTTGAGAACTTTCTAGACATTTTAAAATGACTAACCTCTAGGCAATGTGATTCATAAGCTACACATGCCTTTCCAAAATAATATTCAATTTTCAAAATTTTGGAATGCTAAGTTACAAAAAAAATATTCCTAAGTCCACTAATCTATCTTTAAGAACTCTATGTTGTAGTTTTTGTTTCTCTAGTAGGATCTTCATTATGTAATGTTGCTTCTAAATTAGCCCAAGGTCACAATCGGTTCTATATAAATCTCCTTTATTTTATTTGTTAAGACCTTTGTGGTATTTATCCATCTTATCTAATGTTTTTAGCTCCACTAATATGTCATTTAAAATTAGCATCATATTCATGAACTTATTATTATTCATTCTAAGTTTCCCTTGGCTTTTTCATAAACTAGGAAGCTCCAACTAGACCAAGTGTAATGGGGTCATTGACTGAGTTGTATAATGCATGCCCTACTTATCTGCAATTAAATTGAGGTAATTTGATAGGTTTAAATTTCCTAGGACTATTTTCTCACATCCTTGGAACACTTTTTTGAGTTATCTTTACTACAAATCCCATTAAATTGCTCACTAGTGGTCTGCAATTCACTCTTAGATCAAATTATCTTCACACTAGTGACAGTTCAGCTCCCCTCAAATAAATAATAATTCTCACAAGGTCTAGTTAGGGTTATCATTATTTGATATGGCATTCCTTTGTCTCATTCAGGTCCATGATATCCTTATATTGATCATGTTTTTCCCACGTGGCATCATCATGGCATCCATGATCATCATTATTCAAAATATGACCGTTGGATTTGAATTTGGATCTAATTAGCTATCTTAAATTTGATATCCTTGCAACCATCATTTGACTCTATGTGGATGTCTTTGATAGGTGAATGACTGTCAATTTTAAGCACATCATTTAGGATCTTTGCAGTCTTAAAATTGACATCTTCGTGATCATCATTTTACATTTATATGGACATCTTTAATAGATTCATGAATATCAGTTTTAAACATGTCATCCGAGATCTTTACTATCTTAAAATTTACATCCTCAAAACCATCATTTTATGTCCATGTGGACATATTTAATAGGTGCATGACAATCAATTTTAGATATGTTATTTGGGCTCTTTGTTGTCTTAAAATTGACATCCTTATCACCATCATTTGACATCTACAAGGACATCTTTGACGGGTGTGTGATCATCAAATTTAAACATATCCACATGGATTTATACTAAGCTTACCACTTATCATTTTTTGGTTCACGTTGTACTCTATCAATTCTACTGAGAAATGCCTTTTTCCCACATGGTAGTCTCATGTTTGCTTAGGGCTCCATTAAAAAGCCTATGTTGATCTTGCACCATTAGATAAATCTCATATAGATGAACACAATTTGTTGGTTATCGATCCAATAAGTGGATCATGATTGGATTCTCAATATCCTTTAAATGAAATGGTGACACTTGTCACCACCTTGTTAGTCCTAGAGATTTATTGAAATATCGACTCTATATGCACTATTAGATCAATCTAGTACAAGTAAATATGGACTGTAGATTGGGATATAAGTAGTTTAACATGATTAGTTATTGTATTTGATGAAAATATTAAGTTAGGCTTGAGAAACATATAGAATTTGGACAAGGTTTTGAACCAAGGTTTATTCATGTTAATAAACACAAATAAAACTTTAGGCTAAAGTTTAGACCAAAATCAAAGAATAATAAAAGGGACCCCATGAGTAATAAAATGGACTAAGCATAAGTATTTTAACCTATGATTTTAATCTATGATAAAACATATTAAAGTGACTTCTCTAATTATGAAGGTCATGGCATAACATTTTTTGCCTAAACTAGGAACATAAAAAAGGACCATGCAAAAAATGACTTAGCATAAGGTTTTAACCTAGGGTTTCATTCCATAAATAGATATGATGAAACTTTTGGATAAGGCCTTATGCTAAGTAATAAAAGTGACACTGTATTTTTAGTTGGACCATGCTGAGATAAAAGGGATCATGGATTATGAGATATAAAAAGGGACCAATCATGAATTTTTAGACTAAGGTTTGGTTGTGTTAATAAAAATTACCAAGCTTTAGTATAAGTAATAGACTAAGTCCATAGTATTTTGAAAAAATGTTCCCACATAAATTTAAATTTGAATTAAAAGTTCTGGGTAAAACATTAGGTTAGGGTTTCAAAATATGATTTTAATTAATCAATTATAGACCAAGGTTAGTAAAAGATCAATTTAACATTGAAACAAAAAAACCTAAGCATTCTCATTACAAAATGGGCTCCATTAAACCTACAACCTAAAACACAACGATCCAATGTTATCACTTTAGATAAAATTAAACCAAAACCATGAAAAAATAAGCCAACTAGACCATGGTGTGGATGATCTTCAAAAAATAATAATGTGTAATCATGCTAATGACACTTTGATCAAGTGAATCTTCAATTTCAAGGTACAAATTTGAACAATTTGACACATGTGTCCTCATTTTTCAAAAATAGGGGCATGTTGACCTCAAAAATAGGATAATAGTCCAATTGTAGGTTCCAATGGGTTTTCTTCCCTAAGAGGGTTTCCCACATATGTCATGTTATGTGATTGATCTTGAATTGTCTCTCTTTCTCATTGTTATGAATGATGTGTATGATTCATGAATGCTTATGGTAACTGATTAAGTGTTTGTAAAGATTGAAATTGAATTTGGATTATTTGGGCTCACTAATTTACCCCCCTCTCAGTGATTGTACCTCTAACATAGATTTCCATGAGGGGAAGGTTGAGATGAATTGAAAGCGACTATGATGAGTTTGAAACTCACTTGGTGAGGGATTATGAGTGGTGATCTTGGTGAGGGATTATGAGTGGTGATGGGAATATTAGCATGAGGTTGACATAGGGTGAATGAAGGAAGACAAGATGGGTGATGGGGTGTTTATTTTTCTTCATGGGATACTAACTTATCCTCAATCTTAGAGATTAGTCCATCTATGTCAAGCATATCACCATTTTTTCTAGAATAAACTCTCTTAATGAAAGACATCCAACTTTATTTTTCTTATTTCACTAAAGTTATAACCCCCTTAATATCATGTTTTTAAATTTCCTATTCATACCCCTTTAATGTACCAATATTTATCATATTCTTTTCTTGCTCTAATAGAGATTGTTTAAGGCTAGATATGGAATGGCTTGGGGTATGAGTAGGCTATTTAAGAATGTCATGCTATTTCCATGACAGATTATGAGGGTGAGGGGGTTACCATGGAGATAGAGTAGGCTCAAAATATGGTGGATGGTGTTGTTATAACTATGGATGTTCATTATATGGCTGATAAGGGTCAATATGATGGTCATATGTGTTATGATAGGGTGGATATGGGGGTGGAAGGTAAAATATTGCCTTATAGGATGCCAGGATTCCTTATTAATCCTATGTATCAGATTATAACCATGACCAAGGACCTTCTTACCTTTGAAATCATGAAGTCATGATGCCTATGGATTTAAAATTGATTGCCAACCTTCCAAATATGCTTAAATTTGATCAAATTACCTATAAGTGATTCTGTTGGTGTCCTTTTATTCCAAATGTCCTCCAGTGTCTTCATAGCATACTAATAGGCACTTAAAAGTTATCCCACTAGGCATGCTAGAAATGTTGGAGTTATAGGTTGTAACCAAACTAAAGAAACAAGTGTTCAAGTTCTATCCTCAGACCTAGTCTAAAATGGGAATAACCTAAGGTTGTGGGTCACATATTATTAGGCCAAACCTCTATATTTTAAGGGGTTATCTCCCCTAATTGGATAATTTATTTATTTTTATCTAAGGTCTAAACTCTATGGGGATGAAAAGGGTGAGAAACTACATGAATGAAACCCTAATCTAAGTATGGTGATGCACCTAATATCATTATATCCACTCACATAATTTGAACTCTCAACACACTAACAAATAATTCATACAACTAAAAAACTATATCCAATGACTTCTAGGCATCAATATTTCATTTAGAGGTTAATTGAATGATTAAGGTGAGAGGGTCAAGATGAGAAGGACTGGTTTAAAGCACATACAACTTGATTTCCACTCCCAACCTAAGCTATCTACCTTGCAATACACTAGACAACCTACCAAGAAGATTGTTAAGACTTAGATGTGACTTGGACCTACAAGAGGGCATGATATACCAATACTACATATTAGATAACCATAAACACATAGACTATCAATAATGAAGAAGTAAGATACTTTATTCATCATTAAAGAGGTGCATGAGTATAAATGTTAGCAAAGTCTCGTCATACCATCCTAAGGGATACAAATCAAGGCTTAAAAGCTTAAATATATAGAATAATAGAATGAGAGAGAAGGGTATAATGACATATAAGAGTGGAGAGGGGGTAATAATTGACCAAGTTCACCTAAAAAGTAGTTACAATAGTCAAATAATTCTCCTTATAGTTCTTCCATGTGTTGGATATTTTTAATTACTCCTTGAATGGGATTTTGGCATTGGTAAATAGGTAAGAGAGTCTAAGTCAACCTTAGTTACACTTGTTAAAGGCTTTACCATGCTAAAAATAGTCCTTCATGCTCTTCTATGGTAGTTAAAATCATGGATTGCACCATCATAATCATGTATAAACCCATATGTTGGATCAACATACCTCCACTTTCCTAATTTTACAAATGGGGGATGCTTGTGAATGTTTAAAAACATCTAAACCTTGAAATATTACTTGAAGAGGTTATCTTTTTTAGAATTTTAAGATCATCCACTTGTAAGGGATATGATTTATACATTACTAATGATAATGCTTATGTTTTTGTACTAAATTTTCTAATGGTTTGCCTTTGAAGATTAAATTTTATGTTACATAAAGAAGGCTAGGTTTCCCTTGCAAAAAACCCTAACATTTGAATTCAAAAGTTGGAGGGAAGACTTGTTTAGGTTTCTTAATTACTCTTACTTTGGTGTCTTCTTTATAAATCTAATTGGATGGTGCAAATAAATTGCAAGAAAATGGGCCCACCTAAATCCCAAAATACCCTTTGAAATCCTAACTTTTGGGAACTTTCTTGAAGTGACCCTTCATAGTTTCTTGAAGTCTCCCTTTGGGAAAGTTGTCTCAGTCCACTTTGGTAGAAAGTGACCTTTGGAGTTTCTTGAAGTGTTCATTTAAGAAAGTTGTCTCTTTCCACTTTGGTAGAAATTAACCTTTAGAGATATTGTTTTGCGCACTATTTATTGTATACATTTTGTCTAAAATAAATCAACTATTCAGCTTTTTTGAAGCCTACCCTTTAGAAGAGTTGGTTAAGACACTTTCTCGAGCAAGTGACCCTTCAAAAAATATTTAAGAAAAACTACGTGAAGTCTTTATAGATTACTTATTTTATGCCTAACCCAATATTTTATCTTTTTAGGGACCTATAATTGATGAGTACATGGATCACAATCCAAAACTCATAGTTGCTCGTAGATCCAATCTAATAGTGCAAAATCACTGAAGACTTTTCAATGCAGTATAACCTTGAGGCCTAGAAAAGAGATGTATTTATTAACCCTTAGAGGAATTCCATGTGTTTTTAACCCTTAGAGGAAAAGGGATGTATTTATTAACCCTTATAGGAATTCCATGTATTTATTAACCCTTAGGAAACATAATTTTAACCTAAGTCATATCAAATCTCAAAGCTTATTACGTCATGTGCATCTACGCAGATCTGACGATCCATGATTCATCACAAGATTTGATCTGATGGTATGAACTAGCCAAAGGATTTAAACCTAATTAAAGTTTAAGAAGGTAATAAAAAAGGAATTAAGGGATCATGTATCTTGAATACTTGGTCACATGGCCCAAATTGCATATGTTTTCCTTAAAGAACAATGTGTTTTTCAACATAACATGACCACAAGGATTAAGCTTACGCCCTCTAAGTATATTAGATGAACTTAAATTTGATAAGATTGCACTCATCATTTGACATTAATGATAACATTTTTGATGTTCATGAGGATGTAAAATTTAAGATAGTCTAAGTATATTAGATGAACTTAAATTTGACAGACTCATGCCTATCATTTGACATCCATGAGAACATTTTTGACACTCTTGAGGCCATCAAATTTAACATAGTATAAAATTTCAAACCTAGAAAAGAGATGTATCTCTCAACCCTTTAAAAGGCACCTTTGATTTTTAACATGAAAACTTAGTATAATGGCTTTTAACGTAAGTTTTTACTAAGCTCTAGACTTATTTTGTGTGCATCTTTATAGATCCAATGGCCTATGCTTTAACACAGGATTTGATGTAATGGTGTAAAATGGCCAAATAATTTTCAATGAGGATAAATCATAATAAAGGTGACTAATCAAAAAATGCTTCATAGATTGAGATCAATGGACTGCACTCACTCATAGATCTAATCTAATGGTGTAAAATGAAGGAACCTTTCAAAGACTAATAACTAGCTTCTAAAAGGACTTTAATGGGAGTAACATGAGTGAATTTATGAAGTCACCAACTTAACCATTAAAGCTAAAAAACCCTATATTTCCAACATAAATTCCTAATCCTTGTTCAATTAGGCCACACTTATATTCAAAAGAGTTGAAAATCACTTTGAGAAGAGATAAAAAAAACTAAGCGAGATCATGTATTCTAAGAGCAATAAAACCAATTGAAGAATTATGGTTACAACAAGACAATAGTAGAAAGATGAATTTAAGTTTTACTTTTCAAATGAAAATGAAGGAAGATGTTACAAAGACACTAAACTGGACGTGGGACCCTTGAACAATAGTTTAAAAAATTGGTCTAAAATCTTCTTTGTGATCAACCTTGCACAACCATTATATCCCAATGAAGAATGAATTGCTAAAGTGTAGAGTATGCATGAAGATCTCATATCAATCTAGATGATTGGACTTCACCTCATAGCTACCAAACCAAAGGTATTCCATTGTGTCGGCATCCTAGCTACTATGTTCATTGATTTTAGAGTATGTGGAGACCAAATAATAAAAGAGGGTACATCAAAGAAGGTTTATTATATAGCTCTAGTAGATTTTTAAGGATACTATAAGCTTCCCAAGACTCACATTGACCTCCCTAAAATTAAGGAATGGACCACTAAGAATGACATAGATAATATCCTAAGACTATGATTGCATAGAGGAACTCATGTAATGAGAAACCATGATGGTAAAATCCCAATTGTATAATTTAGGGAAGGGATTAGAATCATCATGACTTTCTTGAATAGGACTTATTGAGAAATAATCACATCTTATGTTGACCCCAAGTGGGTCTCCTATGTTTATTTCATGATAGAAGAGAAGCTAACTCCACCTATTAGAGATATGATAAGTATCCACCTAGGAAGATAGTTTAATGGAATTAAAAGGAAAATAAGTTAGCTCTTCACTATGATGTCTTACTTGTTGGATGCCTTCATGGCCGCAACCGACTTTCCTGCCATCAAGAATAGGTCCCCTCACAACAACATTACGATTTCTCACCACTACTCCAAATTGTACAGATTCAAGTATAAATACCATATGTAATTCATTTGTGATTACATATATCCCACTCTAGTTGGGATAATCATTGGAAGTCTAATGCTTAGGGTTCACCCCTTCATTAGGAAAATTTTGGAGCCCATTGGTGACATATGGATTTATCTCAATTATATAGTCATCATAATTGAAGGTTACCAGACTTAGTCCTATAGGCTACCAATGCATGTCCCAATCAAGATAGCTTAGAGTGATATTTATCATAAAATCCTTCATGGTATAGACCATGTATGTAGAGATTAAAAAAATGCATCCTACATCTATTACCATATCTGATTGGGAAGATGATGATTCATGGATGCAAGTAATTAGAGATCTTAGCAAGGAATAGAGAGACATTCTACTTCCAATTAGATGACCTCAAGACATGGGATCCAAAGGGAAATGTGATATCCCATCTATAATCCAAAAAAATTCATAGGGTACCTTGTGAACATCAATTGGGTCCATATGACCACTTATACATAAAGGCAACCAACTTTGAGGAAGTGCTGGCTAAGTTTAAGGGGCATGAATTCAAATTAAAACATAGATTGTGGAGGGAAGAAAAACTATTAGGAGAAATATGGAAAATGAATCCCTTGTAATACCAACTCTTACCTTCCACTTTAGGTCTATCACAAGTGCCTTAAGGCCCACCTTAGCACTAGAAACTACCTTAGTATCAAGTGCCCAAAATTGAAGGACCTAGTGAAAAAAAGATGGAATATAGGCCAGGAGAGGGACCCTCTACCTCATCTCTACCTCAAATACCCCCTTCCTCTATGGAATACCTTGATATGGTTTCCTTGGAACCTTATGAAATAGTGGATGAGTTCTTCAAGAAACTTGTAGATACATACAAGTCAGACAAGGAAGGAGATGAAGATGAAGGAGCCACAACTAAGGTTGTACTAATTGAAGGTCCTTAAGCTAAAGAGATAGATAAAGGCAAGGGAGTTGCCTTATATTTTTTCTTTATTACCAAAAGAAAGAGGGAGATAGATATGGTTTTATTGGCTAGAGCCTACAAGAAATCTAAGTGGATTCACCCAACAAGTGAGGTGAACTTGTTTAGTAACAAATTTCACATACATGGACCTATCATCCTTGATTGGTTAATCTATGGGAAGTTAAAAAATATACCCTCTCATACCATTCATGGGCTTTGACTATCACTACCAATGTTGAAGTCAATGATGAAGTCCAACCCTAGATTTTAGTGCTCATGAAGGAGGAAGAAGAAAGGAGAATGATTGAGGTTGATAAAGAGAGCAACAAGAAAATAAAAGAATCAAGGCAATCAAGACAAGATGCTCTCAAAACACTAGAGGCTTCAATGTTTTTATCAGTAGAGCCTAAGGTAAAATTTAACCCTGATATAGCCACACTAGAGAAGGTTACTACAAAGGAAGTAACAATTAGAGCTGAAGAATTTACTCTCCAAAGAGTGGAACTATTTATAGGACTCACTCTAATCCAAGGCAAAGTAGTAAGGGAGCACCCCATTCATCAAGAAGATATTTCAAGTTTGGTGTAAGCCCAATCAACAATGGCTATGGTGGGAATTTAGGGAATGAAGCAAAGGATCTTGAACTTGGATAAAGAGAAGAAAGACTCAGAGGCACAAGTCTCACTATCAATTCTAAATAATCTGCTAAAGATGTTAAATAATTACATCCTAAATCCCTTTGACTAATTAAAGGCCATCAAAATCAAGCTTAATACCTTGAAACTTCAAGTCAAGAAGGCCCAAACATTAATATAGTAGTGTCAAGAAACCAAAGACCAAGTGACAGAGTTGATTAAAGTACACATCACCAAGCAACCCCTAGATTTAAAGATCATTAAACAAAGGAAATTGAATGCCATTCAAGGGATCCTAGTGGATTAAATATAAGAATTAAAGTTCATGGTAAAATAAGGCCATTGACTTCATGGAGGAAGATATTAACTTTGTGAATAGAATTGAGAAGTTACTAAGAATCTTGTTGGTGACCCATTCTCAACCTACTACCATTGGTCTAATGCATGGCATGGAATTCTAGTAGGGAGTCCAAGATTTCATCCAAGGCATCAAGGATGAAAACTAAGGCCAATCCAATAAGGATAATTCAAAGGTCCTTAATGTCATCTTTGTAATATGAGAGTAGATAGCAAAAGTAAGGTGCTTACAAGAGGTCACTATCAGAAGTGACAAAAAATATGATACATTGGTTAAATAAGAAGAAGAGAGTATAATGAATCCCATAATGGATTTGAATTTAATCAAAGAATAATACACTAGGGTGAAAGAATTCCTTCAGCTTAAGTGATCAAGGGGTCCCACCAACCCAACAGCAAAGTTAATATTATTCTTTTGTAAACTATATATGCTAGTTTGTTAGCATATATTAGCCTTTTGATCTAATAAGTGCCTAACAACCATATGTACCATAGAAATATTTGTAAAAGGACAAATATCCTTACCTCTTGTAAAATTTTGAAATAAAGATGATCAATACATTGCCTATGTCTTTTATAAATAGGTAGGTGTTACCATTTGTAAAGTGAGGGATTTTGAGAAATTTTATACTAGAGCAACTAATACAATTAGAATTCTATAAATATTACTTGGTTTTGTGTTACATTTTTTGTTATTTATCTCAATTATAGGTGTATGTCTTAGATTTGAATGGTTCTTAGATAGATAAGCTATATTTCATGTTCATGAGGTTTCTAGTTTGTGATGTGTTAGACTAGTCGAAGGATTCTAAGTTTAATTCATTTTATTTGCTCTGCATTTGAATGTTCTTATGAAATTTAGATTAACATAGAAAAATATTTAAGTAGTATTGAATTTTACTCATGATCTTTATATTTTCCTTTGAATCTTGCCTGATTTTTGGTGAAGCTTGGGCTTATGCTATGTTGCATCACTGATTCGTTAAATGTTGTTCAAATTGAATAAAACTTTGTCATTATGTTTGAGACTAATGCTTGCAATCATGTTTCTTCTCTACCTTACACTACCTTTTGCTTTTTTTATCAATTCTCACTTTAGTTTAAATATCACTATAAATATTCACTTAGATTGGCTTAGAGTTGGAAATATTTACCAAGAAGACTACAAGACTATAAAGACTTAGACCTTGGTGGTTCCCAACCATCACATCTAAAACAATTTGTGGATAGCTCTCATACTTTTATGACTATTCCACCATAGACATACTACTTGTCACAAACTATAACTCATGCCTTGGATTCTTGTAATCCTAAAATGAGAAGTGTTCATAAACACTAAAGAACACTCTATGATGAAATTGGAAGCATCAATAAGAGGCAGTTCCTATTGGTGCTAGAATAAGGGTCTTCTTTGCAAGTATTATTTATTTCTTAGTTAACCTTAGAGGATATTTACATCCTTTGTAAATATCTTTGCTCTGTGAGTGTTTCCTTGCTCATATTTGCACTTAATAAGGTAATGATTCTTGTTCTTTGTAAATTTCAATTCAAATTCTTGTAATTATGGTGCTAAGTCATAGAATTCTTGATGTTTGAGGTTATAATGGCTTTATTTTGATTAAATATTGATGTTATCTTTTGAACTTTGAGTCTAATTCTTTAAAATGATGTAAAGGATGATCATCTTTGCATGATCAAACATATCATTGAGCTAATTTAGTTAAATATCAGTGTCCTTCATTATTTCATAAGTAATTCTTGACAAAATAAGCTTAATGTACATGTAGTTTGTTGTTCTTTATGGGAATTAACATGTTACATTGTATCTCAGAGCAAGATTCTTAGTTTGCAAGATGAAATCACCTAGAATTAGGACTAGATCTCATTTAGAAACTAGGGAACCTCTACTTGAGTTCAAGACACACTAATGGTTAGAAAGGATAAAGGAAGGCATATATGGTCAAACTATTTTCCATATTTTCCCCTACAAGGAGTCTTTGCATTCACCCTTCGACTAGATATGGCTTGGATTGAAATTTATCCCATCAATGTTTCAGGTATAGTTCATGATTTACCCTAAAATCTTGAGAAATATTTGCCTATTTTTATTCCAATTGGTATGGTCACTAGCAAGGAACATGTCAAGTCCTTTAAATCCACTTTAAGGCTATTAAATTTAATTTATGAGGATTATCTTGTAGGTTATTCCATTTTACCTTCAAATATGTTTCCTATGAGTGGTTCTTAAACCTACTTGATGATTGTATCTCTTCTTGGAATAACTTTGACATCATTTTTATTGATCAATTTTGGAAGATCATTAACCCCTATGTCATATATCCTCAATTTACTACCATCAAGAGAGATGCACGTGAGCTTATTAGGTCTTTTAATTCTAGATTTTAGAAGATGTTTCATAGAACCATAGATCCTTACAAGCCTAATGAACCTTTGGCCTTAGAGATCTACAAATATGTTATGGATCCCATGACTTCTATGTTTCTTAAGAGAACTATCCTATCTATCACCACATTAGCTCAAGCTTATTTAGAAGTAGTGGTCATTAGTGACCAAATGTAGCCTCAAGGGAAAATGGCATACTGAATTCCAAATATCAACCCATAGATGCCAACCTTAAACCTTTTCCTAGATAATAACCAGAATTCTCTAGCTCTGAATCAAAGACCAAATATAACTATCTTGCCTACTATTCATGCTACCCGTAATCAAAACTTAGGTTTTTAGGTCAGGAAACTACCAGTGGATCTTAATACAATGGTTAAAAAGATGTAATACCCATCAACACTGCTAAAAAAAATCAATCCCAAGCTTCTGAAGCTCCATAGAATGAAAATGAGTCCATACTCAAGATGGTCCAAAAGCTTCGTACAGACTTCTTGCAATTGCAAAATCAAGTTGGTAATGCTAATGATAGCTCTAGAAGGAACTTCACCTTCCAAAATTTTAATAGACCTAGAAATCAATTCTAGAATGACAACTTATTTAACATCAACAAAGCCAATGAACCTTATTCATTTATTAAGAATACTATGGACATCAATCTCATAGATATTGCCCTACCTAATTTTTGTAGAGTGTATACCACTTATAAGCATGATTTGATAGATTTTATTAAATTTTGTAAAGATTTTGATACCTTCTAGGAAGAGCTTGACACCTTTGAGGCTATCCTAGATAAGGATAGTATTACTGGTACTTTTAGATCTAAAGCAAAAGATAAAGTACACATGGTGGAGACCTTACAATTTCCTTTCCAAGAAGATAATGAACCTAAAAATATTCTTGCATAAATCCAAGAATTTCAACAGTTTCTTAAGACTTACCCTCTTAGGAATAGGGAGTGAAGACAACCCTTGACTAATTCTACTCATCCCAATAACTATGGGACTCCTCCAAATACATCTTCAAGGAATGATCCTGAGCCACCCAAGGGTAGTTATTCTAAGCCTTTGGTTGAAACTTTGAATAAGACTAGATACAATATTGTTGAAGACATGAAGAAAATCAAGGCTAATATCACTCTACATGAACTGACATAAATAACTAAGCAAAGAGATATTCTCTTGGAATCCTTGTCCAAGAAGCCTAGAAAAGTAGTGAAAAATGATACTACCAATGTAACTATGTAAGTGGTAAAAGCAAAGTCTCCACCCTTTCTAATCATAGTCAAAGTGTTTGGTAAGAATGTCCATAATTGTCTACTAGATTTAGGAGCTGAAACTAATATTATGCTAGTTGGAATTTGTGAGTAATTGGGATTAAACCCAATCAATTCAGACTAAGTAGTCACATAACTAGATAAATCAAAAGTCAAAGTCATTGGAGAGTTGTTTAATATACATATTTAATTGACAAGTGAACCTAGAGTTTAATAGTTTATTAACATTCAAGAAGTAGACATCCCTAGTGCTTATGGGTTACTTCTAAGTAGGGATTGGACCAAAGATTTGAATGGGTGCATGTCCATTGACTATTCTCAATTGTGATTGCCATGTAAGGGTGTTCCTAATCAGATAAGGGTTGAGAGACAACCAAGGATGAATCATATGATAGCTAAGTATAATGCATTTAATGAAAGGGTAAACTTCCTTAATTCTGATATTATAATCTTCACCTTAGAAATTAAACAAAAGCTAGATTATAAAATGCCTCTTCTAATGCATGGATTATGGAATTTACATGTTGATGGAGCCAGATGCAATTTAGGATCAAGAGTTGGCATTGTGTTAGTAGACCCTATAGAAAAATAATACCATGCATTTTATAGGTTGTAATTTCCTTGTACTAATAACTTACCTGAGTACGAAGCTCTTAATCTTGGATTATAGCTTTCCATCAAGCATAAAGTCAAAGAGCTTCTATTCTATGGAGACTCTAAACTTGTGGTCAACCAAGTGAAGAGTAAATACTAGTGAAAGTTGTCTTAATTGAAGAGATATAAGTTTAAGGTATGGGATTTGATTGACTCTTTTGATGCCTTTAATATTTTGGCTATTCTAAGGGAAGAAAATAAGGTTGCTAATGAGCTTGCTTTTACTGTAGCCAACCTCATGCCAAATCAAGATTCCCCTGACTTCAACATTGAGTTAGTAGCTTTCTCATTAGTCTCTGATAACATCAATCACTTATAGGTTTTTAATGATGATCAATAGATCATCAATTTCTTGACCAACTCTAGGGCCTTTGAAGCCCATATCATTGATGAAGTGGATGAAAGCTCTCCTAAAAAGGAGCTTAATGGTAAGATCATCTAGCTTAGTGATAACAAGATACCTAAAGGGATGATATCTTTAAAGAGGATATTTGATCATAATAAGCTTATGGAGGCACCTAAGGTACCTAAATTGAGTGGAAAAGACTACCAACTAGTACATCTTAGTCTATAAGACCAACCTCAAATAGTGAACATAGGGAAAGCATGCACTAAAATGGAAAATAAGAAAGTAAGGGAATTGCTCACAAAGTATAAAGATGTAATTACTTGGTCCTATGAAGACCTAAATATATTTGATCCAAGGTTCATAACTAATATAATACCTCTCAAATAAAATTACAATCCCTTTAGGCAAAATCAAAGGCTAGTCAATCCTATCTTAAAGCCTATGATCTATAAAGAGATCAAGAAACTATTAGATTCAAGGATTATCTTTCCTATCAAACACTCAACTTGGGTTGAAAATTTGGCCCTAGTAAGAAATAAGAATGGGGATATTAGATTATACATTGACTTTAGGAACTTGAACAAAGCTTCTAAAAAGGACAACTATCCTCTACCTTATTTAGACTAAGTCATACAAGTTGTTTCAAGGGTAGCTACGATGTCATTTTTAGAATGATTCTCAATGTATAACCAAGTGCTAGTTGACAAAGAGGATAGTATGAAGACAAATTTCATGACCAAGTGGAGAACCTATGCCTACAAGAGGGTGCCCTTTGGGATTATCAATGTAGGAACAACATTTCAAAGGGCCATGGACCATGCTTTCCAAGGTCTGGTAGGCAAATGTATCATCATATATATGAATGATTTGATATTTTTCTCCAAGAACATAGAGTATCACTTTATGCACTTGAAAAAAGTGTTTAAAAGGTGCAAAATATACAACATTTCCCTCAACCCAAAGAAGAGTATATTTTGTGTCATATAGGGGAAACTACTAGGCCATGTTATCACCAAATAAGAGATCTCCATAAATCCTTAAAGAGTGGAGGCCATCTCTAAGATTAAATTTCCTAACAATAGAAAAGATTTTAAGTCATTATTTTGGAAAATTAACTTTGTAATAAATTTCATCTCATGATATGCTAAAATTATCAAGCCTTTGAATGACATGCTGAAGAAAGATTCTAAGATCTCTTAGAATGATGAATCCAAGAAGGCTTTTGCTGATATTTAAAGGGAAATAAATAAATCCCTAGTTATCATAAGTCCTAACTTCTCAAAGGATTTCTATCTATATTCATTTTCTTTTGAACATACTATGGCTACAATACTAACTCAAAATGTTGATCAGAATGATCATCCCATAGCTTTCATGAGCACCAACTTCAAGAATGTAGAGGTAAATTATTTTATGATTGACAATAAATCTTATGCATTAGTAAAATTAGTTAAGAAATTTAGGCATTACATCCATAGTAACAAGGTACATGTTATCTTGCCAAACCCAACTACAAAACTCATGATGAGTCACAATGAGCTTGGAGAAAGGTGAGGTAAATGGATGTCAGTTATACAATATTATGACATCAAAATTAAGATTACCAAGTTTTTAAGGTGCCAAGGCTTAGTTCAAATTATTTCCAATGTAAAATCCAAGCTCCATGTGATGATAGTTGACCAGTAAAGCTTCCAACCAAATGAGTGGTATGATTCTATCATCCACCTAATTATCAATGGTGTTTGTCTCCCAGGACTTACAAGAGAGAAAAGGAGAGCCTTGAGGCTCAAATAAAATCATTACCTCATCAATAATGGAGTATTTTATATAAGTAACTTCAAGTAAATTTATTTAAGGTGTGTATCCAAATAAAAAATAGCTCAAATCATGACTATCTTTCATGAGAAGCTAAGAAGTGGAGACCCTTCAAGAAGAACCATAACTCACAAGATCACTAGAGCTAGGTATTATTGGCCTACCCTCTTCAAAGATGCTAAAAATTATTTGAGGGAGTTCCATGCATGATATATATTCAACACAAAAGAACCAAAGGCAACCATGCCTTTGCAACCTATGATAGTTGATAAACCCTTTGCATAATGGGGGTTAGAATTTATAGGGGTGATCAACCCCAATTCTTTTGATGGACACAAATTTTTCCTTACTACTAATAACTATTGTATAAGGTGGAGTTAAGCTATTTACACCAAACACTACAAAATAGAAGAGGTAATTAACTTCATGGAAGAAAACATTTGCACAGGATTTAGAACCCCAGTCTCTTTGGTCTATGATAATGGATCTGCCTTTACTTTTATTAAGATGAATGAATGGGCATATGAAAATTAAATAAATCTAAAGTTTAGACACAATTATTATCCCCAAGGTAATGGATTATTTGAATATACAAATAAGAATTTTATGAATGCTATCAAGAAGTCTATGAAAGACAAACCAAGAACATGGCACAAGCTCCTCAAGTTTGCATTATGGGTGGATAGAATCAGAATTAAGTAGGCTCTCAAGGCTTCACCATTATTATTGGTTTATATCCAAGAACATATCTTCCCCATAACCCTCAAGTTTCCCACATTTACCTTCATGCAAGAGTACATGGAATAAAATCAAGAACTTGCTAGCTCAAGGTTGTTAGACATTATTTAGATGGAATATGCTAGAGATAATGCATTTGCTAACTTTCAAAATCATAAAAAAATAGTGAAAAGGTGGTTTGATAAAGGATCCAAAATTAAAGTGTTTAGGAATTGAGACTTAGTCCTCCTCTAAGACAAAGCTTTAGAGCCAAAAGGGAAGTATGGTAAATTCACACCTTTGTGGATTAGGCCATATCAAATTGTGGAGACATTAGGAAATAATACCTTTAAGCTGAAAGACCTCCAAGGAGAAGAGTTAACCTTTCCCACCAATGGGAAGTATATCAAGAATTACTTTGTTTTTGCTCCACTAGGAGCCTTCATGGATTAAAATATATAAGACTTGTGAGATTAGAGTATATAAGCTATGCAGTTTATTTTCTTGGTTTGCATGTACATATTTGTTTGTTTTTACTTATTATTATTTTGTGTGTTTTTTTTGTGTTTTTTTCAATTTTAATTGGTTGTGCTCTTTTTTTTTCTAATAAGTCTTATGGATATTAATTTCTCAAGTTTTCATGAGATTACTCAAAATTCTAGTGCTTTGAAGTAGGGATATGAATCTTACAATGATGAACATAAGTTGTCACAAAGCACCATGATGCAACTCAAAGACAATGGTGTAGATTGATATAGAAGTTAATATTATGACAAGTATTAAGCATAATATTAAATCAAGGTTTGGTTGAAATAATAATCATATGTGTTAGAATAAAACTTAGGTTGTTGAGGCACATTTCATGCTAGCACTTAAAACACATCTTATTTGGGATAAAGGTTACAACGAAAAGTGATTACCCCAAGAATCAAACACTTGACCAAATTTATAAAACTAAAATATATTGGCTCTAAAACTTTCCAAAAATACCTAGAAAATACATAAAAGAAGAAAATTATTGCAAAATATATGGACAAAAAGCATAGGTGATTATGGTAACCTCCATCGGGGCTATGGGTACCTAGCTAGTAGTGGAACAAGGACTTTAGTGTGACCAAAGGTATCTCTATCAGGGATATAGATGCTTGGCTAGTACTAGAGCAATTCCTAAGCCTTCCCTAAACTAAGAGAAACTATTCTCAATAAATATCCAAAATACTCCAAGTTAATTTTTATGACCAAAGGTATGATCTAGATGTTGTCTTCCAAAGTTCCATGACAAATAGTAAGTGGAATCAAAGAAACTCATGCCTTGGATTCTTATAATCCTAAAATGAGAAGTGTTAATCAACACTAAGGAATACTCTATGGAGCAATTGGAAGAATCAACAAGATGCTATTATTTTTTGGATCAACATACCCCCACTTTCTTGCTTTTGAAAATGGGGGACCCTTATGAATATTTAAAAACATCTAAACCTTGAAAGCTTGCTTGAAGAGGTTATATTTTTTATAATTTGAAGATCATCCACTTGAAAGGGATATGATTTATACATGCTTAATGATAATGATTATGTTTTTGGACTAACTTTAATAATGGTTTGCCTTTGAAGATTGAATTACAGGTTACATAAAGAAGGTTAGGTTTCCTTCACAAAAAAGATTGACTTTTGAATTCAAAAGTTGGAGGGAAGACTTGTTCGGGTTTCTTAACTCCTCCTAATTCAGTGTCTTCTTTATTAATCTAATAAAATGGTGCAAATCAAAATCAAGAAAATGGTCCCACCTAAACCACAAAATACCCTTTGAAATCATAACTTTGAGGCACTTTCTTGAAGTGACTCTTTAGAGTTTCTTGAAGTAACCCTTAATAGTTTCTTGAAGTTTCCCTTTGGGAAATTTGTCTCGGTCCACTTTGGCAAAAGGCACCCTTTGAAGTTTCTTGAAGTGTCCCTTCAAAAAAGTTATATTGGTCCACTTTGGTAGAAAGTGTCCTTTAGAGAAATTGTTTTGGGAACTATTTATTGTGGACATTTTGTTCAAAATGAATTAACTCTTTGGATTTTTTGAAACCTACCCTTTAGAATAATTGGTTAAGACACTTTCTTGAGAAAGTGACCCTTAAAAAAATGTTTAAGGGCAACTACATAAAGTCTTTCTAGGTTCCTTGTTTTATGCCTAACCCTAATATTGTCTCTTTGTAGGGACCAATCATTGATTAGTACACATATTACAATTAACAACCTATGCTTGCTCATAGATCTAATCTAATAGTGTAAAATTGATGAAGACTTTTCAACATAGTATAACCTTAAGGCCTAGGAAAGGGACATCTTTATCGAGCCTTAGAGAAACCCCATGTGTTTTTTAACATAATAGACTTATGAAACATGATTTTAACCTAAGTCATATTCAATCTTAGAGATCATTAAGTCATGTGCATCTTTATAGATCTGTGGGTCCATGCTTCATCACAAGATTTGATCTGACAGTGCAAACTAGCCAAAGGCTTTCAACCTAATCAAAGTTTAAGTATCCAATCAAAAAGGACTTAAGGGATCATGTATCCTAAAGGATTGGTCACATGGCTTGAAGAGTGTATTTATGGCTTCAAGAATAATGTGTTTTTCAACACAACATGACCATAAGGCTTAATCGTAAGCCCTCTAAGTAAATTAGATGAGCTTAAATTTGACAACCTCACACCGATCATTTAATATTCATGAGAATGTTTTTGATTTTCATGAGGATGTAAAATTTAAGATAGTCTAAGTAGATTAGATTATATTAAATTTGACAGCCTCATGCCCATCATTCAATGTCCATGATAACATTTTTTATGCTTGTGAGGCCATCAAATTTAACATAGTCTAAACTTTCAAACCTAGTGAAGGGATATATCTCTCAACACTTTAAAAGGCCCCTTTTATTTTTAACATGAAAAATTAGTATAATGGATTTTAACTTAATTTTTTTATCAATTTCAAGACTTATTTGATGTGCATATTCATAGATCCAATGACCCATCCTTCATCTTAGGATTTGATCAATAGTGAAAAATGGTTGAAGACTTTTTAACAAAGATAAAGCACAATGAAGGTGACCAATTATAAAAAACTTTATGGATTAAGATCAATGGACTGTGCTCACTCACTGATCTAATCTAGTGGTGTGAAATGAAAGAAAATTTCAAAGACTAATAACTCACTCCTGAAAGGACTTTCATGGGAGTAACATGAGTGAATTTATGAATTCACCACCTCCACTATTAAATCTATGAAAAACCCTATCTCACCAACATAAATCCCTAATCCTTGTTTAATTGGGACATAATTGCATTCAAAAGAGCTAAAAATCACCTTAAGAAGAGTTAAAAACACTCAAGGAGATCATGCAGTCTAAGAGCAATCAAACTAGTGAAAGAATTATGGATGCAGTAAGAAAAAAATAGAGAGATGAAGCTAAGGTTTACTTATCAATTAAAAATGAAGGAAGATGTTAAAAATACACAAAATTATATGTAGGAGGCTTGAGAAATGGTTTGAAACATTGGAATAAAATATTCTTTATGATTGACCTTATACAACCATTGGCTTCTAATGAAAAATGAATTAATATAGTTTAGAGGAGGCATGAAGATCTCATGGTAATATATATGTTTGTACTTCTCCTTATAGCTGCCAAACTAGAGGCACTCCATTGTTTCTATATCTTAGCTCTTATGTTCATTCATTGTAAAGTAAATGGAGACTAGATAAGAAAAGAGGGTACATAAAGAAGGTTACTTAAATAGCTCTAGTAGACTTAGATAATATCCTAAGACCATGGTTGGATAAAGGAAATCATGTAATGAGAAACCATGATGGTAAAACCCCAATTGTATAATTTAGGGAAGGGATTAGAATCATCATGAATTTTTTGAATATGACTTCTGGAGTAGCAATCACATCTTATGTTGACCCCAGGTGGGTATCCTATATTTATTTCATGATAGAATAGAAGTTGACTCTACCTATTAGATAAATGATAAGTATCCACATGGGAAGATAGTTTAATGGAATTAAAAGGAAAACAAGTTAGCTCTTCACTATGATGTCTTACTTGTTGGATGCCTTCATGGCCTCAACCTACTTCCCTATCATCAGGAATTGGTCCCCTCATAGAAATATTACCATTTCTCACCATTACTATAAATTAAACATATTCAAGTATAGAGACCACATGCAATTCATTTGTGTTTGTATATATCTCACTCAAATTGGGATAATCACTAAAATTATAATGACCATGATTCACCCCCTCATTACTAAATTTGTAGATCCCATTGGTGACATATGGATTTATCCTAATTGTATGATCATCAGAATTAAAGGTTATCAAACTTGACCCTATAGGCTACTAGTACATGTCCCAATCAAGTGCTTGAGAGTGACGTTTCTCATCAAATCCTTCATGGTATAGACCATATATTCATAGAGAAGAAGAAAGGCATCTTGCATCTATTCCCATATTTTATTGGGAAGACAATGATTCATGGACGGAAGTAATTAGAGATCTTATCAAGGAATAAAGAGACATTCTACTTCCAATTGGATGACCTCAAGACATGAGATCCAAAGGGAAATGTGCTCTCCCATCTATAATGCAAAAAACTATAAAAGGTGACTTATGAACATCAATTGGGTCCATATAACCACTTATACATAAAGGTAACCAACTTTGAGGAAGTGATGGTTAGGTTTAAGGGGCATGGATTCAAATTAGAACACAAATTTTGGAGGGAAGAAAAACCATCAAGAGAAATATGGAAAATGAATCCCTTGTAGTACCACTTTTTAACTTCCACATCAGGTCCATCATAAGTGGCTCAAGGTCTACCCAAAAATAATAATGACCTTAGTAATAAGTGCCCAAAATTAAATGACCTAGTGAACAAAAGATGGAACATAGGCTAGGAGAGGGACCCTCTACCTTAGATTTACCTCAAAGACCCCCTTCCCCTATGGAATACCTTGATATGATTGCCTTGGAAACTTATGAAATAGTGGATGAGTTCTTCAAGGAACTTGCAAATACATACAGGTCAGACAAGGAAGGAGATGAAGATGAAAGAGCCATAACTGAGGTGACACTAATTGAAGGTCCTCAATCTGAAGAGATAGACAAAGGCAAAGGATTTTCCTTAGATTTCGTCCTTGTGATGAAAATAAATAGGGAGATAGATATGGCTTTGGTGCCTAGAGCCTCCAAGAAATCCAAGTAGATTCACCCAACAAGTGAGGTGAACTTGTTTAGTGATGAATTTATGATACATGGACCTATCATCCTTGACTAGTTAATTTATGGGAAGTTCTAAAAGATACCCTCTCATATGCATTCATGAGATTTGACTAGCATTGCCAATTTTGAAGTCAATGATGAAGTCTAGACCAAGATTTTAGAGCTCTTAAAGGAGCAAGAAGAAAGGAGAATGACTGAGGCTACTAAGGAGAGCAACAAGAAAATAAAAGAATTATGGAAATCAAGAGGGGCTGGTCTTAAAACATTAGAGGCTTAAAAGATTTCATAAGTAGAGCCCAAGGTAAAATTTAACCTTGATACATGCACACTAGAGAAGGTTACTACAAAGAAAGTAACTATTGGAACTAAAGAAGTCACTCTCCAAAGAGTGGAACCATTTTTAGGACTCACTCCAGTATAAGGCCAGGTAGTAGGGGAGAACCCTATTCATCTAGAAGATATTACAAGCTTGGTGTAAACCCAATCAATAATGGATTTGGTGGGAATTCAGGGAATGAAGTAAAAGATCTTGAACTTGGAGAAAGAGAAGAAAGACTTGGAGGCACAAGTATCACTGTCAATTCTAGAGGACCTATTAAAGATGTTAAATACATATCTCTTAGATGCCTTTGAATGATTAAATGCCATAACACTAAATCTTAATAAATTATAAATTTAATCCAAGAAGTCATAAACATTGATATAATAGTGGAAAGAAACCAAAGACCAGGTGATAGAGTTGATCAAAGTACATGTCACTAATCATCCCTTAGATTTCAAGATCATTAGATAAAGGAAATTAAATTCCATTCAAGGGATCCTGATGGATCAAATAAATGAATTAAGTTCATAGTAAAACAAGTCTAATGACTTCATGGAGGAAGATAAGGACTTGGTGAATAGAATTTAGAAGTTACTAAGAACCTTGTTGGTGCCTCCTTCTCAACCTACTGCCACTGGCCAAATACATGACATGGAATTACAATAGGGAGTCCAAGATTTCATCCAAGGCATCAAGGGTGAACACCAAAGCCAATATAATAAGGACAATTCAAAGGTCATTAATGTCATCTTTACCATAGGATAGTAGATAGTAGAAGCAAGGTGCTTATAAGAGGTCACCATCAAAAGTGACAGAGAATATGATACATTAGTTGAACAAGAAGAAGATATTCTAATGAATCCCATAGTGTACTTTGAGTTAATCAAAGAACAATACACCAGGGTGAAAGACTTCCTTCAGCCTAAGTGATCAAGAGGGCCCACTAACCCAAGATCAAATTTAATATTATTCTTTTATAAACTATTGTAGACACCAAAATTATGTCTACTCCTTGGTCGACTCCCCCTTGGTCCCCTTGATCTGCTTCTAAACATTTCTAACCCATACACTTATTAATTTAAAATAAATTACCTATTTTAAATTAATAACACCTCCCTTGACACCTCACCATGGACACATCACCCTTGACACCTCACCTATGACACCTCATCTCGGATTCCTTGCCCTTGGATACCTCATTTATCACCCCATGACTAATCTAAGACCTATTTCAACTCCCCCCACTAATTCTCACACCCATTAAACCCACCTTCAAACCATTTATAAATGAAAATTGACCTTGGTAGATGGAAGAATGGGCAAAAGGCTAATTTTAGCCTTTTTACCCATTTTCTAGCCACTGACGTCAGTCAATAGTCGACCAATGCCGGCGGTATCGCTAACGTCGATTGCTTAAAGCAGACCCAAAGGCAAAATCACAGCCCCAAAATGTGAATTCTATTACACCTAGAACCTAAATTCTCTTACTCTTTGACTCTTTGCAAGGATCAACATTCTATCATCACTCTCCAAGCTACATGAATTCTGCATCAATCACTCCACACCTGATTAAAATGCTACATGAAGTCTCCTACATCAGCCACAATGGAACGAGTCTTCTACACTTCCTGTTCTCCACTAAGAGCTAAGTATTCTTCTTTTATTTCAGTTCAGTATATCAGAATGCTTTGGTAATCAGTCTCCATTTGATATTTCTAAGTGCTATAGACCAAACCCAACCTAACTTTCTTCCTAGAGAGGTTGATAGGCCTTCCCCATATCCTTGCTCCTTTTGACAACCTATCCTCTACCCCTTATCCCTCTTAAGACTCTATTGTCTCCCCTGCAATCTTGCATAGACCTGAACTCTGTCCAGACCCCTCTGTCGACCATAAACTTGTCTAGAATATGCCCAAGGCCATTACCCTGACTGACATTGACCATTTCCCCTACCGATGTTGGTATCATAACCAACGTCGGCAACTTGACCAACTGACACCGGTAGAACCACTGACATTGGCGACTGTGATAGACTAACAGCAAAATATAGGTATGCATTGTTTCTATTTCTTTTGCTTTGTCTTTCATTATTATCTTTATCCAACATTCTTTTTATCAACAAGTGGACTGTCATCCTTCAAGGAAGTCTTTGCACTTCTGTGATCGAGCTTTGCTTGGCAGTCCACCTTATATCTATCTAACATTTTTTGTGTTTGAGTCTTATTATATCTACAGGTGTCATCCTCCATAGCCAAAGAGGAGCTCCTTCAATCATCTAGATACGGTGTGCAAACTTCATCTGAGTACGTACAAACCCCTGACCATTACCTTTTAGTTTCTTATTTCTTTTGAATGTGAAAAGCAAAAATAGTTAGAAACATTCTGGCACACCTGGTGGGACCCTTAGAATTTTCCTTGGGTTCATCATTCTTTTTCTTCTAAAAGCAAACATTCATATAGGTGCATTAGATTTCTTCTTGCATCCTTCTTCTATCTCTTTATTTTGAAAAGACATCATAAGCAGAAGTTAAAAAGAATATATTTATTTTTCTTCTTGTCACCTTTCCTTCTTACATCTTAGAGTAGTGAAGTTCATACTCTTAACCTTTTCTCAACTTGTTTGCATCCAAACAAAAACATTTCAATTTGGGTTAAAAATATATTGCATCTCATTCCTGCTTGAATGCATTTTTAGCTCATCTACTAATTAAAAACTGCATTATGAATAAATTGTAGTACACATATGTTGCACTACTAGACCACATTCACAAAATCAAACATCTAAACATACCTGAGACAAGGTCCGACTAGGATTTCATCACCTAGCGGATACCTTACCCTTCTTGGCAATCCCACTTGGACTTCACTACCAAGGGGAGAACCCACTCTATTCTCTGGCAGAGTATAAACTTTATGGGAAGTATATAATGGCTAAGTGACCCAGCTTATCTATGGGCTCATGAAGTGAGGGGAGAAAGCTCTTAGCACTAGGCCACGTATAGAACCTAATACAGATTTTGAGCACCAAAACTAATCTGAAACCAACCTTAGACTGCCTCTTTTAGGATCTGTTCTAAAAGCCCAACTTCCCAAACACACTCTTCTAAGGCATAAGCCAACAAGACTCTAAAACTTATTCTTAGGAATTTAACATTTAGAGGCTACTTGTCTTCATCTATTTTTCTATATCTATCTAGTTTTTTGAGCTGGTGAGGTCGCATTTTGAGCTCCACGAACAACTCAGAACTTTCTTCTTTCTTCCAAAAACTTTCAATTTTCTAGAGTTTCTAGAAATACAAAGTAAATGACATCAATTTTTCCACTGACATCAGTAACTGATCTTCACCAACATTAGTTATCTGATCGACATCGGTAAATTTATTCAATGACATCAGTTTTTCCACCGATGTCGGTCACTGTCAAAAAATTTCTTCTCAAAATAGCAAGCTAAAAACTTGACCTTTTTGCTGTTAAAAACACCAATTCTAGTTTTCTGAGGCTAAAACATATAGTTTTAGAATCATAATCTTTCTTTCCTTGGATGGTTTTGACACATAGTCAAACCAAAACACTTGTTGACCACGCAAGACAACAACCACTCCCACCTTCACCTTCTATATCAAGTCCTCTAATAGAGTATCATTCAGACACTGAGTGTACTCCAACCCCAACTCAACCCCATATCATTCCCAAAGGGGACCAAGACTTTGAAATATTCCTTTACCTTAATGTCAAGGCTCTTCAGCACTATCTCACAAGAACCCAGTTTATGGGATGCCAACTTCCTTAGTTGAAATGACAATTATATCAACGGCCTCTGTGACCCAACCCATGGTCACCCAGGCCATTGCTTCAACTAACAACCTGGCCATGACCAATATTCAAAGTGTGCCCTCTCCTTCTGTTTTTGGACCTACCTCCATTGGGGTTTCTGTACCCCCTCAACCACAAACTACTCAACAAAGTTCTACACCATTCCAAAACTTAATCATCTCCATCCCACCTACTCTTACACCCATAAATACAAGAGTAACCACCTATCCTTCAACAAGTGTTGTCCCCATCCAACCACCTTTGGCCACATCAAGCCAAGTTCTACCTTCTAGCTTCATAACACAACCACCCTTGACTTCAACATAAGTCCCTATGACTAGTTACCATTATGTTGCACCTATATAAGCACAACCAACTACATCATACACCACTCCTAACTCCTCCCAAGCACCTTACAACTTAGGGGGTGCCCCACCTATCAATCCACCAATCAATCTAATCAAGATGCTGATGGATAAGGTGTCTAATCTTGAGACATCTATTTCAGGTTCAAGAAATGTTCTCTCATATGAACAAATCTGTAATGAACCTATTCATCCTTTAGTCCCAATCAAACCATATCCTAGTTAGTGGGAACTTCCCAAGTTTACTCACTTTCAGAGTAAGGAGGACCCATAGCAATATCTACGAGCGTTCAGACACGCTTGTTACCTTATAGCACATGATGATGCATTATTACTATGCACATTTCCCATGTCACTTTTTGGTGCTACCCTTGATTGGTATAGTTTTATTACCAGTCATTCTCTCTTTTCTTTCAATCAACTCGCCCAATTATTTCTTGACCACTTTTCAATTAACATAACTAAAAAGGGCTCCATCATGGAACTATATTCTATCAGACAATTTGATGATGAATCCATAGCTAATTTTATTGCTCGATGGAGAAGTTTAATCAACCAAATATCCTTTTCTTTGCCTCAACATAAGCTCATTGAGCTCTTTTCACAAGCGTGTGCCAAACACGTTTCATCTACCTTATGGGTCCAAACATTCCACACATTTGACGAAGCTTTCACCATGGCTAGGAAGCTTGAACTCTGTGCTGTCAAAGAAAATAAAGTCAAATTGCGTCGTAAAAATACTAACACAAAATCAAATGACTCTTCTTCCAAATCTTCTTCCTCCAATTCCAAGTCTAAGGGATCAGCAAATGCTGTGGTACTTAGATCATCGTCATCTACCACAACTTATCAATCCAAACCTTCCACATCTCAAAGCATTACATGATAGTTCCAATAATGATATGTACAGTGTCAATATACTCCAATTAGAGAATCATACGTGTCTGTGTTGGATAAACTAGTTAAACAGGGAGTCCTCAATCTCCCCCAAATTTGACCACCACCTCAATTTGACCCCTCAAATGCCATCCCTACATGGTATAGGGAAAATGACTTCTATAATTATCACCGTGTCAAAGGCCATGACATAAACAACTATAAAACCTTCAAAAACATTGTCTAAGACATGATAGATAAAGGTGATCTTGTTTTGGATAACCCAAACGTGCCACCTAACCAAAAATAGACATCTTTAGACAACCTTTCCCTAACCATCCCCCTAGTCAAAATAGCATTCAAACCATGGCCGATGACCCCCAAGAGCGTAATATATGCATAGTCAACATGATTTTGCCTCCCATCCCTAACCAACCTCTTCTACAGACCAAAGAGGTTAATCAACCTATTTGTCCATCACAAGCAGAAGATCCTTCTTCTCTTATTTGTCCACCACAGGTAGAAGAGCCTTCTTCTCCTATTTTTCCCCCACAGGTGGAAGAACCTTCTTCTCCTATTAGTTCTCCATCTACCCCTCTTATATTGGAGGATGCTTTTACCATACCAGCACCGCTAGCCCCACCTTCATCCTTCCTACGACCAATGGAGGACCCTACCTTTCCTACTCCTCAACCACAAGTAATATCCTCTTGAGGAGTCACATTCTCCAATTCCTTCTCCACCAAGAGAAGAACTTGTCTCTTCACCTACTTCGACTAAAGACGATCTAATGATGACTCTTTCTCGCCTTTGGCCTGAGATCGTTGCATCTAACACATTTTTAGTCTCACAACCACCCACATATTCTAAAAAACCAAAGCCTCATCCAACATCTTCCAAACCATTCTCTCGATTGGTTGAAAACTTAGGATTTATCCATTCAAAGAAGTTAGAGCATGAGGCATAATGGGAGTGACTCAAAGCTCCTTATCTTACACATCCCATCTCATCTCATACTATCTACCCTCCTTTAACAAAATCTCCCAAAGTCTCCAACGAGGATCAGGCTTCTACTTCCAAATCTTTATAAGCCCAACCATCCACATCTGACCTAAACCCTCACAAACATCCACCATACCAACACCGATTAAATACCTCGGTGTTTGCCCCATATCTAACCTCACTCACCCACAAGTGAAGGTAGACTTGAACCTTGCCTCACACAATAGTAGTCCTCACACTAAACCAAAGAAGGCTACTTAACCACATTGGAAAACTCCTCCTCCACCATCATCATTGCCATCCATTTTGGGCCCACATCCCTCTACCTTAATAGGAGTGCTCCCTACTCCAATACCTAACAAAAACAAGTTGCCTCCATCACTCCCTTTACCCACCAAAAACCTACCTCCTCTAAAAAATTTGGCACCCATCGCAAAGAAAGTGTCATCTACACGAGTGGCCACACCACCAACCCAAAAGGTGGTACAGAAGTCTCCCTCAACAACTCCCAAACAAAAGTCATCAACACCTAGTACATCAACAAGCACATACCCCTTAGTGGGTTCATATTGTTTGATACTATGCCAACTTTTGCAAACTTCTAACATCACTCTTCCATCTATCAAACCATTTCAACCTCTCAGACCAAAGCTGTCTTGGTTCGATGATACTAAAATTTGCCAATATCATCGCACACCTAGGCATGACACTGAAAATTGTTGTGCCCTTAAGGTTGTCATCTGCCAATTCATGGAAAAAGACACCCTTCTTGTTGAGGATACTGTCAACAAATCTCTAACACCGTCTAATGTCACTCTAACCTCTCCACCTTCATCAGAATCCCATCATCAGACTATGGTCCCTTTACCTCCTTCATCCCCTTTATTCGAGATTAACACCATCAATGTGGCCACTAGGTCACAAAATTTAAAGGATAAAGGAAAAGAGAAGGTTGCTATTCCTTGGACTTACCCATTTCTCAAACCTACTCAACCACCCAAATCCAAGATTTCTATCTTAGGTACATCCCAACCCACTTCTTCAAAGGCAATCTGTGATTCTATGGTGAAACAACTTCACCAAACCCCCATGAAGATGTCCTTATATGACCTCATTCAAAGATCTCCATAATATCATCAAGCTTTAATCAAGGATTTATAGGAAGTGGAGGTCTAACTCAAGGACCTCAAACCACTATCTACCTTAGTCCAATCATTACCCACCATCGCCTCTATTACCTTTAGTGATTCTGAAATTCTTACCTCTAACTTGGAAGATCAGGATGCTGCCCTTTTCATCATAGCCTATGTTGATCGAACTTGCATTAAGTGGGTTATAATTGATGGGGGCACCAGTATCAATATCATTTCCACCCATGCTTATGACCAATTAGCCCTCCCAAAGAATTGCGTATCAAAAACTGACGCAATTATTTGATATTTTAATGACACCACCGCCACTACCATTGGCACCATCATCTTACATATTCATGTTGGCCCATGAACAATCCCAAAGCTCTTCTACATCATCGAGGGAGAGTTCTAGTACAACATGTTATTAGGACAACATTAGATCTGAGCCATGGCCTGTGTCCCTTCTACATTACACCATTGTGTCAAATTTGAACACGACGGTCAGGTCCATGTCATTCCTATAGACCCCTCCCCTTTCAAAACATGCAACACAACTTATCAACCCAACAATGTTCTCATTCCTTTCAAGACATTGAACCAAACATTGCCTCCACCTGTGGAAGCTTCAACAAGTACGCAAATAGCAGTTACACATACACCACCTCCTCAAGTGACAACAAAAGATCCTATGAAAGATATCTTCCAACATCTTTCACTTGGGGAGTATTGTCTACTCACCTTGGACATGTTCCAGACTCCTTAAGAGTATGGACAACTTCATCACAATCTTAGTTATGACCATCATATCATAGTGGTCATCCCTTATGGTCCTCCCAATCTTTAAACAAATCTCATCTATGGAAGGCTAGATCAAGATCCCATTAATGGGAATCCTCTTTTAACACCCCAACTATTTACGTCTGACTTCTCTTTTCTTGGCAACCCAAACTTTGCCCACACTTATCTTTATAGGTGTGTTTGGAAGGGCTTTGGATTTGGATGCTATGAACAAGGCTCCCACCAGCCCATCAAACCACCAAATGATGAGGCCATAAAGAATGCCAAGAAGCGACATGGCCTGGGTTTTGAGGAACCTACTAAAACTTCTAAAAACCCTTGCCCCAAACCTATCATAGACAAATCACCTCCAAACTCACCTATTCCCCCATCTTCACCTATGGAGTCAGTGGTTTCCATCCCTCCTAGTTTTTTTTTCCATAAACACCATTCACTTAGAACCCCTAACCTATCGACTAGGTGGGGTATCCAGGTCTCTCCCTCTCGTTTATCCAAATATGATAGATGATGAATCTACTACCATCAATAATATCCAATGCATGGATGATGATGCCATTCTCACCTACATGGGTGTAGATGACTCTTTCATCCAATGATCACTTCCTTCAGAAATGTAGGTTATGTTAAATGAATTGACCATTGACATTAACCTTCCATCTTTCGGCGTTCTTCATATCTTAAAGATTGATCAATCGTTAGATACCCAGGAACAAATTGACTATACCAAATTCCTTTTAGACCATAGCAAAGCCTTCACTTGGACCTATAATGATATGCCTGGCATCGACCCTAACATCATCATAAACCTAGAGGCTAAGCTTGTCAGGTAAAAGCTTTGCAAAATGCATCATTGCATTATACTCCTTGTCAAAGAGGAGCTTCAACATCTTCTTTCTATATCATTCATCCAACCCATTGATTATCCACAATGGGTATCAAATATTGTCCCTATCACCAAAGCAACTGGGGGGATTTGAATTTGTACCGACTATCATGACCTTAACCTGGCTTGCCCAATGGATGATTTTCCTCTACCCAACATCGACCAACTTATTGATCTTACAGCTGGTCATGAGATGCTATCACTCATGGATGGGTTTTTAGGATATAACCAAATCCTGATTACACCAGAAGATCAACACAAAACCACCTTCATCACCCCATGGGGGACTTTTTGCTATAAGGTCATGCCTTTTGGCCTAAAAAATGTAGGTGCCACATATCAACATGCCATGACCTATATCTTTCATGATCTCCTCCACAAAATCATGGAGGACTATGTGGATGACCTACTAGGCAAATCTAAGCTCCGCCATGACCGTTTGACTATTCTCAAAATCATCTTCACTTGCCTCCTCCAATACAATGTTCATCTTAACCTTAAGAAATGCATCTTTGGGGTTCTCTCAGGTGAGATTTTGGGCTTGATCATTTCTCTTCGTGGCATTGAGATTGATCCCGCTAAGATAAGAGCTATACTCGAGATGCCACCACCTACCAATCTAAAGCAACTTTGTAGCCTACAAGGGAAATTACAATCTATTCATCGCTTCATCTCGTAGCTTTCTGACCAATGTCAAACCTTTCATCACCTCCTCAAGAAGGATGTCCCCTTTAATTGGGATAAGGATTGCCAAGAGGCTTTCAAAGCCCTTAAATGCTATCTTGTCTCTCCACCAATCCTTATTCCACCTAAAGATGATCAACCTTTCTATCTCTACATCTTAGCAACAAATCATTCTTTAGGTGCCGTGATTGTGCACTGAGACGAATAACATCGTGAGCAAGCAGTTTATTACATAAGTTGAATGCTCATTGACTATGAAACTTGATATACTTATATCAAAAAACTCTGTTTGGCATTAGTCTTTGCCACTACCAAACACCGTCATTATCTTCTCAATCACAAAACTTATGTCATCACCCACACCAACCCTCTAAAATACATGCATTCTAAACCATACCAAAATCAATGTATGGCTCATTGGCTCATGCTTCTTGCTGAGTTTGACTTGGAATTCATCCAAAAAAAGTCTATAAAGGGGAAAATAATCACTGACCAACTAGCAGATGTCCTTCTACCTGACAACCAACCTTCTCACTGCAAATTCCCTGATGAATCCATCGCCACATTATTCACCAATGACATATTCTATCAAATGACAATATTCTTTGACGGATCCAAATGTCAACACGATGGGGGTGCAAGGGTCATTCTTATCCCACATGAGGGTGAGCCCATGCCTCTATCTTTCAAACTTGACTTTGAATGTACCAATAACATGGCTGAATATGAAGCCTTAATTTTGGGACTTTAAACTACCTTTTTCCTAGGCACCAAGACCATCAACATCTTTGGCGACTCACAACTAGTCGTCAATCAAATCAACGGTTCATATCTTTGTAAAAATGAAGTTTTGCAAAGGTACAAACACCGTGTTGACACCCTACTAGAATCTTTCGACCATTACCTCTTGCAAACTATTCCTCGATCTACGAATAAGTTTGCCGACACCATGGCCTCCCTCACCTCACGTATCCCATCATCATCTGCCTCCTTGAGAATCTATGTTATGGTACACCATTTGGTGTTACCTTCATATATCTCCACTAATGTCAACCTCATCACCACCATTGACTCGAGTCCATGAGATATTTGGTATAAACAACTTGTGGACTACTTAAATTTCTCAATTGTTCCCCTTGATCTCTCTAGCAATGCACAATGGGATTTTATCAAAAGCACAGCTCGATATACTATGCTAGGGGGTCTTCTCTATAAATGAGGTTTTGATGGCCTCCTTATTTGATGTCTAACCTCCACTAAAACATCTCATGCCATCAAACAAGTCCATAATAGGATTTGTGGCAGACACTTCAGTGGTAACTCAGTTGCAAAACATATCCTTTACTTGGGCTATTATTGGCCCACTCTTCACCAATACTGTAGCAACTATGTTTGGCATTGTATCAAATGCCAACAACATGCTAACTTGCTTCACGTCCCTAGCCATGCTTTATAAGTTGTTATGGACTTCTGGCCCTTTTCACAATGGGGCTTGGACCTAATCAGTGATATTAACCCCCATTCATCTCTCTGACATCAATCAATTATCACTGCAACCAAATACTTCACTAAATGGGTGGAAGTGGTTCCCCTTGTCCCTGTTAAAGCTGACAAAATCATTAACTTAATCAACCAACACATCATCTGTCATTTTGGTGTACCTCACAAAATCATCACTGATAATGGCAAGTCTTTCAAAAACAAAATTGTCCAAAAACTTTGTGACTCATTTGGCATCAAGCTCAGCTTCTCCTCACCTTACTACCCACAAGCAAATGGGTAGGATGAGGCTTCCAACAAAATCCTAACCAAAATCCTCATGAAGGTGGTCAACGATACTAGAAGGGATTGACACATTCACATTCCTTTCGCTTTGTGGGCCTACCGCACTAGCATTCAAGCCCCTATGGGTGCTACACCTTTCTCTTTAGTGTATGGAATAAAGGCTATCCTACCTCTTGAAGTATAGATACCTTCTTTACCCATCTCTTTGCATGACATTCTTTTTAATGATGACTTTCATCAAGATTGATTAGCTCAACTTGAGTTACTTGACGAACATCATCTTGCTGCCCTTAACAATCTCCACATCTATCAAAATCATATCAAACATGCCTATAACAAAAATATGAGAGAATGAGATTTCAAAATTGGGGATCTCATCCTTAAAGAAAACCAACACGTGACCAACATGGAAAGAAGTAAACAAGGCAAGTTTGCTCCTAATTGGCTCGAACCTTATATCATAATGCACAAGTATGGATCAAGGACTTATGATCTATCTTCTCCTGAAGGCCGACCAAAACTTGAGCCCCTTAATGCCTTACATTTATGACCATTCTATTGTTAGTCAAGTACTCATTCAATTGACATTAAATTGGAGCTCGTCCCTTGAGCAACCCTCATCATCATCATTCCTTTCAACCCTGTTTCCCTACAAACATTAGTCAACCCTTTTGTCAAGCATGTATGCTTTGTCCTAATAAAAGGGAAACCCTTAAACCTCTATAGGCTTGTCCATGACTAAAATTTTAGTCCAAAAAATATAAAACTGGGATACCTACTCAAAGGTCATAAACTTTAAATGCAGACTGCTCCCTCGAAGGTCAATTGCATCATCATTATTATAGCTAATAGACTACTCCCTTGAAGGAAAACTATTCAAAGCCCTAAAAAACATATAAAGCAAAAATATAGACCAATCCCTTAAAATATGGCTATGCCTAAAAATCTTGCTACAAACAACACTCTCTTAGAAGCTTCCCACATCGATCAGCTTCACATATGACCATAACACAAAACAACATCCCCACATAGACTTCCCACATCGATCAGTCTACCAAAAAAAAATTTAAGTCATGGACTTGCTTGTAGTCATTCTCAGGGTCACCTATAAAAGGGGCAAAGTTATCCTTGCTAAAAAGGGTTATGTTATCCTGACATATCACATCATCAAACTTATTAGCCCAACATACTCAAGGGATTTTGAGCTCACTTAATGTCAAGTGATTTGACTATTTCTCTAACATAAACCAATGGTCAAAAGACATAATGCATGAACAGGGCTTTTATTTGCAAAACCCTTATCTATGCTATCATTATGGTCCTTGTCAATGAAAGAGCAATGCACCTTTCACTTCTTACGCACTTTGGTCACATACGACCAATTCAAATCCAACCAAATCATTTTCTAAACCAAACCAAACCAACCAAACTTTTTTTAGACCACTAACATTATCATAGCCTATTCATACTAGTTTCTATGGAAACCAGTACACATGGAAACTATCGACCACACAATTTATGCCAAGCATAAACCATTACTTGCTCAAGCATACATATACTCATTTTTCTTTTAGCATACACCATCACCAATATGGAAAAATTGCTAGGGATGAAAAACCACATAACCTATGTTACATAATACACCATCACATAATATGGAAAAGGTTGTAACATCATCATACCCTCCTCAACCCTAACATGACCAAACCAACCTATCAACTAATCTAAATTACATTGGTCTGAGGCTCTTTAAGCAGGGGCTATGTAGGTAGCACTCAGATGACATGACATCTTTTGGGGTTAGCTCTGCCACATCCATTTGTTCATCCACCTGATGGACAAACCATTTTAACCTTTAACCATGACTTAACCTAGTCCAAACCAATCCATAACCGAACCTTTCCTACCTTTTTTGGAGAACTACATTGGCCTGAGGCCCTTCCAATAGGGGCTATGTAGGTAGCACTCAGTTGACATGAGGTCCTCTGAGGTTAGCTCAGCCATTCCTTCATCCATCCATCTAATGGACCAACTATCTATACCAACCCAAACTCATGACCAAACAATCAGCCCTAACACTAAATGAGTTACCTAAAATTCTCATGGGACACATTGGAGATCACGTACATCTCCCTAACCATAGAAAACATCACTTGAGATCACTTATATCTTAGCTCAACTCGACCAATGACCTTGGAGATCACGACTATCTCCTTAGACCATTACCACTTTTGAGACAACTCTATCTTGGTTGTTTTGATTGCATATATGCTACCTCACAAATAGTTAGAAAAATTGTTTGCAACCCATATTATGACCCTCACACTATTATCAGATCATGAGAAAGTTGATCCCCACTATTTGTGACATTTTTGTGTTTTCCAGGAGCACTTCTTGAGCCCGAGATACTTGTAACATGACAACCATTAGAGCTACAACTTTGATCATTTAACCCAATCAGCTATGACTAAATGTTGTTGACCAGTTATTTTGATTTTAGCACTCCTCAACCCTTGACTGTGACAATTTGACCTACCTATCACATGAAGTGGTATACGTGCAATCTTAACTATTATAGCATTCACACTCAACCTTCACCATATTCATCCACTATCTATCAAATCGGCACTCGATATCAGGTTACCTTCCCTCGACTCCTATTTTGAGGGGGAATACCTCATCTCTCATCTGGGGCAACCAACTCCTATTTTTGTCTTGCAATTCACCAGAACAACTAACAAGACATAAATGAGCTTATCCCATACCTGGGGCAACTTACTCCTATTTTTGTCTTGTAGTTCATCAAGAACAACCAACAAGACAAAAAGGGGCAAATGTAGACACCAAAATTGTGTCTACTCCTTGGTCGACTCCCCCTTGGTCCCCTTGATCCACTTCTAAACATTTCTAACCCATACACTTATTAATTTAAAATAAATTACCTATTTTAAATTAATAACACCTCCCTTGACACCTCACCATGGACACATCACCCTTGACACCTCACCTATGACACCTCATCTCTCATTCTTTGCCCTTGGATACCTCATTTATCACCCCATGACTAATCTAAGACCTATTTCAACTCCCCCACTAATTCTTGCACCCATTAAACCCACCTTCAGACCATTTATCAACAACAATTGACCTTGGTAGATGTAAGAATGAGCAAAAGGCTAATTTTAGCCTTTTTACCCATTCTCTAGCCACCAACATTGGTCAATAGTTGATCAATGCCAGTGGTATCACCGACATTGATTGCTTAAAGCAAACCCAAAGGCAAAATCACAGCCCCAAAATGTGAATTCTCTTGCGCTCAAAACCCAAATTCTCTTGCTCCTTGACTCTTTATAGGGATCAACATTCTATCATCACTCTCTCGGCTACAGGAATTTTGCATCAGTCACTCCACACCTAATTAAAATGCTACACGAAGTCTCCTACATCAACCATAATGGAATGATTCTTCTACACTTCTAGTTCTCCACTAAGAGCTAAGTATTCTTCTTTTATTTTAGTTCAATATTTTAGAATGCTTTGGTAAACAGTCTCCATTTGCTACTTCTAGGTGCTGTAGACCAGACCTGACCTGACTTTCTTCTTGGAGAGGCTGAGAGGCCTTCCCCATATCCTCGCTCCTTTTGACAACCTATCCTTTACCCCTTGTCCCTCTTAAGACTCTGTTGATTCCCCTACAATCTTACACAGACTTGAACTCTATCCAGATCCCTCTATCAACCATAAACCAGTCAAAAATTCACCCAAGGCCATTACCCTAACTGACATCAACAATTTCCCCTACTGATGTCAGTAGCATAACCGACATCAGCAACTTGACCAATCGACACCAACAGAACCATCGACGTCAGCAACTGTGACAGATCGACAGTAGAATATAGGTACGCATTGTTTCTATTTATTTTTCTTAGTCTTTCATTATTATCTTTATCCAACATTATTTTTATCAACAAGTGGACTGTCATCCCTCAAGGAAGTCTTTACGCTTCTGGGACTAAGCTTTGCTTGGCAGTCCACCTTATATCTATCTAACATTTTCTATGTTTGAGTCTTATTCTATCTATAGGTGTCGTCCTCCACAGCCAAAGAGGAGCTCCTTCAATTGTCTGGATATGGTGCGCAAACTTCATCTAGGTACGTACAAACCCCTGACCATTACCTTTTGGTTTCTTATTTATTTTGAATGTGAAAAGCGAAAATAGTTATAAACAATTATATATGCTTTGTTTGTTAGCATATATTAGTCTTTTGATCTAAAAGTCACCTAACAGCCATATGTTCTATAGATTTATTTGTAAAAGGACAACTATCCTTACCTCCTTTAAAGGTTTGAAATAAAGATGATCGATACACTACTTATGGCATCTATAAATAGGTAGGTGTTACCATTTGTAAAGGGAGGGATTTTGAACAATTTTATAGTAGAGCAATTAACACAATTAGAATTCTAAAAATATTGTCTGGTGTTGTGTTACATTGTTTATAATTTCTCTCAATTATAGGTGTATGTCTTAGATTTAAATGGTTCTTGGATATATGAGATATATTTCATGTTCATGAGGTTTTTATTTTGTGATATTCTAGACTAGTTGAAGGATTATAAGTTTACTTCATTTTATTTGCTCTGCATTTGAATTTTCTTATGAAATTTAGACTAACATAGAAAAATATTTAAGTAATCTTGAATTTTACTCATGATATTTATGTTTTCCTTTAAATCTTGTCTAATCTTTGGTGAATCTTGGGCTTATGCTATGTTGCATCAATGATTAGTTAAATGTATGTTCAAATTAAATAGAACTTTGTCATTATGTTTGAGACTAATTCTTGTAATCACATTTCTTCTTTGCATTACCATACCTTTCACTTCTTTTTTTATCAATGCTCACTTTAGTTTAAATATCATTGTAAATATTCAATTAGATTAGCTTAGAGCTAGAAATCTTGACTAGGAAGACTACAAGGCTACGAATACTTAAACCTTGGTGGCTCCCAACCACAACATTAAACAAATTCTATGGGAATATCTTATACTTTTTTGATTATTCCACCACGGACACACTACTTGTCACAAACTACAACTCATGCCTTAGATTCTTGTAATCCTAAAATGAGAAGTGTTCATCAACACTAAGGAACACTTTGTGGAGCAATTGAAAGCATCAAAACCATGCTCATCAATATCAAGGTGGCAAGGTCAAGAAAATATTTCAATCTCCCATAATATCCATGAACTTATCATTAAATGTACTTTAGGGGTTAGTTACCAATGTAACATCCCTACATTGACTTATTTCATTAGTCTTTTAATGCCATTTTAGCTTCCTTTGATGACCAATTAGGCCTATATGGCCTAATTTATTAAGTGCTGAAACTTGATATCCATTGGTGACCTATAACAAAACCTATATATGAATATTATACATGCCTAAAAAAACATCCTCCATCATGAAATAGGCTTAGAAAGATATTGGGAAATTGTAATTTCACTTTTCTAATCTGACTGGTTGATCTTCCTCATGCACTGGTAGATTGGAAGTTTTGGATGTACTTATAGATACCTATATAATTGAATTATTGAGTATGCAATGCATTACGAGGTTGGGTTAAGTCTCAAACTTTTTATTCCAAGAATTAGAATCGCTTAGAACTCTCAAACCCCCTTAATTCTACTCAAAACCTTATAAAATAGCCTATTTTTGAAGATTCCACATAGTGTTCATATGATAAAGTAACATAATGTGAAAGAAATTTGAGTGATCTTTAACTTTCATAAGCTTACCAAGTCACTTTAAGGGATTAGGTTGCTAAAATACCATTCTTTCTTAGACTGGGTCTGCATAGGGTTTTAGGGAGGTTTATGATTGGTCAAGAATTTTAAGGATAGTTCATGAAGTATAGATGTCTAATTAAAAATAAAGTTCATGAATATCTAGTGAATAAACCTAACTAACTTCCATGAATGGCTAGGACTCCCATGCAAAGGATTTACAATAATATGAACATCACAAGTTGGCCCTAGGGTAGTCTATAGGCCATTTCTAAGTGCCTATGTTCTTAATGTTTATTCATAAATTTTGGCCTCCCAATTATAATAATTATATCATTTATTATGATAAAATAGGGGTAACTAAAACATTCTAATAACATTTTCCCTAAAATCTTATGTGGTAGATGGGGTTAGTGATTGAAGTTGGCAATTAAACTACATTTGTGCATGGTTGAATACTTCAAGCAAAGTTTTGGGGTTTCTATGATATTTCCACACTCATATATAAATTATCTTATATCATATCTATAACATCTTCATATACGCTCCTTGATCACACCACCAACTATAGAAAATTTGAAGGAGCTTTGATGTGGCTCTAGGGTCTGTAGACATACATGTGTAACTATGTTTAAGGCCTATCACCAAGATAATTTGATAAAATAATAATTTTTAGGCCTATTTTGTGGGATATTTAATACCTCTCACCATTTTTCACTAATTCAAAATTTCTTTAAGATATCTAATTTACCTTACAGACCTCCTAAGACTTGATCTTGCTTATTTAGCTCTCAGCTTGTTTGCCTACACATGTCTTGGTATGAGAAAAAACTATGGGTATACCCATTATTTTTTTGACCAATAAAAATATATTAGTAAATTGTATTACTCATAAGTATCATATACATAAATTTGCAACACTTGACTATGTCTAGAAGGCCCTAAAATGCCCAGTTTTGCTAAAATTAGTCATTTACTTCCTGTTAACTATGTTGGCATGGGATTTGAGTTTAAGGCCACTATAGGTGATATTTATAGAATATAAACCATCATAAATATTTTAATTTTTTTTCCTCTACATTTATTCATCATACTCTATGGCTACATGGTGTGATTAGACTCTCAAAGTATCACATTTACCTATGTAAGGTTTGAGGATGGCTTAATTTGACCCTTAGGGGTTTACAAACATTCCCTCTAAGGTTCCTTGAATTTTAAATTCCTTAAATGGGATAGGTAATATTCATTGGTCTATTATAGGCTTTACCACCTTAATTCATCTCTAATTTCAACTCACTTGGCATCTCCTTAGCATATGAGTATCCTCTTAGGGTAGGTTGACTGCATTCTGCTAGAAACCCTATGTCTTGATCCATGACTATTTTAAGAGTGTGATTTAAAATTTTCAATCATTTCATTTTTTGTATCATAAAATATATTTACTCATATATTTATACCACTTCACTTTCCCTTGGCCTTGAGGCCATTGAGACAACAATTATTTTTCTTCTCAAGTTGGCCATGGTGATTAGCTTGTAGGTGTTAATTTGTATTATTGGTTATGGAAGGGGAGTAATATACTTTATATTAGTTTAATGTTTATTTTATGTGTATATATAGTTTTATAATTCTTCCATAAGTTTTTCCTTATCACCAACTGACATAGACAGTCACTTGCATCTCACCCACTAACCTCAAGTTAGCCAACAAAGTGGTTGAAGGTGTGCATAGAGGAAGGTTTTTAGTAATTGAGTGTTGTGATGGTACCTTTACCACAACATGGTGTTATGTAATGGGGAATAAAATTTTAATAACCTTTCATGAATCCATTATGATTGATTTTTTATTTAAACCTAGTTGTTTATGAATATAGTCAATAATGAAGAGGAAACTAATTATAGATGTCTCTTTTGGGCTAAGCCTTAGGCCTAGAATAGGTTGAACTAGACCTTATTGAGATGATATTAATTATGATACTTATCATCTTAATATTATTTAAAATTCATATAGTGTTCCAAACTCTATTTCCCACAACTTTCATGCTCTAACCTTTGACATGTTGGCTGCAAGTTCCTAAGGTATTGATGTAGGTTCTCATCCTACATGTTAGGCCTTATGAAAGGAGTCAATGTCTTATAGGTGTATGTTATAAGGATCTAGGCACTAATAAAAACATAAAATTACATAATAAATCTCACAAATTTGTGAAATCCACCTTTTATTCAACCTCCTTCATATACTAAGTTTAGTCTACTTGAGTTGGTTGTAGGTGTTCACTAGCTTGTGAGGTAGGTAGTGACTTGATAAACATGGGGGTAAAGATCCATACCCATCATATCAATATGAATTTTAAAAATATAATGTATATCTGTGGATACTTATTTATTTATATAACTTAAGTTCAAGACCTTGATTAAAATTTTAGTACTCAGTTGACTTAGTTGTGATAACCTTGTTATATGGATTTATAAGGTCTACATATGCCATTTAGGATGAATGTTTCCTTGAATAGTTATAATGATCATATACCATTGGTTTATTACTTTTTAATTCATCATAATCACCTTGTATCCATGTTTTATCCTTAAAAGGTCTCATAGTATTCTTTGACACTTTGTTATAGTAGCCCCAAAAGGTTGATTGTAGGTATGGTATGCCTTCTCTGTTTAGGTTCATGCCCAAGTGGGCTCATCACTTCAGGCCTTATTCCTTTTGAATGTTCCAAGGGAGTATGTGGGGTTAATTGGCATGGTTAAGGCCTAAAGGGGACTATGGGTGAGTAGAGAGAGTTGGAGATGAAGTGATAAGGGGATAAGAATAAGAAAAATAAGGGTAAACATATAAAAAAGGTAATGATGATAGTGTGAATGACAAAAGTATGAATGTGGCTTAAAAAGGATGGTATGATCCTTAATAAGACTAAATACATGTTCATTGGAGAAATTTAAACCATAATTAAGTCAAAATGAGGATTTGAAAGCATAAACACATCATAGAAGACCTATAAATGAAACCTTAAAGTTTTAGAAAACCATAACTTTTACGAAGAAACCTTAAACTTTGTAACAAAGGGGACTGAGTATTTTTAGAGGTAAAAGAGATTATTTATATGCCCCTCAAGGCTACCAAGGAGGTGTAGAGGCCTATTTTAAAGAAATTAAGGTGCCATGTCATCAACATACACTTCCTTGTAATGTTTTTAAGTAGCTTTTAAAGTTCTGCAGGTGCCTTTAATAGTCATACACATACTATATGTCATAATGGTTTTTGCTTATGAATAATCTTCTTCTTTGAGACCATCTAAGGTGGTAAGGGATATATTCCATTCAATATTATATTGAAACATCAAAAAACTAATGAAAAAATTGAAACTTAGCTCATATCCCCTAATGGAGACACCAAACCTCTGCTTATGGAACTAACTTATTTACAGGTTATGCATAAAGACTAGTATTGGAGGTTTTCCATTTTTACAAGTGTGATACAATTGTTGAAACTTCCATATAAGAGTCCTTCAAGACTTGATACAATAACATCAATGATTAGATTGAGCAAGTCAATTATAAATCCATAGAAACCATCCCCTTGAAAATGGCCTATGTAGATGTAAGATGCATAAAAATTCCTTAACTTCTTAATAAAGTTTCATAAAGATGGGAAGACCAATCTTTAAACAATTAATCATGATGGGAATTTGGCCAAGTCTAAATTCTATGGCCAATATTTAGAGCATCCACTTTCTCTCTCCTATAGGGTAAAATCAAGAACCTAAGGAGTATTTTGAGCTTTCAAATAAGGGTTGATGAAGATAAAAATGGTTTTGAGGTTGAATGGAGTCTATTTGTCTTGAATATTTACACATACATAATACATAATATCATTTTAACCTTTGGTCATCTTATATATGGTACAATCTATACATCTTCATAAAATTCTCAAAAAAGATTACTTTCTCTACCATTTTTTCCTTATTCAAAGATTATATTACCATTATAGGGTCTAATGGAGGGAATCACTAGTTTATAAACCATTTTAAAGTAGGAGAGAATGCAAGGGGAAGTGGAAAAGCCACAAAGTGGCTTTTGGGACCCAATTGGCTTGGTTGAAAGGGTGTGGGTGGTTCATAAAAGGACCTTAAGTGGTATGAAGTGCTTATGGAAAAGATATGTCATTGATAACATCTATTTTTGGCCCCTTTCAATGTAATTAATCAATATATTCCCCTTTCCTAAGGTTTAACAAGGTGATATAAGCTCATAAGGTGTTTTGAGGGGTTATGAAAGGGACAAATGGACTTTAGGTGAGTACATATTATGAAATGACTTAAATACATCATGATCCACATATAATAGCCTAAGACTAATGTTACACATCCTCAAAATAATAAAGGACCACTATATTCCTTAAAAAAGGCTATGTGCTCATTAGAATCCATGACATCTTCACAATGATCTCTCTCAAATCAAGATAGTATGATGACTACCATATCATCCTAATGACTTCAAGACACTCAAGACAACATGGATTTGAACATAAGACCATGACACATCATGAAATTATTGATAGGATCCCAAGACTCTCATCAAGATAAAAAATACATGACCATGCTAGGAGATAACAAAATCAATCTAAAATAATGATCACCAAATGTTTTGATTATATGGGGTTGAAATTTGGTTTGTAAGGATAAAATGTCAACAATTAATTATTTGATAGATAACTTGGATGATTATTTTATTAAGTAGAGTATGTGGTTTTGTTAGCTTAACCTCTTATTGGTTGTAATTCTAACATTGACAACTTTTCCTCAGGTAGTCTTAATAAAATTGGAGGTGATTCCTCACCCTTGGCCATTTCTTTAGAGAAAGAAGGGCCAGATAAATCTAGTTCTAAGATGGATATGGACGCTTGACTTTCAAGCACATAAATATGGCTGAAAATTTGAAGTCTAAAAGGGGTGTTAAAAGACTTAAAACAAAGGTAGTCTCCACCTTACTGGATCACTCTCTGGTTAAAGATAAGAAAAAAATCTAAAGATAGCCCTACTATTGGTCATGACCCTACTTTTTGTGTTCTATAAATTTAAATCAAGAGAGGATGGTTAGTATGGTGTTAATTCCAAAATGAAGACAAAATGAAATAAACACACTAATAGCATAACATCTCTTGGTCTACACACTAAGGAGATATTAGTTAACAAAAGCAAATGACAAGCACAACTAAAAATCAAGGGATCAAATAAAAGAGTTCCTTCACCTTATTTGGATGCTCCAAACTCCTTTGTAGTAGTGGATTGCTTAGCTTGTGCTCATGAAGACTTCATCAAAGGAGGCTTGGCTATCTCCTCTTCTCCTTGGCACCTTTGGATTGTAGCTTGGATTGGTTTGGAATCAATTTGACATGGTAACACTAGTTTCTTGAAGATTTTGGAACCAATTCTGCTTTATAACTTTCCACTAATTAAGCTTAGAAATGATGTTGTGAGGCCTCCTATTTATATAATTTTTGATTTGATTATAATCAAACTCAACTGTCTATCTCAAGATTTAGATGTGTGGTTGAGGATTAATTTAATTTTTGGAATAAATTTTGTAATTATCCTCATCATGGCATTATAATAAGGGGCAATTAAGAGGCATGAAGGGAATCATTGAAGGCATTGATGAGGCATGGGAGGCATGAATCCTAATATTTAAGGCATTTATGGCCTAAAGATGTCTTCCAAAGAAATGAGGCCATTTGATGATGCAAATATTAAATATTCATTTCTAAAAACAAGTTTCCAACAAATTTATATGGAATTATTAATTAGGCTAATTTAGTTAATTAGCTCTTAAGCATGATTAAGCACTTTGTGCACAAATTACTGAAACTAATCAAAATGTCCTATTATTGGTCCTAAATTTGATTGGGTTGGAATTAGAAGTCCACATCAGATGCATTAGATGTGTATTCCCAATATGATGTTTCCACTAACAAAGGAATGTGTCTTGTATAAGAGGTTTTATAGGGAAGAGCAGTCCAGAGCATCTTGGTGAAAATTTGGTATTTTGACTAGAAATGATCTGATCAAAGTTAGCTATCCCATAAATTTTCTTGTGCCATTTAGGGATACCCTGACCATAATCAGCACTTGAATATGTTAGTTTCACATCATTTAGCATTTTTTAGTGTTTTTAGGTGAAATTGTGCATTTTAGGTGGAAATTAGGCAAAATCCTAATTGGAGGTTATCAGTGGCCAGTTTTAGGTGTCTACAATTTGCCCCTATTTGGGAAGGCATTACATGATATAAACATAGTAACATCTTCTCAAATAATGAAAAGGTCATGTATACCTACAACTTCAATTATGATAAACTAACTATATGATGCCCCCTCTAGGGAATGGTTGGCACAAAGAGGTCAACAAATAGTCCCATGAAAAGAAAAAAGAGAAATAAGGGGACCAAATAAAGGAAGGATGATGGGGTGAAAACATAATGATACTAAAAAAGTAATCAAAATCATTGAGAATGCAAGTGGGATGGTGTGCAATGATTTTCCCAAAGGTGCTTATAAATATGTACCCTAATAGTGGCAACATGGTATGATAACACAATTATTTGCCCAAAGGTGGTTATAATCATTAAGAAGATGGAACTACCCAAGTTAGGATATAAAAATAAGATAACATGCCCTCGTATAGGTAGAAAGAATAAAGTGGTGAAAATATAATAATATACCTAAAAGTAGTTATAATGATTAAGAAATATAGGTGGGATAGTGTGCAATGATTTTCCCATAGGTAGTTATAGTCATTGAACCCTGATTATGACAAACATGATAAACCTGGCTTGGGATGATGATAACTTAACACATAGGGTAATGATGAATTAAAATAACCTACTAGTAGGGAGATGCTCATCTGAACTAATAAAGGTTGAAATTATTTCATGTTTGATTACTCCATTTGGGATATGATTAGGATGGAATCAGGATGTTAGTGTCAAAGAGATGCCACCATTGATGAATAGACTTCATGAATCTAAGGTTTTTTGTAGCACATATTGATAGGCATCATGGTATAACATCATGAGGACTTGGCCAAAATATGCATGAGGACTGACTCCTATAATCCAATACACAATAGAAAATAATGATAGAAACCATGATGACAATGTAAAAATATGAATATGGATGGATTCAAGTATAAGTGTGGACAAGGAATCACCTAATGAACACACATAAAATAAATCAAGGCAACAATGCTGAAATTAAACAAATAGGAAGACAAACAAATAAAATAAGTAGAAATAAACAAATAAACAATGTAATAGAAAACCTATGAACATTGCTCCTAGAAAATAAGTGATAACTTACCAAATGAACAAAATGGGGGAATAAAAGTAAAGTAAAGGGGTGTTTGAGCTATCCCCATTTACACTAGGCAAGTGGGTGCTTCCTACATAGTTCCATGGATGTAATATCCAAAAAAAAAAAATCAAGCCAAATGTAGTTCTCCCAAGGAATGGGAAGAATGCAATAACTAAGGAAAACAAATAGATACTAATAGAAGAATATTAATGGTCTTAAAAAATGGCAAGTGCATGAGATAAAAAGGCAAAAAAAGATGGGAAAACTAAATGAAAAGTGATTTTCTTATAACTTAGTAAGGGTTCCCAGAATCCTTAAGGCAAAGAAGTGGTCAATGTTTTTGTTCTCTTCTAACAATTTTCAAATGTTTTTGGAAGTTTTGGAGTGTATCAAGTCAATCAAGAATGAAAAAACACTAAATGGTCAAGCTCACAAAATAGTGAGAGCATGGCTAAGGTTGCTCACAAAATGGTGAGACTATTTAAATGAAGGTTGCTCACAAAATAATGAGAGCATGGCTTAGGTTGCTCACAAAATGGCAAGAGTGTTTAAATAAAGGTTTTTCACAAAATAATGAGAATGTGGCATAGGGTGGCCAAGATGACCTCAAAAAGTATTGAGAGCTACCTACATAGTCCCAAAGTAGGACCTCAAGTCATTATTGTTCTACCCTTATAACAGAGGAATTTGACTAGTGTAATAGTCAATTCAAAAAAAATAGGCACAGTTGGTAAAAAGGCATAGCACAACATAGGAAGTGGCAAGTTGGTACATTAAGGTTTAAGGTTGCCCCTAGTTTGCCCAATGGAAGTTATAACTAGGACACAAAGGCATAGATCAAAGGTACTAATTTACCCAAAGGCAATTATAATTAGTAACAAGACCAGTGATAAGAAAGAATAACAAATGAAGGATGCAACTGTTGAAACTTTTATGACACTATCCAAAAATATGATCTATATTTGAATTTATTAAACAAAATAATGAACTGATTTGATACCTCGATGCTAAAATTATGTAACGAATGATAAAAACCAAGGTTAAACAAGCTAGGTTTTTAGAACACACTGGGTCAATAGGTCAGAAGTGGAAAGTGGATATGGCAAAGAGGAAAGATAAGAATGGTATGTGTACAAAGAAGAATAGTGACAAAAAGGCATAACTAAAATGGTCCTTATAGATAATACACCTTAAAACTTAAGCATAGTACCACTTGAGATGAATAATATTCATCATCTATGAAAGTTATTCTCCATCTAGTGTGGCAAGCCTATATGCTCTTGATCCATAATTTATAGTGATGATGAAAGGTCCTATTTAGTTTGGTTTAAATTTCCCTTTACATTTTTTCTTGGTTGTGGTGTTCTTTTGGTTTTCTTTAATAACAAGATCACCTAGTTTAAATGTTCTATACTTCACATGCTGATTATAGTGGCCTTTGAGTCAATTTTGATACACTTAAATATTTTTGAGCATAGCCATGTGTTTCTCATCTAGTAGGTCTAGCTCTTGCAGGCAAGCTACTCGATAGTCATGATCATCTAGGACATGATTGAAAGAGATGCATATTGAATCCAATTCAACCTAAATAGGAAGGATGGATTCAATACCATAAATAGGTGACTATGGAGTGGATCTTATGGGGGTATGATGATTGGTATGGTATGCCCAAATGCAAGGGAATATCTAGAGGTGCCAGTCATAACCAACATCATTAACAATCTTTTTGAGAATATTGGCAATGGTTTTTTTGGATGCCTCAGCCTAGATATTACCTTGAGGGTAATATGATATAAAAAATGTTGTATGATGTTTTATTAAATACATAACTAGTCTATATCTTTAATCTTAAATGATCCTCCATTATCAGATATAATGTCAGGGAGAATACCATAATAATAGATGAGGTGGTTGAAGATGAATTTATAAATTTGCTTTCCAGTCATGTAAGTGAGGGGTATAGCTTTAACCCACTTAGTGAAATATTTGGTGGTGGTAAGGATATGTTTATGGCCATAAGATGAAGTGGGGTTAATCTTCCCAATGAGGTTAAGTCCTCATGTAGAAAATGGCCATGGTGTCAACATCAATTTTATATTTTTTGTTGGGGCATGAATTAGATTAGCATGTTGTTAACATTTGTCACACTTTTTTACATATGCAATGGCCTCTACATCCATTGTGGGTCAATAATAACTAGTACGCAAGAGCTTTTTGGATATGACTACCCTGCTAGAATGGGATCCACATACTCCATGACCTTCTCTTAATGTTAATGTAGACTTTACTTAAACAATGAAGCAAAGTTCCATCAAAACTATGGTGGTAAAGGGTGGATCTAAGTAGAGTATAATGATCATAATGATGAATGAAGGCTTTGGTTTGTTTTCAATATAGGTTAGGTGGTAGAATCTAGTCATGAAGGTAGTTGTAAAGGTCTAAGTACCTGATAGAATTAGGACCAATAATATCATAAATCATGGCAATGATTAAAGGTTCATGAGCTAGTGATAATAAATTCTTGATTAGGAATAGATACTCTCTAGCTTTATCTATTTGTCTAATCAGAGAACCAATAATAGCCATGTCATTTGTAGTCCTATTACTAGCCCTAGGTATATGCTCAAATTGAATGTTGGCAATTTGTTGTTTAAGAGTGTCAACCATGTCTTTATATGGAACCAACTTTTCATCTTTGGTCTAAAAATGATTTGTAACCTAATTTATGATTAACTGAGAATCACCATAAACTTAGAGATGAGATATATTATAATATATTGCTTATCAAAGTCTTGCAACAAGTTCTTCATACTCAGCCATGTTGTTTGTATAAGGAAAGCTGATTCTAAATGACTTGGAGATTAGATCCCCCTATGGTGTAATAAATAATAATCTTGCCCCTATTCCATGTGTATTGAATGAACCATAAAAATACATATTTTAGGGCTACTCCTCAAGGGGTGTGTCAATGATGGCCCTTATGGATTCATCAGGAAATTGGAATGTGAGTGGTTACATGTCTGTGAGAGGTGGTTTAGCAAGTTGATCTACAAGAACTTGTCCCTTGATTGCCTTGTAATTGACAAAATCTATGTCAAACTCACTAAGAATCATGATCAATTTATCCATTATACCTTGCAAAGATGTTTTAGATAGTAGATACTTGAGTGAATCTACCTTTGAAATGACCATAGTTTTATTATTCGACATGTAATGATGTAGTTTCTAAGCTATAAAAAACATAGATAGACAAGATTTTTCAACATGTGTATATTTATGTTCATATGTAACCAAGGTATGGCTTAAATAGTATATAGCATGCTCCTTTCCTTTGTCATCATGTTGAGAAAAGAGTTCCCCTAGGGCATGATCAGTAGCTGATAGGTATAATGAAAATGGCTTTCCTAACATAAGAGGTAATAAAAAACATAGATTGACAAGATAGTCTTTGAGCTATTGAAAAGATATTTGGTAGTGATCATCCTAGTGAAATGCAATTAATTTCTTCAAAATGTGTGTAAATAGATGGAACTTGTCTACTAACTAAGAGATGAAGCATCAGATTGATTGGATCTTACCCTACAAAATAAGGAGTTGCTTTAAATTGGTTTGTGGTGATATCTCAATTATAGCATGGACTTTAGCCAAATCAACTTCAATACCTTGATGAGACACAATGAATCCAAGTAATTTTCTTGAATTTACACCAAACACACATTTTCTTGGATTGAGTCTGACTTTGTACTCTCATAGTCTTTCAAACATCTTACAAAACACTATTGGATGGTCAAACCTAGTCTTGGATTTTCCTAATATGTCATCGACATAGTCTTCAAAAATATCATGCATCATATAATGGAATATGATAGTCATGGATCTTTGATATGTAGCTCCTACATTCTTAAGATCAAATGGCATCACTTGATAGCAAAATGTTCCCCATGTAGTGGTGAACACTATTTTATGTTGATCTTCTAGCACTATTCTAATATGATTATATCTTGAAAAGCTATTCATGAGTGAAATCATTTCATAACCTATTATAGATTCGATGATCATGTTGATATTAGGTAATGAAAAATCATCCTTAGGACAAGATTTGTTGATGTCTTGAAAAAAATTAAAAATTTTGATTCCTTCAGTCAAAAAGTACATCAAAGAGGTTTTCACTTTAGAACCTCAATGTTTTACTTATTTGTTTTTGGATAAGGGTGTTCACTTTCTCTTCAAAATAGGCTACAAGATATAGTGTGATTGAGAACCCTAATTTATGATTTCCCAATAGAACATTATCTCTAAGGCTTAAGAAATCAAAAAATGCCTCATCATTCTAGAAATCATCAATTAGTAGACTAGATTCTCATTGGTACTAATCTATCAGTTGGGGATAATATAATGGTAATGGGTTGCAATGAATGGAAAGGGTAAGGGTATAACTAGAATTGTTATCAAACAAATTGGTTTCAGCCAGGTCATCAAAGGTAAGGCTATGATTAGACTCTACTTCACTGTTAGCATCATCATCACTAGTTATTGGTGATGGAGTTTGAATAAGATATGTGGGGTCACCCCCATGCGGTTTAAATCCAAGTCGATAAGGTATTTCATACTTAGGCATGGAAATTGGATTGATGGTTCCTTACTAATTTGGTCTGAGGCCTCTTCCTTCATACTTTTGATGCTCCATGATCTTATTAAGAATAGGATACTTTGTATTTTTATGATAATTAGCTTGGTCATATTTGTATAACCATGAGTCATCCCCTTCAAGAGGGTCAAGTCCTAAGCCATACGATGGTACAAATGTGACATGTCCCTCATCTTTGTTATTTTTTTGAAAATGCATATGTGGGATGACTTTACGTCACCCAAAGGTTTTTGGATTCTGAGGATGATTGGTGATATGAAATGTATCATAAGTCACATACTCTCCTAGTCCATTATCTAGAATGGTGAAATTATTAGAAGCTTTAGGAGGTGGCATGTGGGAAAGGGAATCTAAGGTATTATGATTTATGCAATTATATTATGATTTATGCAATTATTTGGTGAAGGATCAATAAGTATAACCTTTCATTCATCCATCTTGTAGCTTGGATTCAAGTCGTGCTGATAATTATAGCTTTGAAATTTAGCCTCAAGATGTTTGCAATGTTCATATGGTTGTAAATCTCTTAGAATATTCACTTCCATCCCTAAGTTATAAAACTTGATACATTGGTGCAATGTTGATAGGACTACATGAATCTCATGTAACCAAGGCCTGCCTAGAAGCATGTTGTATGATAACTCTAGATCAAGCACATGAAAAAGTGTATCATGGGTTAAAGGCCCAATAATAACTAACAAACTAATGGTACCATGTGACTCTCTTTCCTCATTATCATAGGATTTAATAGTTATTGTTTCTAGCTAAAGATCTATCATTGTGTACCCAAAAAGCTTGATGAGCTTGAGAGACACTATGTTGAGGTCTGATCCATTACCTATAAGGACACATTTCACTTTATGTCATCTTATATAAACTTATATGTATAATGGATTGTTAAGGATCAGACCAAGGAAAGACACATTGCTTTGGTTGAATGTGACTTGTTGGGTTGGAATTAGGTGTCTAACTAAAGATTGAAATTTATCAGGGGATATGTCTCTAGCAATAATGGATTGGGTCAAGAAATCATTCAAGATGTTCTTGTGAGTTATTGATATTCACAAAAAATCTAAGATACAAATTTATGCTAGTGTCTTCTATAATTATTCCATAATATCAAACTTCTTGTCTTGGTCAGTAGTGAATGGTTTATTCCAAGGTTCAATGGTTGGTTGGATGATAGGTAGAGTAGTGAATGGTTATTGGCTTGGGATCATAATCTTTGACCTTCAAGTTGTGATTTCACAATTAAGATTAAATATTGGACCATTATTGCTAACTACTATTAGAAATGGTGTGGGACCAGAAAAGACAAATCTCGATTGCCGATGCACCTACATGTGGTCATGTGGCAAGAACAAGTTATCACTATAACATATAAAAGAGGAAGTCCTAGTTTTTTCATTTGCTTATATACACTCCTAGGTCAAAGAATGATTATCCATGTAATTTCATTGGATAGTATTGTTTAGCAATGGTCTATGATGATTAGTGCTTGGCCTAGGATTAATGGAGATGGTATTAATGCTACCCCCTATAATATGACCTACAAACCTATTGTAGTCATGTAAAATTACATGGTATATTTTTTGGTTGTTATCATTATGACTTTGGTTTTGTCCATTGTTCTATCATTATGGATTTTATTGCTAATTTTGTCAATTTTGCTGGTTTGGCCTTCGATTTTCATACTATTAATTTTGATACTACACTAGGTATTATTGTTATTACTAATTATGCTACTACTATTTATTGTTATGTCAAGGAAAAGGGTTTTGATAAATCTCATGAGTTTTATTGGAAGTGGAAGCACCATTATCCAATGCTATCGCCCCATTCTCCAACATATTCTCAATTAAATTCTTGATTTGGACATATCTTAATAGATTATGTTGATTAACCCAATGATAGTCATAAAATTCATTTTCAAAGTACCAATTAGGGTAAGGAATACCTTATAGATAATGCTTTGGTATAGGCCAAATAATCAGATTAATTATAGTAGGCTTTTGAAATACAAATTCAATAGGTTCTCCTAGGTCACTAAAGACATGATGTGCAGGCATGCTTCTCTTAGGAGGAGGGGTTTGTAATGGTAAGGGATACTATATTTGTTGTAAAAGTTCTAGTTGTTGCACTTGCAACATTAGTTGAAGAGGTTGATGGGCAGGATTAAGTTGAAAAGGTGGTGTGGATGATGTTTGCACAGTTTGGACATGATAAGAATTGGTTACTCCATTTCCCATAACATTCCTATTATGGTTGAATTGCTTCAATATTTCATGGTTATTAGCCTATGCTAGTTGTGATAATTGAATTTGATTGAGGTGTTGGTCATTCCCCTAATTTTTACCTTGATTTTTATTAGTTGAATTGAGCTCGATGACTCCCTTATTAATGAATACCCTCTAGATCAAAAAACCTTTATCAATGATCTCTTTGAATGTATGTGCATATTGTAGTTCTAGATTGTAGGCTAACTCACTATGAATTTTTTTAGTAAGCATAGTGGCTAATTGCTTATCTAGTAAAATATGGGTGGAATTACTTGCAAGGGCTCTCCATCACTATAAATAACTTGCCAAAACTCTTCCTATCTTTCTACTTTTATTGTGTTAGGTCTAATAATGAAATATCATGTTCGAGATTATAGGAAAAGTGATGCACAAATTTATTGAAGAGATCCTCAAAGTCCATTACTAAATTCTTGGGCAACTTCAAAAACCACTCCAAGGATTGTCTAGCCAAGCTCCTTGGGAACAATAGCAAAAGTTATATGTTGTTATATGCCACTGGTTAACATGCGACAAATAATTCGTTCAAATGAGCCTTCGGATCACCTTTCCCTTTGTATTTATTAAATTTCAATGATTCATATCTTGGAGGAAATGGTATCTATAAATACTCCATGTTGAATGGATATTAACATACATCATCCAATTTGAATTTTTAGTTTGCTTCCCCACTTGAATAATTGTAATTGCATTCTTCATTTGTTGCAATTCTTGGGAGAGGAAATTGGAAGGGATATTGGTTTGAGGGAGAATGTTGGTTTGGGTAAATGGTTGAGAGGTCACAAGTGGAGCACTTTGACTAGGGTATGATGGAGACACCTATTGAGGTATATTGGCTTGGTTGGGGAATGGACTAGGAATACACATACATGGATTAGGATGTACTAGAAATTACACATTTGGTTACATAATATTTTAGTTTGGATTGGAGATAAGGTTTGAATTTAAGTATTTTTTGGCTAGGATTGGGGGATATAACTATATTGTGCTTGATATGGTTGAAAAGGGACATGTTACTGACTAATCAAACCTTACTATTGAGTGGGAAATTGTGGACCAAGACCCTGTCTCTAGACTTGTGGCACATTTTAAACCAATGGCTATTTAGTAGGTACCTAAGAAACATGGGGACCTCCTTGTTGCACAAATCCTTATGAGGAAGTGAAAGTAGGTTGTAGATTTGACATCTATCATGGACCACTATTTGCACACTGTTGACTAATCATTTATTGGTTTTGAATTGGCATATTAGTTTATGACTAAAGAGGTATATTTGTAATTACCTAAGAAGGTGGAATATTTGTTACCCCTAATTAAGGTGGTAATGTATTTGTCCTATGTTGAATTGATATACTAGGTTATGTCTATTATTGTGGAATACTACTCATTAGTTGTTGAGGAGGAGTAGGATTCATCACATTCTATCATTGAGGAATGACATTGGTCATTGTTTGATTACCTAATCTCATAGGTTGCACACTTGAGGAAGCAGCTAGTTGAGGCTGGGATATAAAAATCCTATTCCTTGGTATGATGATCTGTTCATGGGATTAACTATAGGCACATGTTTTTGGCTATTTTTTAATGTGTTAGTGCCACTTTGATCAAGATTGGATGCTATTTACACATTTTCCACTATATTTGACTCATTATTAAGTGTATAAGCCAAAGATATTTCTTTAAGAACTGGCATATGCATCAAGTTATCTATCAAAGTGGTTTGTACAAATGGGTTATAACTCATATTTTCTTGTCCAATTAATTCCATCAACACTCCTATTAAAGGCTCTAGGTCAATAAGGGGATTACTCACCATGTTCATCTGATTGACATCATGTTCTAAATTCAGGTAGGTTTGGTATGCTATTTACATTTGGTTAAAGTGATCTTACATTATATTTTTACCTTAATTGGGTACATTGGGGTCTTGAAACATTATTTAGATTATATCCCTAGGATTACTAAAATAAGCCTGTTGATCATAAATGATATTATGGGGCACTCTTACTAGACTTGGTAAATTTTCATGGGGGAAATCTAATAGAAACTTGGCCCCTACCTCGATGGCTCTAACCAAAATTTCATCCTTATTTTCAAATAAATGTTTCTAAAAAAAATGGATTATACATGGAAGATGTATTAGTAGAACATGACTATTGAAGAACTAGCTCACCCACTGCAGGTATTGTAGCTAGTTATTGCATGGTTTGTTCTTGGTCCTATTCTGAGTAAGGAAGTGTGTTAACTAGATAATTAGCTAATAAATCTTGGATTTGTGTCTCTGATTAAGTATTATAATAGGGATAAGAATCCATCTCATAAGCAATGTTATCTATGTAGGGGTTTTGCACCATTTTTTCCTGCGCAACTACATTACTAATCCCTAGAGTTTACATGAGTCCACTATGAGTGTAAGAATACATGTTGAGATCCATAGTCAATACTTTATGATAAAAGGTCAAAGACTTCTACAAACTCTAAAAAGGATAAAATCTAAAACAAATGATGCCTTCAACTTGTTCTAGATTTATCAAAAGTATCAAAAGGTTTATGCAAAGATTTATGAGGAAACAAGCTAGCATAAAATATCTAACATTTCACTATTGACACAAAGATAAGCAAGTAAATGGAACAAAAATTTGAAATGACAAACTCTAAGGTTGAAGTGTTGTAAATCAATCTAATCTAGGAATTTAAAAGTTGTTAGGTCTTTTGGCCAAATGCTATGTTAAAATCTAGGCTTAAACAAGGCATGTGCTAGGAATCTTGGCCAAACGGTGTCAAAAGATAGACTTTGACAATAGATGAAATTTTTAATCTAATGGATTTGAAACACTTCTAACAATACTAGGAATTTGATTCTTAGTCATGAAATTGGTCAACTAGGTATAAGGTATGAAACAAAAAGCACTTTAGCAATAGTTTATTTTATCATAAATAATGGTATAAAACTTGGTTATTTTGATGAATAGGATAGATAAAGGTGAATGGAATAACCATTTTAGATAAATGATCACAATATTACACTCAAATTAGTTTTAAAATATAACAACAAATTTGGAACTCTATGCAAGAGGGTATATGAAAAAATGTTTGAAATGATTTGGGTAGCATAATAATGCTACACTACCCAAAATGTGTGACAAAAAGTTTGTTTCAAAAAATCTCTAAGGCAAAGACATTTTCCACAATTATAACAACATAACACTACTTTTATTAAATCAAAATGTGGTGGTGTATATACTTAAAGTGCAAGCGTTTAGCACAAAATGGCTTAAGTCTATCAAGTGATGATAATGATTATGATTCATAAATGGCCTTCAACACAAATTGGAAATTAAACCTAAGTTTCCTCAATTTTAGTGTAAATGGTGAACCCACTTAAAATATAAACCCCATAAACTTGTAAAGGTGTAATTTGGAATTTGGATTATAAGTGAAGGACTTAAACAATGTTGGTAAAGATCTAGACACAATTGGGAAACATAACTATGCTAAAGTGGATGATACGACTCTCAAGCTTTTGATGAAATTTGAACAAGTCAAATTGATAACCTCACGTGAACAACATAATGCCTCTTTGTTTAAATGAAAATTTGGACTATGTTTTTGGTTTTCGATTATTTGTTTACACCAAGTTTTGATTCCAAACAAGACTTTAATCTAGGATAAGACAAACTAATTAATCACCCTTAGATCCTAAACTGACAAGGTTGCTTGGTATTGTTAGAATACATCAATATACATCATTTGAGAGGATTTTAAGTTTTAATCCAAAATTAAATGTGCATTATATAGTAGGGATTTGATAGTACTATGACATAGACTTTGAGGTGCACCTTGCACCAATAATACTTATAAAATAGGTAGGGATTTGTCTAAAATATAATAAGTGTTTAAAAGATATAGGGGAATCAATTTAACAATGAATTTCACATCAAATGATATAAAAGACAAGCATAGAAATTGGGTGACCACAACATTGACTAGTTGTAAAAAGGTCTAGTCCTTTTATAACAACTACATCATGTTGTTTGCTTAGTGTAGTGCGATGTCCAAATATAGATACCTCCCATGTGAAACTCCAAAATAGCCAAATGAATTCAATGCTAGGAGGTGAAACCCCATGTCAAATCTTCCCTAAATAACTTGTGGGAGGTAATGAAGTCCCCCTTGCAAGCCAAGATGCATAAATAAATAAAGCATGAAAGCAGAAAGACTTTAGGGTCATTTTTAAGATTACCAAAAGTTTTACAAGTTTTTTGGGAGTGCTTTAGATGACTTTATTTCTAAGCCTAGGACTAGGATACTTGCAATATGAATGGAACTTTTTATTCTAAGGGTTCCCTAAAGGGGAAAAATGGAAGAGCATACATGCAACACCCCTCTTTTGCCAAAAAAAATCCAACTAAAAAACTATTGTAAACAAAAATTGATAAGTGTGTCCAATTTTAAACCCAAATGAAATGTTTGGTGGCATCCATTTAACCCCTTGGTCGTAGTTGTAAATTTTGAAAAAAAATCACCAAAAACACCTATATTCTTTATTAAACACCAAAACAAAGTTCCTAATCAAAATTTAAGCATGCAAAAGTGATTTAAACATGTTTTGAGCACATAGCTCACTTGGTCCTGTAGTAAAATTATTAACATGTCCTTTAGCTTTGAATCTCTTTAGATTTTGAAACAATAAACTTTGAAAAAGTAGGTCTTGGGTCTATGTTTTTGGAAAAAAAACGTAATGATCGATGTCAATTATTACCATTGATGTGGGTTATGGCTAACTAAGATATAAATGATGTTAGTTTGTTGTCTGACATTGATTAAGTTAGGTAACTAATGTGGGTATTTCTATCAATGTTGGTAACTATGTTAAAACCATGGAAACCAAAAATGGATAAATAAAGTTATAAAATAAATTTGCAAGAGTTTTAAAGGCTCAAATAAATATTTTAAAGTTGGAAAATGATCTCCTTCATGTGTAGGATGCATCTAGTCCCATCGAGTGTGCCATTATGTGATATAGGAATTTGATTCAAGAGAGGATGGTTAGTATGGTGTTAGTTCCAAAATGAAGATAAAATGAAATAAACACACTAATAACATAACATCTCTAGGCCTAGACACTAGGGAGAGCTTAGTTAAATAAAACAAATGATAAGCACAACAAAAAAGTAAGGGATCAAATAAAAGAGCTCCTTCACCTTCCTTGGATGCTCCAAATGACTTTTTAGTAGTGTCTTTCTTGGCTTGTGCTCATGAAGTCTTCATTAAAGGAGGCTTGGCTATCTCTTCTTCTCCTTGGCACCTTTGGCTTGTAGCTTGGCTTGGAATCAATTTGGCATGGTACCACTAGTTTCTTGAAGCTTTTAGAACCAATCCTGCATTATAACTTTTCACTAATTAAGCTTAGAAATGATGTTGTGAGGCCTCATATTTATAGATTTTTAGATTTTATTAGAATCAACCTCAACCATTCATCTCAATATTGAGATGTGTGGTTGATGATTAATTCAATTTTTAGAATTAAGTTCGTAATTATCCTCATCATGACATTACAAGAAGGGGAAATTAAGAGGCGTGAAGGGCATCATGGAAGTCATTGATGAGACATGGGAGGCATGAATCTTTATATTTGTGGAATTTATGGCATAGGGATTTCTTCCCAAGAAATGAGGTCACTTGATGATGCAGATATTAAATATTTATTTCTAAAAACAAGTTTTCAATAAGTTTCCATGGAATTATTAATTAGGCTCTAATTTGGTTAATTATCTCTTAAGCATAATTAAGCACTCCATGCACAAATTACCCAAATTGATCAAAATTCCCTATTGTTGGTCTCAAATTTGACTGGGTTAGAATTGGAAGTCCATATCAGATGCATTAGATGCATATTCCCATTTATGATGTTGCCAAAAAAAATAACAAAGACACATGTCTTGTGTAAGATGTCTGATAGGGAAAAAAAATCTAGAGTATCTAAGTGCAAATTTGGAATTCTAACTTGAAATGATATGATCAAAGTTAGCTAGCCCATAAATTGCATTGCCCCATTTAGGGATAGACTAGCCAAAATAAGTACTTGAATATGTTATTTTCACATGATTTAGCATGTTTTAATGTTTTTAGGCCAAATTATGTGTTTTAGGTGGAAATTAGCCAAAATATTGATTAGAGGTTATCAATGACTAGTTTTAGGTGTCTACACTTTTAAGAAGAAGACTAAGGAAAACAAAGTTCTAGACTATTTCAAAAGACAATACCATAATGGAGGTAAGCCTTATGGTTAATCTAATTGACCCTGCCCTTCCCCCCCCCCACCCCCATGCTCCCTTGATTTACATGGATTATAAGTTGGAAAGTTAGGGGCCTTTAATCCTTTGATATAAAACCCATTGTGAGACAATTTAATCACTTGAGAGATAAATCAGATTTTTTGTCTTTAATAAGTTAAGGCTATGGGTTCCTATTTATCTTTAGTCCTTAATTTCATTTGGCCTAATGAACGAAAGTTTTATACTAGTCACCAAAGAGGTAAAGGAGGGTCTTCTATCTTGGTTAACCCTAACCTAATAAATACATTGTTAAACATGGTATCTCCCCCTATAATAGAGTTATTTGGGTCTTGCTAGAAAGCCAAAACTAGTGTTTTGGACTGTGTAAGATATATGCTCCAAATGATTGTAGAGAAAGATCTAATATATGGAACTGGATTGCTACTAATTGAAAAATGTCCCCTATATATTTGGAGGAAACTTTAACATGGTGGAAGAGAAAGAGGATAAAATTAGAGGTGATCATCAGGCTTGGAAAGGTAATGAACTCTTCTTTTGGTCTAAATACAAGAGAATACACAAAATCCATGATCTACTTCAAAAAGGTAAAAATCAATGTAAAAGAATTTGGTTTTCCTAGTGTAATAATCAAAGCAATAATAAAATGTAGTAAACTAGACTTAATAGATTATACTTTAATAGGCATTCATTTTTAGTGACCCCAAATTGGAATGGTAATGTGGGAGTGTTCTACCCTACACAATTTCTGACCACCATCCCATAGAAACGAACTTCTCTTTGAACTATGAGGAAAAAAAAGATGCCTCATCATTCAAAGGACTTTATAAGTTCAATGTTTCTCATTTTTTTGACCAAGTGTGTGTTGATGGTCTTTGGTCTTCTTGGAGTATTGGAAAAATTACCTGTAGCTCTAGCTCTAGAATTGATCAATGGATTTCTTGTATGGAATTATCAAAAAACTTTGCTAGAATATATGGTCAGATAAAGGCTAAAATGCATATGAAAACTACTAGGGTCACTCGAGAAAAAATAATACATGTTTAATTCTCTCTTCAACATAATCTGGGTAATGATAAACTATTAGAAGAGCTTAACTCCTTGAAGCATCAAGTTAGGAAATCCCAAAGCTACCTCACTAAGGGGTGTAGATTCACTCAAGACTAACCTAGATTAACCTTGGTGATAGAGCATCTAAGTTTTTATTTATATTATTAAAATCTAAGTAGCAAAGAAGCAAAATCAATGGCATTGAGGTTCAAGGTCAGATTGGTCATGACTCCTATAGTATAAAAGAAGTGTTTTATGATTTCTATTCCATCTTGTTTCTTTTTGATGGCTCTAATGACCTCATTGAAAAAAATAAGGTAGTCTATGATTCTTACATTCTAAAAAAAAGTGTCATATTTGTAAGTGATCTCCCTTGATGAAGATATCATGTTGAATGAAATAAAATTTACAACAAAATCACTCAATAAGGATAAAGCACATGGAATGGATGCTTTCTATATTGAATTTTTCAAAACCAATAATGATTGGGTGGTTAAATATTGTCTAGAGGCATTTAAAGAAGCTATTTATGTTGGTACCCTAGTCCCTAATATAAACATAGGAGTAATTAAACTCATCCCTAAGGATGGTGACCTCTCTTTAGAAAAAAACTAGAGACTAATTACCCTCCTTAATGTGTCCTATAAAATCTTGGTGAAAATTCTAGCAAAAAGACTCTCCTCACTATTTATCTTTATTATTTTTGAGACTCAAACTCTATTTTATAAAATAAGATACATTTTAGACAATTTGATTATGAGATAGGAAGGGATGTGTTAGGCCTGAGACTCTAATCAAGATGTTGGCATGGTTCTGCTTGACTTTGAGAAAGCTTATGATAGAATTGAATAACCCTTCATTGAAATAGTTATAAGAGAATTTAGTTTTTAGGATAAGTTTTATATAATGGTCAATGTTTTATTCAAAGATGATTTAGTTGTCATTAAAGTAAATAAGGAGTTGATTTACTCTCTTGATCTCCAACACTCCATCAGATAATTATGTCCTCTTACCCCATCACTATTTGTGTTGGCTATTGAAGCCTTAAACTATATACTTAGATTTTTAGATATTGGACCTCCTTTTAGAGGAATTTCTCTATCTAATGAAGAATTCATAATTGATGTCGTATTTGTTGATGACACCACTCTATTTGTTAAACTAGAGAAAAATAACTTGAATCAAGTTTCCAAAATATTGGACATTTATTGTTCTACTTCTAGTTCTAGGGTGGCTATGTAGAACATCATATATGCTAGGGTAGTAAGGATCCCCTCCTAATCGTCTTTCAAAATTTGGTTAGACATGAAAAATACTTGATGAAAATTTTAGATATTTAGGGATCCCTTTTGCACTTTCCCCTTGATTTAAGCTCATGTGGGAGTGGATTTTTGAAAAAATCAATAAGAAAATTACAAAATGGTAGGGACACTTACTTCCTTTACCTAGATAGATTAAATTCTATCAAAGAGTTCTCTCCTCATATAGGATTTACTATGCCTCTTATTGGATCTTTAATAAGACTTAGATTCATATGCTTCATATAATAATTAGAGACTTTCCATGGTTTGATGGAAAAGGAGGAAGGAAAATACATGGTATCTCTTGGCAATTATGTTTGAAGCCAAAAAATATTAGGTTGGTCTAAGGGGTTTAAAGGAATAAAGTATAACCTATATTATGAAATGGATAATCATAGCAATCAAATGGGATAAACTCTAAAAAATATCAGTCAAGAATAATATTTTGAGGGATTTCCTAAAGGAAAACCACTTTGGAAAGGGCTAAATATAGTGGATTTCCTCATTCATCCTTTTTATATTAAAGTTGTTGGTTAACCCATTTTCTCCATTTGGTCAGCTTGGGACTTTGTTAAACCATTTATCACTACAAAACATATATTCAACTAGTTTAGGTCATGTTATCAGGGTTAGAGATCTATTTGGTGGAATCTATCGTCAATAGAAGGTTGCTTGCTCTCATCAAGGTTTTTTTCCCTGTAAATGGTTCATAAAAGTGTTGAGGGATTTCAAAGATATTTTTTCACATTCTAGTTGGGCATATTGGTAAAAAATTAGAATCATATTTCAAATTCCAGTTACTTAGTGCAAAACTTATTCTCTTCTACATAATCATTCTTGGGGAATAATAACATTTCCTTCATGGATGAGGAGGGAGAGTTTTGGGATAGTGTTATGTGGTTGGAGGATCCCCCTATTTGAGTTTTCCACTTATATGTTAGACAACAAGTTATCTTTTTCCAAAGTCCCATACCTCTCTTTTAATCATATTTGGTCTGTATGTGATCCTCTACATTCTTGGTCCTTTAGATTTGATGTTATATGGGCTTCTTGTCTTGAACCTAAAAAATCATGCCTTAAATGGAATTTGATTTATAATAATCTTGATATCAAATATATTTTGAGTAAAATTATATTAGGCCAACTTTTTTGTTCCTTTTGTATTGAAGTTGAAACTATTGAACACATTTTATTTTCGTGTCCTTATGCTTCTAACCTATGGAAATTTTTTCGTAAGTGTTGGAATTTTTTTTAACTATGAAATTAGGTAGTTAAATATTACCTTGGGAAATGTTTGTTATAAAGTCAAAGTTCACCCTTTCTTTCATAAAATTTGGATTATTTTTTCAACTGAGATCCTATGGTTTTTATGGAATCAAAGGAACTTATAGGTATTTAAACATAAGTCTAGGGTGTTTATTGACTTCTCTATGGAAGTCATACTTCATCCTATTTCCTTGTAGATATTTATTTAAATAAATGTGATTCAAGCATAGCTATAATAGTTCCTAAGATTTGGGATACTCAAAATCACTTTACATTACTTGATAGATTCAGACATATCTCCTAAGTTAAGTCTACACCTAAATTGGGAAGTTTGTCATGAGTTAGCTATAGAGGTTAAAATAATTGAGTATGAATGGGACTACATAAAATAATCCTACTTTGATCAAGAAGATAATACTTTATAGGATTGGGTGAAATCTTTGGAATTAGACAAAAATGGTGTAAATAATTGGCTTATGGAAAATGATGATATAGTGTGTGATGTTCAAAATGATGGTCTTATGGGTTATCTCACCAAGGAAGCTAAAGATTCTTGGCTCCCTCTCAACTTATATCTTAACATATTTTCTAATGATAAAAATGATCTAGAAACTTCTCCCCTAAAATCCACTCCCATGGTATAAGATGATGATGAACAATGAGAAGTCTAGAAATTGATTGAAGACAACGTTAATGTCTTCACAAAGAAAATGGAGAAAATCATTGATAGGGGAGGGTCTATAGAAGTGTATGAAGTTATTAAGTATATCAGATCAATTAATATGAAACATTTGTGTAATAAAGTTGATAGATACACTCCACCATCAGTTGTAGGACATAATAAGTTGGGACCTGAGTTGAAAAAAATCTCATCTAAGGGACATATTAGCCTAGATTCAAATGAGGACTATGATATGGACTACACTACTTCTAGGAGGGTTCTTGAATATTAAGACTATAGTTATACCTTTTGGGTGGTGGTTCTATGCTAGTTCCCTATTGTTTATTTTTCTTGCTTGTTATGACACCTTCTTGGGGCCATTTTTATATTGTCTTATTGATTAGTATTTTATGAAATGTTGGGGCGATACCCCAATAACTAGTTATGTTTTGTTATCTTGATAATTGTTTCTACATCACTAATGCATATATTTTGTAATCAAGTATTCAATATAAAAAAACAAGAAATTAAGGTCACTCTACATATGATAGATTTGGTCTCATAGCAACACACCTTAAAATGTGGGAGATAGTTTTTCAAAATCGAATGTGGTCAATACTTAGCCATTTTCAATATTTCAATATTGAATCTAAAGATTTTAGTGCATATATATAGTTTGGGTAAATATAGTCATTTTTTAGGTTTTATACAATTTAAATTAATTTCTAACATTTATAAGAGTCCTAGGTTTCTAAAAAGTAAAGTTTAAAAATTGATGCACACCCAACCACCCCTATATTCTAATTTTTCTTACGATTAGGTATCTTATAGGTAAAAAGTGACACAACAACACCATAATAATTTATGACTATGGTAAATAGGTAAAATTTTGGCCAAATTTAGGTGTAGTGATTCAAATTCAATTTTAATCATGTCAAAATGGTGCACATAGAAAAATGTAGGTTACATTGGTGGCTGATGCACAACCAATAACCCATTTATGCCAATTTTACTTTATATTAAGTCCATTATAGGCTAAAATTGACACAAAAATACCATGTCCACTTATGACCAAGTTAAATGAAAAAAATAAGCCCACCACACTAATTCAAACCATGTATAATGAATCTCTTTAAATGATGTTATGTAGTTGAAACATAACATGTTATAGTTGAGTATGATGACAATATAGTTGAATCATATTAATAGGGTAGAATTATCCATCACATCATGTTATAGTTGAGTATGATGACAATATAGGCATTTGAGTGATATTTTTAGAACTAGTATATTTTTGTTTTTTAATATTTTTCAAAGATTATTTAGTTCACTATTTGAGTATAAATCATTATCAAATATTAATCAAATCATTTCTTCATTATATTACTTAACTTAAAATTAATGAGTCAATTTGATTTAATTAGCTTAGTTAGTTGTCTAAGATGTCTTTGAAGTTGTATGTTTGACTTTACTATTAAAGAAGGTTTTTTGTATGATGTAAAAATATTTATATTAAGTTAAATTAAGTTTATTTATTATATTTTTAGTTCACATATTGGTCTATGAATATTATATTATATTTTCTAATTTCAGACTTGCAATGCAAGTTATCTTGTAATAAACTTATTTTAGCTTTTTTTCTTATTAATAAGAATTGAACATAAAGGATGGGTAGTAAATTAATTAAAATTTATGAAATTATTATATGTTTTATATATTATATTATTATATATGTAAATTATTTTATACCATTAAATATTTAATTTCAAGTTTTAAGTTATTCAATACACTTTTTGATTAATAATTTTACTCATAACATAGCTAGTTTGATAGCTAGTAATTTTGGGACAATTTTGTTGATACATAGCTTCCATTTTAAAGACAAATTCTGATTTTAACTCAATAAAATAATTAAAATACATAATTTTGTATTATATACACATTAAATCAAGGTTTTTAAGGTTTTCCAGTCCATTTTCAAAAGATACATTGGCTTCATTAAATTCTACTTCCATGAATATTCATGTTTTCAAAAGTGATAACTTTGAGTATTGGAGAGATAAATTAAAGATAATTATTGCATATAAATTATTTTGGGATAATTTTATACATGGGTACACACCAAATCAATATTATAACACCTTGACATAATATTACATAATTACAAAAAAGGATGAAGAAAAGGGAGATGCACAAGCTTTCTTCTATATTCAGAGTGCCATAGACCCAAGAATTTATCCAAGAATTACAAGATCCAATAATTCCCATGAGGAATGGAATACATTGTATAATTAATATAAATTATATATTAATTTAATATAAGTAAAAATACAAACCTTTAAAATTAATTTTGAGAATTTGAGAATGTTAGATTCTAAAAGATTTGGAGATTATTACATAAGGGTAAATGATTTAGTTCATAGAACGAGGGCTTATGGAGAAAATATACAAGATAATGTTATAGTAATAAATATATTTATATATTTTATAAAAATATTATTTTATATTATTATCACTCTTGAAGAGTGTTAGGGCATGAACACTATAAGTGTTGATGAGTTAATAGGTTCTCTCTTGTCTCGTGAGGATAAGATGAGATTATATGCAAGATATCTATAACATAGTCTAGAATAAGAACTTGAAACCAAGGAAAGGGTTTTTAATACTAAAAAAAATTGATTTTACAAAAATAAAATTCAAAATCTAAAGCAAACTTCACAAGTAATAATAAGAAATACATTCCTTATCATTACTGTAAAAAACCAAGACACATGATAAAATATTGTAAGATACTAGAAACTAAGAATCAAGCCAATCAAGAGAGGGAAGAGAAGGAATTTAAAGATAAACAAAGTTATTTTCAAGATGTATTATATTATTGTCTCATGTTTTTTGGGAATAGAGGGAGAATTTTTTTGTTCTTAATTCAGCTTGCTCAAATCAAGTGACAAGTCAATAAGATGATTTCAACAAGTTAGATGATTCTTTCAAAAGATAGGAGCAATTGGGAGATGGAAAATCCATACAAGTTGAAGGAAATGGTAGCATGAAATAAAAAAAGGTAAGGGTGATATAATTTATCTTAATATTTTTTTATCATAGTATCATAGGTTATAGTGATAAAATCAAAGCATACAAGTTATATAATCCTACTAATAAATCCATAATTGTTTTTAGGGATTGTAATTTTTTTGATAATAAGGTATATAAAGATGCTTATCATGTAGATACATAAGTCATAAGTGAATGGGGTTAGATTTTTATTTTTATTTTTATGGATTGAAAAGTCCTACATAGGATTTTAATTCATTAGGAAATAATACTACATCTTTGCGAGAGACTTGTCATCCGTCTACGTCAATGTCAAGTAAGAATAAGTTATTTGTTAAATACTAATAAAATAATTAAATATTGGATAAAAATTATGATTTGAGGATAAAATGGATAAAATATCAGGAAGGTAACTTATTTTATGATAGTTATGATCAAAATACTATGTTTGCACTATCATCAGTGACTAGTGAACCTAGAAGTTATGTAGAAATTAGTCAAAAGAAAGAATGGGTTGATGCTATGATATTAGAGATGTAGAAAATTAAGATGGATTATGTATGAAATTTATTTAAAAATAATTTGAATTAATATGACATTGGTATAAATTAGGTCTATCAGACCAAGGTTAAAAGTGTATTTCTTAATGGAGTGATTGAAGAAGTATATATGGGACAACCATAACATTTTGAGGTAAAGGGTAATGAATTTTGGGTATATAAATTGAAAAAGGATATTTATATTTTTAATAAAGCTCAAATATATTGTTAATATACAATTTATAGTTTTTCATTGGATCAAGGCTTTGTAAAAAGTTAAAATGAATTAATTATTTACATATAAGTATTGAATTCTAATGTTTTATATGTGTATATCTATGTAGATGACTTGATATTTACATGAAGCTATATGGAGATGTTGAATAAATTAAAGGAATCTATGAAAAAATATTTTTATATAACTAATATTTATTTATTAATTAATTCCTTGGCATATAATTTCATTAAAATAAAGAGGAAGTATTCATTTATCAAACCAAGTATGTCTAGGACATGCTAAAAAGGTATAATCATAAAGATTCCGAGCCCACAGACACATCAATTTTAAGTAGATAAAAAATTATGAGGGAGGATGTAATTAATTTATCTAATGAAAATAATTTTATAATTATTATTAGATCTGTGATGTATCTCACTATGACTAGACTTGAAATTAGTTATGGAGTTTCACTAGATTCTAAATTTATAGGCAAACTATCACTCAAACATTTGAAAGTAGTTAAGAGAATTTTTAGATATATAAGAGGTAATTATAATCATGGTATTAAATTCATACCAAAAATATATATATGTATCATTTTATACATATATTTATATTGAAGAGGATATTTTTATGATAGGACGTCAAGTTCAGGCTATTGCTTCACGTTGAGAAGTGGGTTGGTTTCTTGGTTTTCAAAAAAATAGGCTAAAATTACATTATCCTTTAATTAATATAAATATGCATCCCTTAAATAATATTTAAAATAATTAATATGTTTTATATTTATAATTATGATCCATTGAATACTCAAGGATATGATAGGAATCTCACCTCTTAGCATTGAAGGGGGGAATGTTGAGTATGATGCCAATATGGGCACATGAGTTATATTTTTAGAATTAGTATATTTTAATTTTTTAGATATTTTTAATTTTATTTAATTTATTTATAATATTAATTATTTTTATTCACTTTGGGACACTTTGCAATTATTTCTTAAAAATAGTTAGAACTACCAATTCACTAGTTCACTTCGATATACTATAATTCATAGTTTGAGTACTTAGTTGAGTCTAAATCATTATATACTAATTTAAAAAGATAAATAACATGTTTTTATATATTATAATACTAAATTAAAGTTAATATGATTTAATTTTCTTTAATTATCTAAGTTAGTTGACTAGGATGTCTTTCTAGTTGTATGTTTGACTTTATGATTAAAGAAGGATTCTTGCATGATGCCCGAATATTTATAGTGAATTGAATTAATATTATTTATTATATTTTTATTTGATTTATATTTAACTTATTTTTATATAAATATTATATTATATTTTATAATTTTAGACCTAACTAGTAATATAAATTATTTTGTAATAAGCTTATTTTAGTTTTCTTTATTAAAAAGAATTGCACACAAAGTTTGGGTAGTGCATTAATTTGAATTGAGGAGATTATCATATGTTTAATATCTAATATTATTTAAAATATACATTATTTTAGATCAAAAAATACATATTTTTAAGTTTGAATCTATTCATTACACTTTTTGATCAATAATTTCACTCAAACCACAACTAGTTTGATAATTGTAAGATAATTTTATTAATACATAGCTTCAATTTTAGATAAAAACAAAGCTGATTTTCACTCAATCCAATCATTATAAACCTTTAGTTACTCACACCCATTTTAATTATGTATCACATAAACATAATGAAATACGCATAAAGATGATATTGATCTATTTTATGATATGGATATGTACAATATCACATAAATAATTCATGTCATGTTAGGAATTATATACATTGGGATATTTTATTCATATGATACACATTAAATATGTAATTTAGTAAAATTGACCATTGATATAATTTTTAGTCATTAATAGTCTTGTTAAATGGATATAGTGAACTATATATAGATGTTAGAATTGATAGACCTTGGACCTTATATTTATTCACTTTAAATGCATATATAATTCCATTTGTGGGGTTAGGGTGCCAATATTTTTATTTCAATAAAATTATATATACTATGTTAATTCCAATGAAACTCTCTCATCTATCCTAATTTTCCCTAAACATACCTTCATTTACCCTCATTATACCTCATCATTCCTCACATTCCCTAGTCACACACTCATCAACCCTCATCATCCCTCATTATCACTAATCATCCCTCATTATTCCTCATCATGCCTAATCACTTCCTCATCGACCCTCATAATACCACATCATCCCAAAGCAACCCCTCATCTACCCTCATTTTCATTAAACACACCCTCATAGACCCTCATCATCCCTGATCACTCCCTCATCACCCCTAATCATACATAATCACTCCCTCATGACCCTCATCATCCCTAATCATTCTACCATTAGCCCTTATCATCTATTATATTCCAAGATCATAACCTCATTATATATCCATGTCCCTCATCATCCTAAACACTCAATCATCCCTTAATTTTCCCTCATCATTCCTAATAATTCCCTCATTGAACCTCATCATACCTCATCATCCCTAATAACTCCGTCATCTATGCTCATTTTTCATAAATACACCCTAATTGACCCTTATCATCTATAATTATCCCTAATAACTCCATCATCACCTGTCATCATACATAATCACTCCCTCATTAACCCTCATCATTCCTCATCACTCCCTCATCATCCCTCATATTCCCTAGTCACACCCTCATCATCCCTCACTATCCATCATCATCCCTAAATACTCTATAATCATCCCTTATTATCCATAATAACTCCCTCATTTACCATAATTATACCTCATCATCAATAATAACTACATTATCATCCCTCATCATCACTCATAATACCTAGTCACACCCTCCAAAACCTTTATGGTGTGTACAATGACTTCTTGCTTGTGCCTATATGTCCCTAGTCACTCTTTATCCATATAGGTCAGAATGCACCCTCTCATTTCAATATGTGTTTCTATAAATTACCCATATCACACACACACACACACACACAAACACACACACACACACACACACACACACACACACACACACACACACACACACACACACACACACACACACACACACACACACACACACAGATATGTAACCTTTACTAATTTTGAACCATCCCTTGATAATTCCCCCTCTCTTTTATATTTTGATTTGATATACCCCATCTAATAATTTTTAATCATGATAATGCCCCCTTGTTGAGGTATGATTCTTGTTGATTTTTAAGCATTGTTTTTAAAATTGATGTAAAAATAAATATATGTAAATATTAGAGTTAAGTATATACATGGTGAGATGATTTTTTTCAAAGAATTCTCATGATAAGATAAAATTTTAAGGTAACCTTTTATCTCTCTATTGAGAGAGAATTTGAAGGCAACCTGATAATTTATCTGAGGTTGATGGCTTGTAAAATCAAGTTTAATGGTACAAGTCATAAGAGATTTAAATTTTTTGTGTGAACATGGGAAAGAGGAAAATAATCCTTTAGATTAGTTTTAAGGTCAATTTTTGAGTCTTAGTTCTCACATTAAGACCTAGTGAGAAGGCATATGCCTAATAACATGATGAGGTGATCATTATGAGACTTGTGGTGATGAAGGTTTGTATTATATGATAATTTTATGATTTAATTTGAAATGTGTATGATGTATTTTGATTAATTAAATAAGTTTCAAGGTGTGATCATCATCTTAGTATGACTAGTAGTTCAAGGCCTAGTGTGCAAAGAGACCCGATATGGTGTAATGAGGGGTCAAGTTTATTTCCTAAGGTGAAAAAGATCTTGAGATACTTTAAAAAGATGTTATGGGTTGTGTTAAGTCTTTTAACAAATTTTTAGGTCATATTATAAAAAATAAATCATGTAAATTAGTGTTGAGATCCTTTGTGTGCATAAAATGGGGTGTTGCAGACCTGAAAGGGAATTTATTATGCACGTTGGCATGTGTAACCTTTGCATGAGATATTGATAATATCATATAAGCTAGGGAATGTCAATAGATTTAAATTTATATCATTGGTTTTGGAGTTAATTGTAAATTGAATGATTGATAAGAAGGGAAATGAGTTAGAACCCTCTTAAAACCCTCATAATAACATGATAGGAAAGATATTGTTGGTTATGGATTAGAATGGTTTTTTGACCTATTTTGATGTAAATAAATCTTCAAATTTTATATATGTCCAATTCAAAAAAAAATCATGAATATCTAGTGAATAAACCTAACTAACTTTCATGAATGGATAAAACTCCCATTCAAAGGATTTACAAGAATACGAACATCACAAGTTGGTCCTAGGGTAGTCTATAGTCCATTTTTAAGTGCTTATGTTATTAATGTTTATTCATAAATTTTGGCCTCATAATTCCAATAAATATATAATGGATTATGACAAAATATGGTTACCTAAAACATGATAAGAGCATTGTCCCTAAAATCTTATGTGGTGGATGGAGTTAGTGATTGAAGTTGGCAATTAAACTACATCTGTGCATGGTTGAGTACTTCAAGCAAAGTTTTAGGGTTTATATGATATTTAAAAAATATTATTAAAATTAAGGATATTATATCATATCTATAACATATTCATATAACCTCCTTGATCACAGCACAAACTATAGAAAATTTGAAGGAGCTTTGATATGGTTTTAGGGTCTGCAGACAGGCTTGTATGACTGTGTTTAGGGCCTATCACCAAGGTAATTTGATAAAATTATGAGTTTATGACCCTTTGGTGGTATATTTAAGACATATAACCATTTTAAACTAATTAAAATATCTCTAAGAGATATAATTTACCTTTTAGACCTCCTAAGACTTGGTCTTTCTTGTTTAGCTCCTAGCTTGTTTGCCTAGACATGTCTTTGTATGAGAAAAAAATATGGGTATACCCATTAATTTTTTAACCAATAAAAAAACACAAGTACCTTTCATTAATAATAAGGATAATATACATCAATTTTCAACACTTGACTATGTCTAGAAGGCCCTAAAATGGCCATTTTTGCTCAAATTAGTCATTTACTGCCTGTTAACTATGTTGGCATGGGATTTGAGTTTAAGGCCACTATAGGAGATTTTTATAGACTAAAACCCATCATAAATATTTTAATTGTTTTTAATATACCTTTATTCATCATACTCTATGGCTACATGGTGTGAATAGCCTCTCAAAGTATCACATTTACTTATGCAAAGTTTGAGGATGGCTTAATTTGACCCTTAGGAGTTTACAAACATTCCCTTAGAGGTTCCTTGAATTTTAAAATCATTAAATGTCATATGGAATATTAATTGGTATATTATAGTATTTACCACCTTAATTCATCCCTTATTTCAACTCACTTGGCATCTCCTTAACATATGAGTGTCCTCTTAGGGTAGGTTGACTGTATTCTACTAAAAACCCCACGTCTTGATCCATGACTATTTTAAGAGTGTGATTTAACATTTTTAATAATTTAATTTTTGTTGGATCATAAAATATATTTACTCATATATTTATACCAATTCACTTTCCCTTGGCCTCTAAGCCATTGAGACAACAATTATTTTTCTTCTCAAGTTTACCATGGTGATTAGCTTGTAGGTGTTAATCTGTATTCTTGGTTGTGGAAGGGGATTAATCTCCTTGATATTATATTAATGTGTATTTTAGGGGCATATATACTTTAATAATTCTTCCATTAGTTTTTCATTATCACCAATTGACATAGATAGTCACCCACTGACCTCAGGTAAGCCAACAAAGTGGTTGAAGGTGTGCACAGAGGAAGGTTTTTAGTAATGGATTGTTGTGATGGTACCTTTACCTCATCGTGGTTTTATGGAAGGGGGAATAAAATTTTAATAACCTTTCATGAATCCATTATAATTGTGTTTTTATTTAAACCTAGTTGTTTATGAATACAATCAATAATGAGGAGGAAACTAACTATAGATGTCTCTTTGGGGCTGAGCCTTAGGCCTAGAATAGGTATAACCAATTTTTTTTAGATGATATTCATTATGATAATTCTCATCTTAATCCTATTTAAAATTCATATAGTGGGCCAAACTCTATTTCCTGTAACTTTCATGCTCTACCCTTTGACATGGTGGCTGCAAGTTCCTAAGGTACTAATGTAAGTTCTCATCCTACATGTTAGGCCTTCTCAAAGGAGTAAATGTTTTATACTTGTATGTTATAAGGATATAAGAACTAATAAAAACTTAAAATTACATAATACATCTAACAAATTTTTGAAATCCATCTTCCATCCAACCTCCTTCATATACCAAATTTAGTCTAATTGAGATGGTTGTAGGTGTTCACTAGCTTGTGAGGTAGGTAGTGACTTGATGAACATGGGGTTAAAGATCCATACCCATCATATCAATATGAATTTTAAACATATAATTTATATCTTTGGATACTTATTTATTTTTCCAACTTAAGTGTAAGATCTTTATTGACATCTCAGTACTCAGTTGACTAAGTTATGATAACCCTATTATACAGATTGATAAGGTCTACATATGCCATTTAGGATGAATGTTTCCTTGAATAATTATAATTATAATATACCATTATTTTCTTACTTTGAAATTAATCATAGTCAACTTGTATCTTTTATTTTTACTTTGAAGGTTTCATAGTGTCCTTTGACACTTTATTACAGTAGCCCCAAAAGGTTGATTATAGGTATGGTCTGCCTTCTCTATTTAGGTTCATGCCTAAGTGGGCTCATCACTTAAGACCTAATTCCTTCTAAAGGTTCCAAGGGATTATGTGGGATTTATTGGAATGTTTAATTGCTAAATGGGAGTATGGGTGAGTATAGAGAGATGTATATGAAGTGACAAGAATAGAAAAAATAAGGATAAACACATAAAAAGGTAGTGATAATAGTGTGAAAGATAGAGGTATGAATGTGGCTCGAAAAGGATAGTAGGATCCTTAATAAGATCAAATACATGCTAATTGGAGAATGTTAAACCATAATTAATTCAAAATTATGATTTGAAAGCATAAACACACCATAGAGGACCTATAAATGAAACCTTAAACTTTTATAAAACCTTAACTTCTACGAAGAAACCTTTGTCTTTACAATAAAGGGGACTGAATATGTTTAGAGGTAGAAGAGATGATTTATATGCTCATCAAGGCTACCAAGGAGGTGGATAATACTATTTTCAATAAAATTAAGGTGACATATCATCAACATACACTTCCTTGTAATGTTCTTAAGTAGCTTTTTAAGTTTTGTAGGTGCCTTTAATAGTCATACACATACTATATTTCATAATGGTTTTTTCCTATGCATAATATTCTTCCTTGAGACCATATGAGGTGGTAATTGATATATTCCATTAAAAAATGTATTGAAACATCAAAAACTAATGAAAAAATTTAAACTTATCTCATATCCCCTAATGGAGACACCAAACCTCATCTTATGGAACTGACTTATTTGCAGGTTGTGCATAGAGACTAGTATTAGAGGTTTTCCATTTACATAAGCTTAGAAGTGTAATAATTTTTTTGAAACTTCCATAGAAGAGTCCTTAAATATTTGATACAATAACATCAATGATTATATTGACCAAGTAAATTATAAATCCATAGAAATCATCCCCTTGAAAATGGCCTATGTAGATATAAGATGCATACACATTCCTTAACTTCTTAAGAAAGGTTCATAAAGCTAGGAAGACCAATCTTAAAAAAATTAATCATGATGGGAATTTGGTTAAGTCTAATTTCCATTGACAATATTTGGAGCCTCCACTTTCTCTCTCCTATAGGGTATAATAAAAAACTCGAGGAGCAGTTTGAGCTTGAAAATAAGGGTTGATGAAGAGAAGAATGGTTTTTAGGTTGAATGGAGTCTATTTGCCTTGAAACTTTACACATACATAATACATAATATCATTTTAACCTCTAGTCATTTTATATATGGTACAATCTATACATCTACATAAAAGTCTCAAAAAATATTGCTTTCTCTACCATTTTTTCCTTATTTAGAGATTAAAATGCCATTATAGGGTCTAATGGAGGGAATAAATAGTTTATAAACCATTTTCAATATGGAGAGAATGCAAGGGGAAGTGGAAAATCCATAAAGTGGCATGTGGGACCTAATTGGCTTGGTTGAAAGGGTGTGGGTGGTTGATAAAAGGACCTTAAGTGGTATGAAGTTTTTATGGACAAGATATGGCATGGATAACATCTATTTTCGGCCCCTTTCAATGTAATTAATGAATATATTCCCCTTTCCTAAGATTTAACAAGGCGATATAAGCTCAAAAGGTGTTTTGAGGGGTTATGAAGGGGATAAATGGACTTTAGGTGAATACATCTTATGAAATGACTTAAATACATCATGTTCCTTATATAATAGCCTAGAACAAATGTTACACATCCTCACATTAATAAAGGACCACTTTATTCCTTAAAAAAGGCTAAGTGCTCATTAGACTCCATGACATCTTCACAATGATCTCTCTTAAATCAAGATAGTATGATGTCTAACATATCATCCTAATGACTTCAAGACACTCAAGACAAAATGGATTTAAACATAAGACCGTGACACATCATGAAATTATTGATAGGATCCCAAGACTCTCATCAAGATAAAAAAGACATGACCATGTTAGGAGACAACATAATCAATATAAAATAATGATCACCAAAATTTTTGATTATAGTGGGTTGAAATTTGGTTTTCAAGGCTAAAATTTCAAGAATTATTTTTCTAATAGATAACTTGGATGATGATTTTATTAAGTAGAGAAGCCAATTTGAATCTCTCTTTGAGGAATATGTGGTTTTGTTAGTTTAACCTCTTATTGGTAGTACTTCTAACCTTGATAACATTTCCTTATCTAGTCTCAATAAAATTAGAGGTGATTCCACCCCCATGGCCATTTCTTCAGAGAAAGAAGGGCCATATAAATATAGTTCTAAGATGGATATATTAGTAAGTGTGCCCTTGTCTTTGAAGGACAAAAATGTGGCTAAAAATTTTAAGTCTAAAAGGGGTAGTAAAAGACTTAAAACAAAGGCAGTCTCCATTACTGGATCACTCTCTAGTTAAAGATAAGAAAAAATATAAAGATACCCCTCCCGATGGTCATGACCCTACATTTTATGATCTAAGAATTTGACTCAAGAGAGGATGGTTAGTATGGTGTTATTTCTAAAATGAAGATAAAATAAAATAAACACACTAATAACATAACATCTCTAGGCCTAGACACTAAGGAGATCTTAGTTAACAAACACAAATGACAAGCACAACTAAAAAGTAAGGGATAAAATACAAGATTTTCTTCACCTTCCTTGGATGCTCTAAATGCCTTTGTAGTAGTGGCTTGCTTAGCTTGTGCTCATGAAGTCTTCATTAAAGGAGTCTTGGCTATCTCCTCTTCTCCTTGGCACATTTAGATTGTAGCTTGGCTTGGCTTGGAATCAATTTGACATGGTAACACTAGTTTATTGAAGCTTTTGGAAATATCTTGCATTATAACTTTTCACTAATTAAGCTTAGAAATGATGTTGTGAGGCCTCTTATTTATATATTTTTGGATTTAATTAGAATCAACCTCAGCCATTTATCTCAAGATTGAGATGTGTAGTTGAGGATTAATTCAAATTTTGGAATTAAATTTGTAATTATCCTCATCATGGAATTTTAAGAAGGGGAAATTAAGAGGCATGGATGGAATCATGTAAGGCATTGATGAGGCATGGGAGGCATGAATCTTGATATTTGTGGCATTTATGGCCTAGGGATGTCTTCGAAACAAGTGAGGTCACTTGATGATGTAGATATTCAATATTCATTTCTAAAAGTAAGTTGTCAATAAGTTTCCATATAATTCTTAATTATGCTCTAATTTGGTTAATTAGCTCTTAAGCATGATTAAGTACTTTGTGAAAAAATTACTAAAATTAATCAGAATGTCTTGTTATTGGTCCTAAATTTGACTAGATTGGAATTGGAAGTCCACATCAGATGTGTTGGATGTGTATTCCCATTTATGATTTTTCCAAGAAAAAATAACAAAGGAACATGTCTTGTGAAAGAGGTTTGATAGGGAAGAGCAGTCCAGATCATCTAGGTGTAAATTTAGCATTTTGACTAGAAATGATCTAATCAAAGTTAGCTATCCCATAAATTTAATTACCCCATTTAGGGATACCCTAGCCAAAATTAGTACTTGAATATGTTAGTTTCACATCATCTATCATGTTTTAGTGTTTTAAGGCCAAATTATGCATTTTAGGTGGAAATTAGCCAAAAGCCTGATTGGAGGTTATCGATGACTAGTTTTAGGTGTCTATGATTTGATCCTATTTGGGAAGGCATTGCAAGCTATAAGGAAAGTAACATCTTCTCAAAGAATGAAAAAGTCATGTATGCCTACAACTACAATGATGATAAACTAATTGTATGATGCTCCCTTGAGGGAATGCTTGTCATAAGGAGGTCAACAAACAGTCTTATGAAAAGAAAAAATTGAAATAAGAGGACCAAAGAAAGGAAGTATGATGGGGTGAAAACATAATGATACTAAAAAAATTAGTCAAAATCATTGAGAATGCAAGTGGGATGATGTGCAATGATTTTCCCAAAGGTGGTTATAAGCATGTACCCTGATAGTGGCAACATGGTATGATAACATTATGATTTGACCAAAGGTGGTTATAATCATTAAGAAGATGGAGCTACCCTAGTTAGGACAGACAAAAAATATAACATACCCATATATAGGTAGAAAAAATAAAGTGGTGACAATACAATGATTTTCCCAAAGGCAGTTACAATCATTAAGAAATGCAGGTGGGATAGTGTGTAATGATTTTCCCATAGGTAGTTATAATCATTGGACCTTGATTATGGAAAACATGATAAAATTGGATAAGGATGATGATAACTTAACACAGAGGGTAATGATGAATTGGAATAGCCTACTAGTTGGGAGATTCTCATCTAAACTAATAAAGTTTGAAATTCTTTCATGTTTAATTACTCTATTTGGGATATGATTAGGATGAAATCAAGATGTTAGTGTCAAAGAGATGCCACCATTGATGAATAAAATTCATGAAGATGAGGTTTGTTGTAGCATGTGTCGATAGGCATAATGATATAACATCATGAGGACTTGGCCAAAATATGCATGAGGATTGACTCTTGTAATCCAATATGCAATAGAAAATAATGCACCAATGATAGAAACCATGATGAAAATGTAAACATATGAATACGGATGGATTCAAGTGTAAGTGTAGACAAGAAATCACCCAATGAATACACATAAATTAAATCAAGGAAATAATGCTAAAAGTAAATAAACAAGTAGACAAACAATTAAAATAAGTAAAAATAAACAAATAAATAATGCAATAAAAACCCTACAAACATTGCCCCTATAAAATAGGTGACAACTTACCAAATGAACAAAATGGGGGAATAGAAGAAAAGGAAGGGGGTGGTTGAGCTATCTCCATTTGCACTAGGCAAGTGGATACTTCCTACATAGTTCTATGGATGTAATATCCAATAAAAAAATTCAAGCCAAATGTAGTTCTCCCAAGGAATTTGAAGAATGTGATAACTAATGAAAATAAATAGATACTGATAGAATAATATTAATGTTATTACAAAATGGCAAGTTCATGAGAGAAAAAGGCAAAAAAATATGGGGAAACTAAATGACAAGTGATTTTCTTATAACTTAGTAAGGGTTCCCATAATCCTTAAGGAAAAGAAGTGGTCAATGTTTTTGTTCTTTTCTAATGATTTTCAAATGTTTTTGGAAGTTTTGGAGTGTCTTAAATTAATCAAGAGTGATGAGACACTAAATGTTTCAATCTTGTAAAATGGTGAGAGTGTGGCTAAGGTTGCTCATAAAATAGTGAGAGCATTTAAATGAAGGTTGCTCACAAAATAATAAGAGTGTGGCTTAGGTTACTCACAAAATGGAAAGAGTGTTTAAATTAAGGTTGTTAACAAAACAATGATAATGTGGCTTAGGGTGGCTAAGTTGACCTCAACAAGTATTTAGAGATACCTACTTAGTCCTAAAGTAGGACCTAAAGTCACTATAGTTCTGCCTATACAATGGAGGAATTTTACTAGTGTAATAGTCAATTCAAATAAAATAGGCACAGTTGGTAAAAAGGAACAACATGACATATGGAGTTTCAAGTTGATACATCAAGGTTTAATGTTGCCCCTAGTTTACCTATTGGTGGTTTTAACTAGGACACAATGACATAGATCAAAGGTAATAATTTACCCAAAGGCAATTATAATTAGCAGCAAGACTAGTAGTAAGAAAGAATAACAAATGAAGGATGCAACTACTAAAACTTTTGTCACACTATCCCAAAGTATGATCTTTGTTTGAAGTTATTGAACAAACTAATGAACTGATTAGATACCTTAATGATAAAACTATGTAATGAATGATAAAAACCAAATTCAAATGGGATAGGTTTTTAGAACACACTGGGTCAATAGGTTAGAAGTGGAAAGTGGATATGGAAAAGAGGAAATATAAGAATGGTATGTGTAAAAAGAAGAATAGTGACAACAAGGCATAACTGAAATGGTCCTTATAAATAATAAACCTTAACACTTAAGCATAGTACCACTTGAGATGAATAATATTCATCAACTCTAGAAGTTCCTCTCCATCTAGTGTGGCAATCTTGTATGCTCCTGATCCATAATCTGTAGTGATGATGAAAGGCCCTATCTAGTTTTGTTTGAATTTCACATTATGTTTCTTCTTATTTGTGGTATTCTTTTGGTTTTCTTTAATAACAATATCACCTAGTTTAAATGTTCTATACTTCACACATTGATTATAGTGGCCTTTGAGTTGATTTTGATATGCTTGAAGATTATTGAGCACAACCATGTGTTTCTCATCTAGTAGGTCTAGCTCTTGTAGGTGAGCTACTCGATAGTCATGATCATCTAGGACATGCTTGAAAGAGATGCATAGTGAAGGTAATTCAACATCAATGGGAAGGATGGCTTAAATACCATAAACAAGTGAGTATGTAGTGGATCCTATGGGGGTATGATGATTGGTATAGTATGCCCAAAGGGAAGGGAATATCTAGAGGTGCAAGCCATTACCAACATCATTAATAATATTTTTGAGAATATTGATAATGGTTTTATTAGATGCCTCAACCTAGATATTACCTTGAGGGTAATGTGCTATATAAAAGTGTTGTGTGATTTTGTATTCAATACATAACTAGTATATATCTTTTTTCTTAAATGATCCTCCATTATCAAATATAATGTTAGAGGGAATACCGTAGTGGTAGATGAGGTGGTTGAAGATGAATTTAGAATTTTGATTTCCAGTCATGTAAGTGAGGGGTATAACTTCAACCCACTTAGTGAAATATTTGGTGGTGGTTAGGATATGTTTATGGCCATCATATGAAGTTACGTTAATATTCCCATTGAGGTCAAGTCCTCATGTAGAAAATGGCCATGGTGTCAATATTGTTTTTAGAGTTTTTATTGGGGCATGAATTAGATTAGCATGTTTTTGAGATTTGTCACACTTTTTTGCATATGCAATGGCCTCTACATCCATTATGGGCTATTAATAACCAGTACACAAGATATTTTTGGATAGGACTACCCTGATAGAATGGGATCCACATACTCTTTCATGAACTTCTCTTAATGCTAATGTAGACTCTGCTAAAGTTAAATAATGAAGTAGAGTTCCATCAAAACTATGATGGTAAAGGGTGGATCCAAGTAGAGTATAATGATGAATGAAGGCTTTGTTTGTTTTCACTATAAGTTAGGTGGGAGAATGTGTTCATGAAGGTATTTTTAAATGTCTAAGTACCTGATAGAATTAGGACCAACAATAACATGAATCATGGTGATGATTGAAGGTTCATGAGCTAATGTTGATAAATTTTTGATGAAGAATTGATACTCTCAAGCTTTATCTATTTATATAATTAGAGAACCAATAGTATCCATGGAATTTTTAGTTTTGTTACTAGCCCTATGTATATGCTCAAATTGAGTGTCGGCAATTTGTTATTTAAGAGTGTCAACTATGTCTTTATATGGAACTAGCTTGTCATCTTTGGTCTGAAAATGATTTGTAACTTGATTGATGATTAAGAATCATCATAAACTTGGAGATGGAGATATTTTAATATATTTATTGTCAAAGTCCTAAAATGAGTGTTTCATACTCAATCATGTTGTTTTTTCAAGGAAAGCTGATTTTGAATGATTTAGAGATTACATCCCCCTGTGGTGTAATAAATAATAAGCCTAAGCCTGATCTATGTGTAGTGAATGAACCATCAAAATATATCTTCTAGGGCTAATCCTCAAGGGGTGTGTCGATGATTGCCATTATGGATTCATCAAGAAATTGGAATGTGAGTGGTTGTGTTTCCATGAGAGATGCTTTAGTAATTTGACCTACAAGAACTTATGTCTTGATTGCCTTCTAATTGACATACTCTATGTCAAAATCACTAAGAAGCATGATCCATTTAGCCATTATATCTTGAGAATATTTTTTAGATAGTAGATACTTGAGTGAATCTACCTTTGAAATGACCATAGTTTTATTATTCAACATGTAATGACGTAGTTTTTGAGCTATGAAAACCATGGCCAAACAAGCTTTTTAAATATGTGTATAGTTATGTTCATATGTAACCAATGTATGGCTTAAATAGGTTACAATGTGCTCCTTTCCTTTGTCATCATGTTGAGCCAAGAGTGCCCCTAGGGCATATCAATAGTTGATAGGTATAACAAAAATGGCTTTCCTAGCATAAGAGGTAATAAAATAGGTAGATTGACATGATAGTCCATGAGCTATTGAAAATCTATTTGGCAGTGATCATCCTAGTGAAATGCAACTCCTTTCTTTAAATTTTTTGTAAATGGATGGCACTTGTGTGCTAATCAAGAGATGAAGCATGAGATTGATTGGATCTTACCCTAAATACTAAGGAGTTGATTTAAATTGGTTGGTGGTGGAATCTTAGTTATAACATGGACTTTAGTTGGATCAACTTCAATGCCTAGATGAGACATGATGAAGAAAAGTAATTTTATTGAATTTACACCAAACACACATTTATTTTGATTGAGTCTAACTTTGTACTCTCGTAGCCTTTCAAATATCTTACACAGCACTACTGGATGGTTGGCCCTCGTCTTGGATTTTCCTAATATGTCATCAACATAGTCTTCAAAAATATCATGCATCATATCATAGAATATGATATTCATGATTATTTTATATGTAGCTCCTACATTATTAAGACCAAATTGTATCACTTAATATCAAAATTTTCCCCATGCATTGGTGAACATTATTTTATGCTGATCTTTTGTCACTATTTTGATCTAATTGTATCCTAAAAAGCTATCCATGAGTGAAAAAATTTCATAACCTACCATAGAGTCAATGATCATGTCAATATTAGGCAATGGAAAATCACCCTTAGGACAAGCTTTATTGATGTCTTGAAAAATAGTACAAATTTTGAATCCTTTAGGCTTTTTGTTAATAAGTACTACATTAGAAATCCATTCTGAGTAGTTAATGGATCAGATACATCCTACTTCTAAGAGTTTTTCCAACTCTTTATTTACCCAAAAAAATGTGAGGATTCATCTTAATTAGCTTTTATTTTACTGATTTAGCATTAAGATTAACCACAAAGTGGTGTAAAACTAAGGTGGGGTCTAAACCTAGCATGTTAAAGTATGCCCATGCAAAGATATCTACAAATTATGTCAATAGAGTTGTAAAGATGTCATGTTTGTCCTTAGTGAGGGATGCACCTAACTTTATCCATTTTAGGTCTGATGGATTCTTGATGTTTACCTCTATTATATCTTCAACTAGAAAGGTTAAACCATCTTCTAGGATAGTAAGCAATGACTTAAACTATTGGACTATGCTACGGTCCTTTGTTAGGCCTTGATCTTCAACTTCTCCTAGGCATGATGAATTTATATCCCCTAATGGGATATCTAGCCATGTGATAAAAATATTCAAAAATTCTTGGAGAATTTGATAAAATACTTACTATTTCTCAAAACTAAACTCAAATCCATAGACAAGTTTAGCATTGGTGGTCTCTTGATCTAAATTTGAAGAAGAATGAACACCCCTATCTAATAGCACCTGAAACAAGTTTTCACCACTAGACTAGCATTTATCTTTACTTTTTTCTTGGTTAAGAAGTGCCTCAAAGAGGTTTTCACTTTTTAACCTCAATGTTTTACTTATTTGTTTTTGGCTAAGGGTCTTTACTTGCTCTCCAAAATAGGTTGCAAGATCCAATGTGATTGAGAACCCTAATTATGATCTCCCAATGGAAAATTATCTCTAAGGCTTATGAAATCATAAAATGCCCCATCATTATAGAACTCATCAATCAGTAGATCATATTCTCATTGGTCCCAATCTATTAGTTGGGGATAATATAATGGAAATGGGTTACAATGAATGGCAAGGGTAAGGGTACAAATGGCATTGTTATCAAATAGATTGGTTTTAGCTAGGTCATCAAAGGTAAGGATATGATCAGACTCTACTTCACTGTTAGCATCATCATCAATAGTTATTGGTGATGGATTTTGAATAATATATGTGGGGTCGCCCCTAAGTGATTTAAATCCAAGTCCATAAGGTCTTTCATATTTAATCATGGGAATTGGCTCAATGGTTTCTTACTAATTTGGTCTGAGGCCTCTTCCTTCATACTTGTGATGCTCCATAATCCTATTAGGAATAAGATACTTTGAATTTTTATAATAGTCATCTTGGTCATCTTTGTATAACTATGAGCTATCCCCTTCAATATTGTCAAGTTCTAGGCTAGATACTATTACAAATATGACAGGTCCCTTATCTTTGTTCTTTTATTTCCAATGCATATTTGGGATGACTTTAGGTCACCCAAAAGTTTTTGGATTGTAATGAATATTTGTGATATGAAATGTATCATAAGTCACACACTCTCCCATTCCATTATCTAAAATTGTGAAATGGTTAGAACCTTCAAGAGGTGGCATGTGGGAAAGGGAATATAAGGTATTAGGATATATGTAATTATTTATAGAAGGATCAATAAGTATATCCTTTCCTTTATCCTTCTTGGAACTTGGATTCATGTCATACTGATAATTATAGCTTTGAAATTTATCCTCAAGATGTTTGGAATGTTCATATGGTTGTAAATCTCTTGGAATATTCACTTCCATCCCTAAGTGAGAAAACTTGATACATTGGTGCAGTGTTGACAAGACTACATGAATATCATGTAACCAAGGCCTACCTAGAAGCATGTTGTATGATAAATCTATATCAAGCACATGACAAAGTGTATCATGGGTTAAAGGCCCAATAAGAACTAACAAACTAATGGTGCCCTATGACTCTCTTAATTATCATAGACGTTAATAGTTATTATTTCTAGCTAAAGATCTATCATTATGTACCCAAAAATATTGATGAGCTTGAGAGACACTATGTTAAGGTTAGATCCATTGTCTATAAGGACACGTTTTAATTTATATTATCTTATATAAACTTCTATGTATAAATAATTTCTATGGAGTGGACCAAGGAAAGACATATCGCTTTGGTTGAATGTGACTTGTTGGCTTAGAACTAGGTGTCCAACCAAAGATTGAAATTTATTAGGGGATATGTCACTAGTAATAGTGGATTAGATCAATAACTCATTTAAGATATTCTTGTGGATTATTAATGTTCACAGCAAATCTAAGATAGAAATTTGTTCGGGTGTCTTTTGCAATTATTCCATAATATCAAACTTCCTATCTTGGTGTCTTTTCCAAGTGCATGGTAGATTTTTTGGTTTTTACTATTCTGACCTTGGTTCTATCCATTGTTCTATGATTGTGTATTCTACTACTAATTTTGTCAATTTTTCTAGTTTGGCCTTTGATTTTGATACTACACTGGAAATTGTTATTGTTACTGATTATTGTGCTACTATTTATTGTTATGTTAAGGAAAAGGGTTTTTATAAATCCCATGAGTTTGATTGGAAGTGGAAGCACCATTATCCAATTTTATATCCCCATTATCCAACATACTCTCAATTAAATGCTTGATTTGGACACATCTTTATAGATTATATTCATTGACTTGATGATAGTCATAAAATTCATTTTCATGATACCAATTAGGGTAAGGAATACCTTCCAAATAATACTTTCTTATAGGCCAAATAATTATATTAATGATAGAAATCATTTGAACTATAGATTCAATAGGTTCTCCTAGATCACTAAAGACATAATGTTCAGGCATGGTTCTCCTAGGAGGAGGGGTTTGCGATGGTAAGGGATACTATATTTTTTGTACAAGTTTTGGTTGTTATACTTGAGACATTAGTTGGAGAGGTTACTAGGTATGAGTAAGTTGAAAAGGTGGTTCAAATGATGTCTACATAGTTTAGACATGATGAGATTTGGTTATTCCATTTCTCACAACATTCCTATTATGGTTTAATTGCTTCAGTCTTTCATGGTTATTATCCTATGCCAATTGTGATGCTTACATTTAATTGGGGTGTTAGTCATTTACTTGATTGGTACCTTGATTTTGATTAGTTGAATTGATCTTGATGACTCCCTTACTAATGAGCACCCTCTCGATCAACAATCCTTTATCAATAATCTCTTTGAATGTATGTGCACATTGTAGTTCCAAATTATAGGCTATCTCACTATGCTAATTTTTAGTAAACATAGTGGCTAATTGTTTATCTAGTGAAATGTGGGTGAAATGACTTACAAGGGCTCTCCATCACTATAAATAACTTGCCAAAACTCTCCCTAGATTTCTACTTTGCTTGTGTTAGGTATAGTAATGAAATCTCATGCTCAAGATGATAGGAAAAGTGCTGCACAAATTTATTGAAGAGATCTTCAAAGTCTATTAATATATTCTTGGGAAACTTCAAAAAACACTCCAAGGATTGTCCAACCAAGCTCCTTGGGAACAATATAAAAAGGTATATGTCACTATATGCCACTTGTTAACATGCAATAAATAATTTAGTCAAATGAGCCTTAGGATCACCTTTCCCTTTATATTTATTAAATTTTAATGGTTCATATCCTAGAGGAAATGATATTTGAAAATACTCCATGTTTAATGGATAAGAACATATGTCATCCAATTTGAAATTTTTAGTTTGCTTCCCCACCTGAATAGTAGTAATTGCATCCTTCATTTATTGTAATTCTTTGGAGAGGAAACTAGAAGGGATATTGGTTTGAGGGAGAATGTTGGTTTGGGTAAATGGTTGAGAGGTCACAAGTAGGAAACTTTGACCAGGGTATGATGGAGACACTTGTTGAGGTATATTGGCTTGGTTGGGGAATGGACTAGGAATATTCATACATGGATTAGGATATACTAGAAATTTCACATTTGGTTGCATAATATTTTAGTTTGGGTTAGTAATAAAGGTTTGAATTGGATGATTTTATGGTTGGGATGGGGGGATATAACTATATTGTGCCTACTATGGTTGAAAAGGGGCATGCTACCAACTAATCAAACCTTATTGTTGAGTGGGAACTTGTGGACCAAGACCCTATCCCTAGATTTGTGGTACATATTGAACCAATGGTTGTTTAGTAGGTACTTGAGAAGCATGGGGACCTCCTTGTTACACAAATCCTTATCAAGAAGTGAAATTAGGTTGTAGATTCAACATCTATTGCTAACCACTATTTTCACACTATTAACTAGTCATTGCTTGGTTTTGAATTGGCATATTAGTATGTGATTAAAGAGGTATGTTTTTCATTACCTGGAGAGGTGGAATATTAGTTACCCCTAATTTATGTGGTAATGTATTTTTATTATGTTTCATTGATATACTAGGTTGTGTCTATTTTTTTGGAATAGGATTCATCACATTCCATCATTGAGGTATGACTAGTCTTTGTTTGATTACCTAATCCCATAGGTTGTACACTTGAGGAAGCAGTTGGTTGAGGTTAGAGTGCAAAAACTCCTATTACTTGGTATGATGATTTGCTCATGGGATTAACTATAAACACATGTTGTTGTCTAGTGGTTTATGTGTTAGTACCACTTTGATCAAGATTGGATGATATTTGCACATTGTCCACTACATTTGACTCACTATTCAATGTAGAAGTTGAAGATATTTCTTCAATAACTGGCATATGCATCAAGTTATCTATCAAAGTGGTTTATAAAAATGGGTCAAAAATTAGATTTTCTTATCCAATTAATTCCATCAACACTCCTATTGAAGGTACTAGGTCAATAAGGGGCTTACTCACCATGTTCATCAAATTGAAATCATGTTTAAATTCAAGTAGGTTTAGTATGTTGTTTACATTTGGTTAAAGTGATATTCCATGATGTTTTTTCCTTAATTTGATACATTGGGGTCTTGATACATTGTTTGGACTATAGCCATATGATTACTAGAAGAATCCTATTGATCATAAATGATATTGTGGGGCACTCTTACTAGACTTGGTAAATTTTCATGGGGGAAATTTGTTGGAAACTTGGCCCCTACCTTGATGGCTCTAACCAAAATTTCATCCTTTTTTTCTAAAAAATATCTCTTAAACAAAAATGGATCATACATGAAAGATTTATTAGTAGAATATGACTATTGAAAAACTAGCTCATCCACTACAAGTTTTGTATCTAGGTATTTCATAGTATGTTCTTGGTCCTATTCTAAATAAGGTAGTGTGTTAACTAGATAATTAGCTAATGGATCTTGGATTTTTAACCTTGATTGAGTATTATAAGAGGGATAAGAATCCATATCATAAGCAATGTTATCTATGTAGGGGGCTTGTAATATTTCTTCCTACGCAACTATAATACTAATCACTAGATTTTACATGACACCACTATGAGTGTAGGAATACATGTTGGGATCCATAGTCAATGCTTTTTGATAAAAGGTCAAAGAGTTCTACAAACTCTAAAAAGGATAAAATTTAAAACAAATGATGCCTTCAACTTGGTCTAGATTTATAAAAAGGATCAAAAGGTTTATATAAATATTTGTGAGGAAACAAGATAACATAAAATATCTAATGTTTCACTATTCAAACAAAGATAAGCAAGTAAATAGACCAACAAATTGAAATTCCAAAATCTAAGTTCAAAGTGTTTCAAATTAGTGTAATCTAGGAATTTAAAAGTTGCTAGGTCTTTTAGCCAAATGGGTGTCAAAAGCTAGGCTCAAACAAGGCATGTGCTAAGACTCTTGGACAAATGGTGTCAAAAGATAGACTTTGAAAATAGATGAAAGTTTTAATCTAATGGATTCGAAACACTTCTAACAAACACTAGGAATTTGATTCTTGGTCATGAACTTGATCAACTATGTATAAGGTATGAAACAAAAGGCATTTTAGTAATAGTTTATTTTATCATAAATAATGGTATAAAACTTGGTTCTTTTGAAAAATAGGCTAGATAGAGGTGAACGGTATAACCATTTTAGACAAAAGATCACAAAAGTATACTCGAATTCATCTAATAATGTAAGAACATATTTGGAACTCTATGTAAGAGGGTCTATGAAACAATTTTTGAAATGATTTGGGTAGCGTAATGATGATACACTACCCAAAAGGTGTGACAAAAGGTTTGTTTCAAAAACTCTCTAAGTCAAAGACATTTTCCACAATTCTGACAACATAACACTACTTTTATTAAATCAAAATGTAATGGTGTATAGACTTAAAGTGAAAGTATTTAGCACAAAATGGCTTAAGTATATCAAGTGATGATAATGATTATGAGTCTTAAATGGCCTTCAACCCAAATTTGAAATTAAACCTAAGTTTCCTCAAGTTTAGTGTAAATGGAAAACCCACTTAACACATCAACCCTATGAACTTGTAAAGGTGTAATTCTGAATTTGGATTATAAGTGGACTTAAACAATGTTGGTAAAGGTCTAGACTGAATTGGTTAACATAATTGTGCCAAAGTGGATGATATGAATCTCAACCTTTTGATGAACTTTGAATAAATCAAATTTATGACCTCACACAAACAACATAATGCCTCTTTATTCAAAGGAAAATTTGGACTATGTGTTTGGTTTTGGATTATTTTTTTACTCAAATTTTTGACTCCAAACAAGACTTTAATCTAGGACAAGACCAACTAATTAATCACCCTTAGATCCTAAAATGACAAGGTTGCTTGGTATTGTTTAAATATATCAATATACATCATTTGAGAGGATTTTAAGTGTTCATCCAAAAGTAAATGTGCATTATATAGTAGGGCTTTTATACCCCCTTCTTTTAAGTGATTATACTGTGACATGGAATTTTAGGTGCACCTTTCACCAACAATACTTCTATGGAAAGTGGGGATTTATCTAAAATATAACAAGTTTATGAATGATCTAGGAGAATAAATTACACAATGAATTTCACATCAAACAATGCAAAATACAAGCATGGAAAATAGGTGACCACAACATTGACTAATTATAAAAAGGTCTAGTCCTTTTTAAAACAACTGTATCCTATTGTTCACTTAGTGTAGTGTGATGTCTAAATATAGATACCTACCATATGCAACTCTAAAGTATCCAAATGAAGTCAATGCTAGGAGGTGAAACCCTAGGCCAAAGATTCCCTAAGGAACATGTGGGAGGTAACGAATTCCCCCTCATAAGACAAGATGCATCGATAAATAAAACATGAAAGTAGAAATATTTTAGGGTCATTTTCAAGATCACCCAAAGTTTGACAAGTTTTTGGGAAGTGCTTTAGATGACTTTCATTCTAAGCTTAGACTAGGCTACTTGCAATATGAATGGTGATTTTGATTCTAAGGGTTCCCTAAAGGGGACAAATGGAAGAGCATACATGTAACAACCCTATTTTTTCAAAAAAAACATCTAACTAAATAATTATTACAAATAAAAATTGACAAGTGTGTTCAATTTTAAACCCAAATGAAATGTTTGGTGTTGTCCATTTGACCCCTTGGTCTTAGTTGTAATCTTTGAAAAAAAATCACAAAATAGACCTATATTCTTTATTAAACACCAAAACAAAGTTCCTAATCAAATTTTAAGCATGAAAAAGTGATTTAAACATGTTTTGAACAAATAGCCCGCTTGGTCCTATAGAAAAATTATTAGCATGTCCTTTAGCTTTGAATCTCTTTAGAGTTTGAAGCAACAAACTTTTAAAAAGTAGGTCTTCAGTCTATGTTTTTAGGAAAAAGACATAGTGACCGATGTCAGTTATTACCACTAATGTTAGTTATGGATAACTGAGATATAGCCAATGTTAGTTTATTATTTGATGCCAATTAAGTCAGGTAACTGATGTTGGTATTTCTATTGATGTCAGTTATTATATAAAAACTGTGGCAACCAAAAATGGCAAAATAAAGTTATAAAATAAAATTTTAAGAGTTATAAAGGCTCAATTAAATATTTTAGATTTGTAAAATGATCTCCTTCATGTGTAGGATACGTCTAGTCCCAATAGGTGTGCCACTATGTGATCAAGGAATTTGACTCAAGAGAGTATAGTTAGTATGGTGTTAGTTCCAAAATGAAGACAAAATGAAATAAACACACTAATAACATAACATCTCTAGGCCTATATACTAGGGAGAGCATAGTTAATAAAATAAAATGATAAGCACAACTAAAAAGCAAGGGATCAAATACAAGAGTTACTTCACCTTCCTTGGATGCTCCAAATGCCTTTGTAGTAGTGGTTTGCTTAGCTTGTGCTCATGAAGTCTTTATCAAAGGAGGCTTGTGTATCTCCTCTTCTCCTTGGCACCTTTGGATTGTAGCTTGGCTTGGCTTGGAATCAATTTAGCATGGTAACACTAGTTTCTTAAAGCTTTTGGAACCAATCCTACATTATGACTTTTCACTAATTAATATTAGAAATGATGTTGTGAGGCCTCCTATTTATAGATTTTTGGATTTGATCAAAATCAACCTTAACCATCCATCTCAATATTGAGATGTGTGGTTGAGGATTAATTCAATTTTTGAAATTAAGTTTGTAATTATCCTCATCATGGCATTGGAATAAGGGGAAATTAAGAGGCATGAAGGGAATCATGGAAGGCATTGATGAGGCATGGGAGGTATGAATCCTGATATCTATGGCATTTATGGCTTAGGGATGTCTTCCTAAGAAATGAGGTCACTTGAAGATGCAAATATCCAATATTCATTTCTAAAAACAAGTTTTCATTAAGTTTCCATGGAATTTCCATGGAATTATTAATTAGGCTCTAATTTGGTTAATTATCTCTTAAGCATAATTAAGCACTCTGTGCACAAATTGATCAAATGCCCTATTATTGGTCTTAAATTTGACTGGGTTAGAATTGGAAGTCCATATCAGATGAATTAGATGCATATTCCCATTTATGATGTTGCCAACAAAAAATAACAAAGACACATGTCTTGTGCAAGATGTCTGATAGGGAAGAAAAATGTAGAGCATCTAAGTGCAAATTTGGAATTCTAACTTGAAATGATATGATCAAAGTTAGCTAGCCCATAAATTGTATTGCCCCATTTAGTGATACCCTAGCCAAAATCAACACTTGAATATGTTAGTTTCACATGATTTAGCATGTTTTAGTGTTTTTAGGCCAAATTGTGTGTTTTAGGTGGAAATTAGCCAAAATATTGATTGGAGGTTATCGATGACTAGTTTTAGGTGTCTATAGTTTTAAGAAGAAGACTAAGGAAAACAAAGTTCTAGAGTATTTCAAAAGACAATACCATAATGGACGTAAGCCCTATGGTCAATCTAATTGATCCCCCATGCTCCCTTAAATTACATTGATTATAAGTTGGAATGTTAGGGGCCTCTAATGCTTTGATAGAAAACCCATTGTGAGATAATTTAATCACTCAAGAGATAAATTAGGTTTTCTATGTCTTTAATAAGTTAAGGCTATGGGTTCCCAATTATCTTTTGTCCTTAATTTCATTTGGCCTAATGAACCAAAGTTTTCTACTAGTCACCAAAGAGGTAAAGGAGGGTCTTCTATCTTGGTTAACCCTGACCTAATAAATACATTGTTGAACATGGTATCTCCCCCTATAATAGAGCTATTTGGGTCCTGCTAGAAATCCAAAACTAGTGTTTTGGACTGTGTAATATATATTCTCCAAATGATTATAGAGAAAGATCTAATCTATGGACCTGGCTTGCTACTAACTTTAAAAATGTCCCCTAGATCTTTAGAGGAAACTTTAACATGGTGAAGAGAAAGAGGTGATCATTAGGCTTGGAGAGGTAATGAACTCTTCTTTTGGTCTAAATACAAGAGAATACACAAAATCCATGATCTGCTTCAAAAAGGTAAAAATCAATCTACAAGAATTTGGTTTACCTGGTGAAATAATAAGAGAAATAATAAAATATAGTAATATAGACTTAATAGATTCTACCTTAATAGGGATTCATTTTTAGTGACCCCAAATTGGAATGGTAATGTGGGAATGTTCTACCCTACACAATTTCTGACCACCACCCCATAGAAATGAACTTCTCTTTAAACTATGAGGAAAAAAAAGATGACTCATCATTCAAAGGACTTTATAAGTTTAATGTTTCTCATATTTTTGACCAATTGTGTGTTGATGGTCTTTGGTCTTCTTGGAATATTGGAAAATTTACTTGTAGCTCTAGCTCTAGAATTGATTAGTGGAATTCTTATATGGAATTATCTAGAAACTTTTTTAGAATATATGGTGAGATAAAGGCTAAAATGCAAATGAAAACTACTAGGATCACCCAAGAAAAATTAATACATGTTTAATGCTCTCTTCAACATAATATGGGTAATGATAAACTATTAAAAGAGCTTAACTCCTTGAAGCATCAAGTCAAGAAATCCTAGAGCTACCTCACCAAGGGGTTGTGGATTCACTCATGACTAATCTATATTAACCTTAGTGATAGAGCATTTAGATTATTAAAAGCTAAGTAAAAAAGAAGAAAAATCAATCACATTGAGGTTCAAGGTCAGATTGTTCATGATTCCTGTAGTATAAAACAAGTGTTTTATGAGTTCTATTCCATCTCATTTATTTTTGATGGCTATAATGATCTCATTGAAAAGAATAGGGCAGTCTATGATGCTTATATTCCAAAAAAAAGTGTCATATTTTCAAGTGAGCTCCCTTGATGAAGATATCATGCTGGATGAAATAAAATTTACCATAGAATCACTTAATAATGATAAATCACCTAGAATGGATGGTTTCCTTATTGAATTTTTCAAAACCAATAAAGACTGGGTGGCTAAAAATTGTTTAGAGGTCTTTAAAGAAGCTATTGATGTTGGTACCCTAGTCCCTAACATCAACATAGGAGTAATTAAACTCATCCCTAAGGATGGTGACCTCTCTCCCAAAAAAACTAGAGACTAATTACCCTCCTTAATATGTCCTATAAAATCTTGGTGAAAATTCTGGCAAAGAGACTCTCCTCAATATTTATCTCTATTATTTTTTACTCAAACTCTATTTTTTGAAGGAAGATGAATTTTAGATAATCTAATTATGAGATAAGAAGGGATGTATTAGGCCTGAGACTCTAATTGAGATGTTGGCATCATTCTACTTGACATTGAGAAAGCTTATGATAGAATTGAATGGACCTTCATTGAAAGAGTTATAAGAGCATTTGGTTTTTAGTATAAGTTTTGTAGAATGGTCAATGTTTTATTCAAAGATGCTTTAATTATCATTAAAGTGAATAAGGAGTTGGTTGAATCTCTTGATCTCCAACACTCCATCAGATAAGTATGTCCTCTTACCCTATCACTATTTGTGTTGGATAATAAAGCCTTACTCTATCTACTTATATTTTTAGATATTGGACCTCCTTTTAGAGGCATCTCTCTACCTAATGAATAAGTCATAATTGTTATCTTATTTGTTGATGACACTACTGTATTTGTTAAACTAGAGAAAAATAACTCGAATCAAGTTTCCAAAAGATTGTACATTTATTGTTCTGCTTCTAGTTCCAGGGTGGCTATGTAGAACATCATATATGCTAGGGTGTAAAATTGTCCCTCCTAACTAGCTTTCAAAATTAGGTTAGACATGAAAAAGACCTGATGAAAATTTTAGATATCTAGGTATCCCTTTTGCACTTTCCCCTTGATTTAAGCTCATGTGGGAGTGTATTTTTGAAAAAATCAATAAGAAAATTACAAAATGGTAGGGGCACTTACTTTCATTACCTTGGTAGATTCAATTCTATCAGAGAGTTCTCTCCTCGTATATGATTTATTATACCTCTTATTGGATCTTCAACAAGACTTTATATATATATATATATATATATATATATATATATATATATATATATATATATATATATATATATATATATATATATATAAGTCTTGTTGAAGATCCAATAAGAGGTGTAATAAATCATATACGAGGAGAGAACTATATATATATATATATGATTCATATAATAATTAGAGACTTCATATGGTTTGATGGAAAAGAGGAAGGAAAATGCAAGCCTTCTCTTGGCAATTATGTTTGAAGCCAAAAAATATTAGGTTGGTGTAAAGGATTTAAAGGTATAAGGTATAACCTATACTATGAAATGGATAATCATAACATTTAAAGGGGATGAATCATAAAAAGTATAGGTTAAGAATATCCTAAAGGAAAACCACTTTGGAAAGGGCTAAATATAGCAGATCTCCTCATTGATCCTTTTTATATTTAAGTTTTTGGTTAACCCATTTTTCTCCATTCTGTTAGCTTGGGACTTTGTTAAACCATTTATCACTACAAAGCATATATTAAACTAGTTTAGGTCATGTTATCAGGGTTGGAGATCTATCTGGTGGAACTTATCTATCAATATAAGGTTACTTTCTCTCACCAGGGTTTTTTTGCCTTTAAATGGTTCATAAAAGGGTTGAGGGATTTCAAATATCTTTTTTTACATTCTAGTTGGGCATATTGGTAAAAAATTAGAATCATATTTCAAATTATTGTTACTCATTTCAAAACCTACTCTCTTCTACAAAAGCATTCCAAGGGAATAATAACATTTCCTTCACCGATGAGGAGGGAGAGTTTTGGGATAGTGTTATGTGGCTGAAGGATCCCCCTATTCGAGTTTTCCACTTAGATGTTAGACAAAAATATCTCATTTTACAAAATCCCCTACCTATCTCCTAATCATATTTGGTCCATATGTGATCCTCTACATTCTTCATCCTTTAGATTTGATGTCATATGGGCCTCTTGTCTTGAACATAAAAAATAATGATTTTAATGGATTTTGATTTATAATAATCTTTCTATCAGATCTATTTTGAGTAAAATTGGATTAGGCCAACTTTTTTGTTCCTTTTGTAGTGAAGTTAAAACTATTAAACACATTTTATTCTCATGTTCTTATTCTTCTAACCTATGGAAATGTTGTCTTAAGTGTTGGAATTTTTTTTAAATATGAAATTAGGTGGATAAATATTACCTTTGGACATGTTTGTTCTAAAGTCAAATTTCACCCTTAGTTTCATAAAATTTAAGTTATTTTTTCAACTGAGATCCTATGGTTTTTATGTAATCAAAGGAACTTATAGGTATTTAAACATAAGTCTAGGGTGTTTATTGACTTATCTATGGAATTCATACTTCATCTTGTTTCCTTGTAGATATTTATTTAAATAAATGTGATTCAAGAATAACTAGAATAGTTCTTAAGATTTTGGAATCTCAAAATCACTTTAGATTACTTGATTGATTCAGGCAGATATCTTAAGCTAAGTCTACATCCAAATTGAGAAGTTTGTCATGAGTCAGTTATAGAGGTTAAAATAATTGAGCATGAATGGGACTATATAAAAGAATCCTACTTTGATCAAGAAGATAATCCTTTATAGGATTGGGTGAAATATTTTGATTTAGACAAAAATGGTGTAAATAATTGGGTTATAAAAAATGATGATATGGTGTGGGATGTTCAAAATGATGGTTTTATGGGTTATCTCATTAGGGAAGCTAAAGATTCTCTAGTCCATCTCAAATTAAATCTTAACCTATTTTCTAATTATAAAATTATCTAAAAAATTCTCCCCTAAAATCCACTCCCATGGTATAAGATGATGATGAACAACGGGAAGTTTAGAAATTGATTGAAGACAATGTTAATATCTTCATAAAGAAATTGGAAAAACTCATTAATAGAGTAGGGTCTATAGAAGTAGATGAGGTTATTAAGTATATTAGATCAATTAATATGAAATATTTGTGTAACTAAGTTGATAGATACACTCCACCATTGGTTGTAGGACATAATAAGTTGGGACCTAAGTTGAAAAAAATCTTAGCTAAGGGGCCTATTAGCCTAGATTCAAATGAGGACTATGAGATGGACTGCACTACTTCTGGGATGGTTCTTGAATATTAAGACTATATTTCTACCTTTTGGGTGGTGATTTTGTGCTATTTTGATATTGTTTATTTTTCTTTCTTTTTATGACACCTACTTGGGGCCATTTTTTTATTGTCTTATCGATTAGTATTTTCTAAAATATTAGGGGGATACCCCAATAACTAGTTATGTTTTATGATCTTGATAATTGTTTCTGCATCATTAATGAATATATTTTGTAATCAAATTTTTAATATAAAAAAATAATAAATTAAGGTCACTCTACATATGATAGAGTTGGTATCATAGCAACACACCCTACAATGTGGGAGATAGTTTATTAAAATCCAATCTAGTCAATACTTAGCCATTTTCAAGATTTCAATATTGAATCTAAGGATTTTAGTGCATATATCTAGTTTGGGTAAATATAGTAATTTTTTAAGTTTTATCACCTTTTATATTACTTTCTAACATTTATAGGAGTCCTAGGTTTTTCAAATGTAAAGTTTAAAAATTGATGCACACCCAACCACCCCTATATTCTAATTTTACTTACTATTAGGTCCCTTATGGGTAAAAAGTGACACAACAACACCATAATAATTCATGACTATGGTAAATAGGTAAAATTTTGGAAAAATTTAGGTTTGGTCATTTAAATTCAATTTTAATCATGTCAAAGTGGTGTATATAGAAAAATGTAGGTTACATTAGTGGCTGATGCACACCCAACAACCCATTTATGCCAATTTTACTTGAAATTAAGTCCATTATAGGCTAAAATTGACACAAAATACCATATCAACATATGACCAAATTAAATGAAAAAAATAGGCCCCACCACAATAATTCAAACCATGTATAATTAATCTCTTTCAAGGATGTTATGTAGTTGAAACCAACTATCATATTAATGGGGTAGAACTAGCCACCATGTCATGTTATAGTTGAGTATGATGACAATATAGGCATTTGAGTGATATTTTTAGAAAAATTATATATATATATATATATATATATATATATATATAACTTTAATTAGTTTTTTGGTCACTTTGTGACATTTCTCAATGATTTCCTTAAAAATAGTTGGAATTGCCAGTTCACTCCAAATCACTATAGTTAACTTCAGTGTACTCTAGTTCAGTATTTGAGTAATTAGTTGAGTATAAACCATTATTAAATAGGAATAAAATAGTTTATTTATTATATTAAATTAAAATTAATGAGTTAATTTTATTTAATTAGCTTAGTTAGTTGACTAGGATGTCTTTTAAGTTGTATATTTGACTTTACTATTAAAGAAGGTTTATTGCATGAAGTCAAAATATTTATATTAAGTTAAATTAAGTTTATTTATTATATTTTTAGTTCACTTAGTATTTTATGAATATTATATTTTATTTTCTAATTTCAGACATGCAATGCAAGTTATCTTGTAATAAACTTATATTGGTTTTTTTCTTATTAATAAGAATTGAACATAAAGGATGGGTAGTTAATTAATTCAAATTGAGGATATTATTATATGTTATATATATTATATTATCATATATATACATTATTTTATACCATTAAATATTTGTTTTCAAGTTTTAAGTTATTTAGTATATTTTTTATCAATAATTTCACTCATAACATAGCTAGTTTGATAACTAGTAATTTTGAGACAATTTTGTCAATACATAGCTTCTATTTTAAAGATAAAAATCTGATTTTAACTCAATAAAATCATTAAAATAATTAATTTTGTATTATATACACATTAAATCAATGATTTTATGATTTTTTAATCCATTTTCAAAAGATACAATGGCTTCATTAAATTATACTTTTATGAATATTCATGTTTTCAAAAGTGACAAATTTGAGTATTGGAGAGATCAATTGAAGATAATTATTGCATATAAATTATTTTGGGATAATTTTATACATGGGTACACACCAAATAAATATATTAACTCCTTGACATAATATTATATAATAACTAAAAAAGATGAAGAAAAGGGAGATGCACAAGCTTTGTTCTATATTCAGAGTGCCATAGACCCAAGTATTTATCCAAAAATTATAAGATTCAAGAATGGCCATGAGGAATGGAATACATTGTATAATTAATATAAATTATATATTAATTTAATCTAAGTAAAAATAAAAACCTTTAAAATTAATTTTGAGAATTTGAGAATGTTAGATTCTAAAAGAGTTGGAGATTATTACATAAGGGTAAATGATTTAGTTCATAGAATGAGGGTTTATGGAGAAAATATAAAAGATAATGTTATAGTAATAAATATTTTTATATATTTTAAAGGAATATTATTTCATATTATGATAACTTTTGAAGAGTGTAAGGACATGAACACTATAAGTGTTGATGAGTTAATAGGTTTTCTCTTGTCTCGTGAGGATAAGATGAGATTCTATGCAAGAGATATATAACATAGTCTAGAACAAGAACTTGAAACAAAGGAAAGGGTTTTAAATAAGTAAAAAAATTAAAAAATAAAGTGATTTTCCAAAAATAAAATTCAAAATCTAAATCAAACTTCATAGGTAAGAATATGAAATACTTTCTTTATTATTACTGTAAAAAATCAAGACACATGATAAAATATTGTAGGATACTAGAAAATAAGAATCAAGCCAATCAAGAAAGGGAAGAGAAGGATATTAAAGATAAAAAAAAAGTTATTTTCAAGATGTATTATATCATTGTCTCATGTTTTTTGGGAATAGAGGAAGAAAATATATTTTTTGCCTAATTAAACTTGCTCAAATCAAGTGACAAGTCAATAAGATGATTTCAACAAGTTAGATGATTCTTTTAAAAGATAAGGGCAATTAAGAGTTGAAAAATACATATAAGTTGAAGGAAATGGTAGCATGAAAATCACAAAAATAAAAGGTAAAGGTGATATAATTTATCTTAAGATTTTTGATCATAATATCATAGGTTATAGTGATAAAATCAAATCATACAAGTTATATAATCCTACTAATAAATCCATAATTGTTTTTAGGGATTGTAATTTTTTTGAAAGTAAGGTGTATGAAGATGCTTATCATGTAGATACATAAGTCATAAGTGAATGGGGTTAGACTCTTTATTTTTTTTTTAATGGCTTGAAAAGTCCTACATAGGTTTGTAATTCATCAAGAAACAATCCTACATCTTTGCGAGACTCTCATCATTCATCTACATCAATACAAAGTAAGAACAAGTTATTTGCTAAATGCTAATCCAATAATTAAATTTTGGATAAAAATTATGATATGAGCATAAAATGGATAAAATATCAATAATTTAACTTATTTTATGATACTTATGATGAAAATACTATGTTTGCATTATCATCAGTGACTAGGGAACCTAGAAGTTATGTAGAAATTAGTCAAAAGAAAGAATGGGTTGATGTTATGATATTAGAGATGGAGAAAATTAATATGGATTATCTATGAAATTTATTTAAAAATAATTTTAATTAATATTAAATTGATAAAAATTATGTCTATAAGACCAAGGTTAAAAGTGCATTTCTTAATGGAGTGATTGAAGAAGTATATATGGGACAACCATAAGATTTTGAGGTAAAAGGTAAAGAATTTTGGGTATATAAGTTGAAAAGGATATTTATATTTTGAATAAATATTAAATATATTGTTGATATATAATTTATAGTTGTTCATTGGACCAAGGCTTTGTAAAAAGTTAAAGTTGACCAATTCTTTACATACAAGTATTAAATTTTAATGTTTTATATGTTTATCTCTATGTAGATGACTTGATATTTACATGTAGATCTATGAAGATGTTGAATAAATTAAAAAAATAAATGAAAAAATAGTTTTATATGACTTATATTAATTTATGAATTAATTCCTTGGCATATAATTTCATCAAAATAAAGAGGAAGTATTCATTTATCAAGCCAAGTATGTCTAGGACATGATAAAAAAGTACAATCATAAAGATTTCAAGCCTACAAACACACACATTTTAAGTAGATAAAAAATAATGAGGGAGGATGGAATTAATATATCTGATGAAAATAATTTTATAAGTATGATTATAGGTGTGATGTATCTCACTATGACTAGACTTGATATTATTTATGGAGTTTCACTAGATTCTAGATTTATGGGCAAACTATCACTTAAACATTTGGAAGTAGTTAAGATAATTTTTACATATGTAAGAGGTAATTATAATAATGGTATTAAATTCATACAAAAATTATATTTATGTATCATTGGATACATATATTTATATTGAGGAGGATATTTTTATGATAGGACGTCAAGTTCAGGCTATTTCTTCACGTTGAGAAGTGGGTTGGTTTCTTGGTTTTCAAAAAAATAGGTTAAAATTATATTATACTCTAAGAAATATAAATATAAATCCATTAAATAATATTTAATACAAGTAATATTTTTTATATTTCTAATTATGATCCATTGAATTCTCAAATATATGATAGGAATCTCACCTCTTTGCATCAAAGGGGGAATGTTGAGTATGATGCCAATATGGGCACTTGAGTTCTATTTTTATAATGAGTACATTTTAATTTTTATGATATTTTTAAGTTTATTTAATTTATTTATCACCTTAATTATTTTTTTATTAACTTTGGGATAGGGGGAATTTTGAGTATGATTCCAATATGGGCACTTGAGTTCTATTTTTATAATTAGTACATTTTAATTTTTATGATATTTTTAAGTTTATTTAGTTTATTTATCACCTTAATTATTTTTTTATTAACTTTGGGATAGAGGGAATGTTGAGTATGATGCCAATATGGGCACTTGAGTTCTATTTTTATAATTAGTAAATTTTAATTTTTATGATATTTTTAAGTTTATTTAATTTATTTATCACCTTAATTATTTTTTTATTAACTTTGGGATACATTCCAATTATTTATTAAAAATAGTTAGAACTACCAATTCACTGTAGTTCACTTCGATATACTATAATTCACTGTTTGAGTACTTAGTTGAGTATAAATAATTATATAATAATTTAAAAAGATAAATAACATTTTTATATATATTATAAAACTTAAATTAAATTTAATTTGATTTAAGTTTCTTTAATTATCTAAGTTAGTTGACTAGGACGTCTTTCTAGTTGTATGTTTGAGTTTACGATTAAAGAAGGATTGTTGCATGATGCCATTATATTTATAGTAAATTGAATTAAGTTTATTTATTATATTTTTATTTTAGTTTTATTTAACTTATTTTTATATAAATATTATATTATGTTGTATAATTTTAAACCTAACTAGTAATATAAATTATTTTGCAATAAGCTTATTTTAGCTTTCTTTATTAAAAAGAATTGCACACAAAGGTTGGGTAGTGCATTAATTTGAATTGAGGAGATTATAATATGTTTAATATCTAATATTATTTCAGTTATACATTATTTTATATCATAAAATACATATTTATAACTTTTAATCTATTTAGTATAATTTTTGATCAATAATTTCACTCACACCATAACTAGTTTGATAATTGTAAGATAATGTTATTGATACATAGCTTCAATTTTAGATGTAAATAAATCTGATTTTCACTCAATCCAATCATTAAAAACCTTTATTTACTCACACCCATTTAATTATTTATCACATAAACATAAAGAAATATGTATAAAGATGATATTTCTATATTTTATGATATGGATATGTACCATATCACACAAAAAATTCATGTCATGTTAGGTGTTATGGAAATTGGGCTAGTTTAGTCATATGATACACATTAAATAAGTAACTTAGTAACATTGATCATTGATATAATTTTTAGTCATTAATAGTATTGTTAAATGGATAGAGAGAACTAGATATAGATGTTAGAATTGGAAGACCTTAGACCCTATATTTATTCACTTTAAATCCATATATATTTGTGGGTTTAGAGTGGCAATATTTTCATTTAAATAAAAATATATACAATGTCAATTCCAATGAAACTCTCTCATCTATCCTAGTTTTCCATAAACACACCTTAATTTACCCTCATAATCCCTCATCATCCCTAATAACTCCCTCATTATCCCTCATCATTCCTCATAGTCACTAGTCACACCCTCATCGTCCCTAATCATCCCTCATCATCACTAATCAACCCTCATTATTCCTCATCATCCCTAATCACTTTCTCACTAACCATCATCATACATAATCATCCCAAACCAACCCCTCATCTACCCTCATTTTCCTTAAGCACAACCTTATATACCTTCATCATCCCTAATCACTCCCTCATCACCCCTAATAATACATAATCACTCCTTCATGACCCTTATCATCCCTAATCACTCTACCATTAGACCTTATCATTTATTATGGTCCATGATCATACCATAATTATATATCCATGTCCCTCATCATCCTAAACACTCCATAATCATCCCTTCATTATCCCTCATCATTCTTAATAATTCCCTCATTGATTCTCATCATACCTCATCATCCCTAATAACTCCCTCATATACACTCATTTTCCATAAATACACCCTCATTGATCCTTATCATCTATAATTATCCATAATAACTCTGTCATCACCCATAATCAGACATAATCACTACCTCATTGACCCTCATCATCCCTCATAGTCCCTAGTCACACCCTCATCATCCCTCACTATCCCTCATCATCCCTATATACTCTATAATCATCCCTTATTATCCATAATAACTCCCTAATTTACCATAATCATACCTAATCATCAATAATAAGTCCATTATCAGCCTTCATCATCACTCATAATACCTATTCACACCCTTAAATACCTTTATATTGTGTATAATGACTTCCTACTTGTGCCCAATTGTCCCTAGTCACTATTTATCGATATAGGTCAAAATGCCCCCTCTCATTTCAATATGTGTCTCTATAAATTACCCATATCATATATATATATATATATATATATATATATATATATTATAATGTACCCTTTAATAATTTTAAACCATCCCTTGATAATTCCCCCTATCATTTATATTTTGATCTGATATGCCCCCTCTACTAATTTTTAATCATGATAATGCCCCCTTGTTGAGGTATAATTCTTGTTGATTTTTAAGAATTGTTATTATAATTGATGTCAAAATAAATATATGCAAATATAAGAGTTTAGTATATAAATGGTGAGATGATTCATGTAAAATAAGTATCATGATAAGATAAAATTTGAAGGCAACCTTTTATGTCTCTGTTGAGAGAGAATTTGAAGCCAACCTGATAATTTATTTGAGGTTGATGGCTTGTAAAACTAAGGATAATGGTAAAAGTCATAATATATTTAATTTAATTTTTTTTGAACATGGGAAAGAGGAAAATATTCCTTTAGATTAGTTTTAAGGTCAAGTCTTGAGGCTTAGTTCTCACATTAAGACCTAGTGAGAAGGCATATGCCTAATAACATGATGAGGTGATCATTATGAGACTTGTGTGATGAAAGTTTGTATTGTATAATAATTTTATGAGTTAATTTGAAATGTTTATGATGTATTATGATTAATTAAATAAGTTTCAAGGTGTGATCATGGTCTTAGTATGACTAGCAGTTAAAGGCCTAGTGTGCAAAGAGACTTAGTACATTGTAATGAGGGGTCAAGTTCATTTACCAAGGTGAAAAATATCTTGAGATAATGTAAAAAGGTGTTATATGTTGTGTTAAGTCTTTTTACAAAATTTTAGGTCATATTCTAAAAAATATATCATATAAATTGGTGTTGATATCTTTTATGTGCATAGAATGGGGTGTTGTAGACCTGAAAGGGAATTTATTGTGCTCATTGGCATGTGTAACCATATCATGAGATATTGATAATATAATGTGTTGGTTGAATATTTTTTCACTTAGCATAATGATAAACAAAATAGGTCTGATCATCCAAATTAGGAAGATTGGTCGGCCAAATGTGTAGGTTTACCACATCAAAAGGGGACTAATCTCTCCTCTCATCAAGGGTAAGTTCCCTATATATATGTATATGTATGTATGTATGTATATAAATATAAAATAATACTCAAGGGTAGGATAAACCATCCATCTCTCTTTTTTAAGAGATGATGTGTGCAAATCAAAGGAGAAATCTTAGGGGTAATGACAAAAAGCACTCCTCTTCTTTCAGAAGTACCATTCAACAAACCAAAAGAATATTCTTGGTATTAATTACAAAATGTAACCAAGGAAATAGTAACCAAAAAATTGAGATGTAGTGCAAAGTCTCCACCTCAATTTCCCAAGAGTGAGATACGAAAGACATTGAGGGAAAAAAATTCATCCCAAGGTCCTTTACACAGAAACAAAAAGAAAACACACTAAAGGAAATTGTGGGGGCACAAAGTCTCTCCACAATTGGCTTCAGGACACCTTCTTGAATACTTTCACCAATTCTTCTTATTGAATTAAAGGGGCAAAAAATGTATTAATGAAATAGACATAAGAATAGTTTCCCCAATAACAAAGTTATTACAACACAAAGTCTAAAAAATCACTTGCTTTCTTATTCCAATAACAAAATATGATCAACAATCTGAACTCAAAATCTTAGTAATGCCTTTCAATTTGGGTAGAGTTTCATTTCTAATAATCAGAGAGAGAGATCCTCTAAAACAATAAAAGAGAGTCCCTTATATAGCCTCTTCAAGAAAGACTTGGGAACAGTAACACATCATGTTACATTGAATTTTGTTTAATAAGATATGCTAGAATTTGGGCACATTTACCCATTTGCTTTTCTTAATGCAGAGAAATAGGTCACACCATTAAATGTTTGCATCACCCAATGTCTACCTAGTGGTCTACTTCTAGAAACATATCTAATGCATGAATGTTTCTAGTCCTTCTTCATCATTCCTCCTTGTTTGGTTATTTGAATCGGGTCTTTGGTTCAATTCAATGCTTTGTTCCTTGGTTGCTTTCTGATGGTCTTTAGCAATTGATGCATGACACATTCCACTACAAAATAGGTGAGGATACGTGGAAACTTCCATGGGACTTTGAGAGACTCTTATTGAAAGAGGCTTTGAAACCTATAAGAAACTCAAAATTGTGGGTGAAGATACTTTTCATGCTCCATAAAGTTATAATGGGACATGTGGTAGCGTCCACTAGTCTTTTTAGAATCTTGTAAAGGATGGCACTTGGTGGCTTCCATTTACTTCAGTGGCTTACTAGGTACCTGCCACAATCCTTACTTAACAAAGAGATTTGAGGAAGAAATTGTGGACACCAACACGTGGTGGCTTCTTCTGAGCTTTGAAGAAGACACGTGGCACATTTTGCTACTTTGAAACTATGTCTCAATAGATGACATGTGGTAGTTCCACTACATTTTGAAGATGAAGGACACATGGTGCTTTTCATTGTGACTTTCTGAGGGACACGTGTCAGCTTCATGGGTTTTCTATTTCTTTAGACTTTTCCTTTAGAGAAAAAGTCTAAAAATATTCTTTCAAACAATTTGTCTAAAGGAATTGTTACTTTGCAACTTTAGTGTAGGAACTTTCTGAAGGAACTCCCTTTACTCTTTTGACCTTTGAATTGGTCCATTTGTTCCCCTCCTACCCTTTGTAAGGGTTATTTGAGCTCTTAGAGTGACCTTTCAAATTTTTGCAATGGTTCACTTTGGCTTCTGAGTGCCCTCTGAAAGGGATATTTGTCCTTTGGTTTTGCCTTATTTAATTTTCTACAAATCTCAATACGTGACACATGGCAGCATCCATTATGAAATAGGTGAGGACATGTGGTAACATTAGCTTAACTTGTAGAGGCTTTAAATGCCTTTTGAGTATCCTACAGAAGATGACATGTGGCAACTTTTGTTGAGCTTTTTAGAAATACTATAGAAACATGTGGGACTCATTTGGATTCACACAGATGATGCCACTTGGCATGTTCCACTTATCTTCCAAAGGACATGTGGTGGCTTTTGTGGCTCTTAAAAACAAAGTGAAATGAGGCTCGATAGACAACACTTGGCAACATCCGCTGGGCTCTGTCAGGCTTTTGTTTACCTTAGTCACTTTTGCCACAAAATTTCCTTCACAAGGGCACTTGTATCTTTGACTCTTTGGGCACTCCTTTGAAGTTATCACTTGAACCGATCAACTGAACCAACTTTGGTTCAACAGTTCAATGGTTCATTCCTTCATTTTTATTGATCACTTGAACAAAGCTTCTTTGAAACAAGCCTTATTAAACCAACTATCGATGAACCTTTTGAACTTGTTGAACCTTTTGAACTAAAAATGGTTAAAAGTTTAATGGTTTAATGGTTCAAACATTTGCATAGAAGCTTGCTGATAGATTATTTTGATTGAACTTGCCTATAAAAGTCTTTGAACCTATTAAGCCATTAGTCCTTTGACTGAAAAAGCTTGAATAATTCCAAATTTTGAAAACTTAGAACAATTTTTTGAAATGGGAAGAGATATTTTGGTCTTGCAAGACCAAAATAACTTATATGTTGTCCTAAAAGTGAGTGACATTTTTTGGGTACAACAACTAGCTCCAGTTAGGGAAATTCTATCAATTATAAAAAGAATTGAAAGGAGTAAAATCTAGAATCTCTAGTGTCTTCATGTGTACCATTGGGTTATAGAGTCATGTTACCCAGAAATGAAAGGCATCAAAAATGGAAACAAACAAAACAAAATAGAATTAAAAACTATACAAATATACATATGTACAAATAAAATGATCTGATACTTTAAAAGTTGAAGTGTTTCAGATGCTGCCCACTGTGAGGTAGAAAAAAGAGAGTGCCATCTTAATACTTTAGTAGAAAGCTATTTTCACCATTGTGTTGATGAATAATAAATGGGCCTCTCCAAAGGGAGTCAAACTTTCCATGCATCGCTTTTGGTTCTCTCCTTTTGTCCCATAGCAAGACTTGATCCCCAATTTAGAAATCACAATTTTTTGCCTTCTTGTCAAAGAGTTTCTTTACCAGACTTTGATGGGTAGTAATTCGGTCTACCACCATAGTTATCTATTCATCTATCTCAGTCAGGCACATGATTCTCTTATCAAGGGGGCTTTCATATGTCTAATCTTCAATTGCCTTAGCCAAATTCAAGGCTGGTAATTCTAAGGTGATTGGTATCTCAGCATTGATACCATAAAGAAGTTGGAAAGGAGACATACCAATTGCCCTCTTTGGTGTGATTCTATCTGCCCATAAAGCATCAACCAATGCTTTATGCCATGTCCTTTGATTGTTATCTACCAGCTTCTTGATGATAATTACCAGGGTTTTATTGCTTAATTCAGCTTGTCCATTCCCTTGTGGAAAGTAACTAGAAGAATGGGAGAGCGTAATCCCATAATATAAATAAAATTATGTAATCTCTTGGGAAGTGAAACAAGCTGCATTATTAGTAAATTTTTTGGTTAGGACTCCAAACTTGGAAATGATATTCTCCTTTAGGAAATTGCATACAACTTCTGAAGTAGCATGCTTGGTTGGGATTGCTTCTACCCACTTGGTGAAATAGTCAGTTGTTGTAAGGACATAATCATGTCCAACACTTGAAGATGGATTTATAGTTCCAATAAAATCAATTCCCCATTGCTGAAATGGTTATTCTATGATCACTAGCTTGAGAGGTAGGGTAGCTAACTTGGGTCTTCCAATAAATTACTAGCAGATTTCAAATTTTCTCACCCATTTATATGCATCTTTGAAAAGAGTTGGCCAATAATACCTAGCTCGTAGAATCTTATGGGTAGTCGCAGGAGCAAAAAAATGTGCTCCATAAGCTAGATTGTGGAAATATTTCAAAAGTTGGCTTTATTTCTCTTTATCTACATAGGAAAGGAATATTCCATCTAGTCTTCTCTTATATAGGCCATTGTCCCAAAAGACAAAATTGGCAGCTTTCAACTTGATAGTCCTCCTTTCTTTGTAAGATAAATGAGTAGGACATTCACCATAAGTAAGGAAATGAGCAATACCTAAATACCACTCATTGGTAGTGGAGACAAAAAGGACTATTGGTGTGTCTTCCACTTCTACTTCTTCATGCTCTGTATTGTTTAACTTGTTATCAATAATTAATTGGCATAGGCCTTTTCCCCTTACCAACTTTATTAGCTTGATGTCTAGATCAAACTCCTAGATATTTGTAATGCAATTGCCTCTTTTTGTTCCAAACTCCTACTGAGTTAATATGGACTTGACTGTATTGTTAGGAACTAAGGTAGTAGTGTGTGAATTTAGGATATAGAAGCATAAATACTTGACTACTTTCACCACTGCATAAGGATGCTTCTCTATGTTTGAATACTTCATTTCATGGGCTTTGAGAGGGCAAATCATGAAATAAATGGGAGACTCCATACCTTCCTTATCATGTTGGACCAGAATTACTAAAATCATGTGTTTAAAAGCATAACTGTATATGATGAACTCTTTGTTATAATCTATACAAACCAAGGTAGGGGCGTGGGCAATAATAGTCTTGATATCCTCAAATGCTGACTTGCCTTCTTTAGTCTAGCTAAAGGTGGTCTTCCCTCTCATTATGTTTATAATGTGTCAAGTCTTCTCAACAAATTTGGGGATGAACCTCCATAAGAAATTCACCTTTCTGAAGAAAGAGTGAACAACATTTTTATTTGTAGGCAAATTAAGCTCTTGAATAGACTTGACTCTATATGAGTCAATCTTTATACCTTCTTTAGACATAATGTGTCTGAGGAGTTTCCCCTCTATTACTCCAAAAATAGACTTCTTGGGGTTTAAGGAAATACCATTCTAGCGGCAGTGCTCTAGCACTTGTTGCAAGTGTTGTACATGATCAGAATGATGCTTTGAAAAGATAGTGAAATCATCAAGGTATAATACTATGAACTTACCCATCTCATCTTTGAAATCTAGGTCCATTACTCTCTAAAATGTGGCACTAGAATTTATCAAGCCAAAAGGCATTCTTCTATATGCAAATGTATCCCAAGGTTTGGTGAATGTAGTCTTGTGTTGGTCTACTTCACCAACTTCAACTTGATTATATCCTGAGAAGCCATCTAGCATTGATAACATCTCTGAACTTGTCACTGTTTGAAGCACTTGATCCATGATTGGTAAATGATAATTATATTTCAAAGATGATTGATTTAAATTCTTGAAATCCACACAAATATGAATTTTGCCACTCCTTTTCCTTATAGGCACCATGTTTGCAATCCATGTGGAATGATGGATTGGGAAGATGATTCTAGAATTTTACATTTTTTGTATCTTAGATAGAATAGTACCTAATATCTTCAGATTGTACTATCTAGATTTCTTATTATAAGGCATTGAGTCAACCTTGAGAGTAATGTCATGGTAGATTTCATCAAGTCTGAGAGACTTTAGGTCATCATAAGAATATGCTAGGACATCCATGTATTGATAGAGTAAATTGGTGAACTTGAATCTCTATTCAGGAGTGTAGCACTTACCAATGTTAACCATTTTGAGATTTTTTTAGTAGTCAGATTTATTTGATTGAATCCCTGAGAGAAGCTTGAATCTATTTGTTGTTGTTTGATGAATATATCATGCTTGTCAAATAGTTTCTCAAGAGAGACCAGGCCTTTGATAATTTTATTTCCTTTCAGTTGTAAGAATTCTTCATTTATATATGAACTAGATTTAGAGGCTGGTCCATACTTCTGAGGTTCACTGCCTTCAAAATGTAGTTGTTCAAAATTATCTTTTCATTCTAAGAAAGCAATGATTTGGTGATCATCATTGAATACTTGCCAATGATCATGATTGTCAAGAACACTTGGTCTAAAGACTAACTCAATAGTATACCTATCTTCTTTGAAATCTGAGTGAGGAACTAAGAGAGTTCTTGAAACAACAAGTGCATCAGATCTATCATTAGATTCCCTGGGTATGGCAGAAATGTTGAAAGCATCAAAGCTTTCAATTTGGTCCCAGACTAGGTTTCGGTAGTGGCACAATCTTTCATTCTTGGTTTGGTATAGGTTTCTCACCTAACAAACCACTAATTCAGCATCCTCTTTGGCATGAAGGAGTTTGATGCCTTTATCTTGAGTAGCCTTCAATCCAAGCAATAGAGATTCATATTCAGCTATATTGTTAGTGTTGGTAAATTGTAATTTGTAAGATGAAGGAAAAATATCCCCTTGAGGAGATATCAACACAATTCTAGCTCCTGAACTGATAGAAGAGTAGCTTCCATCAAATTTTAGAGTCCATACCTCATCAGATACTGATTTTTCTTTAGATTTTATTTCATTAGAGAGGGAAGATCCTTCTTCATTTGTATTGCCACCTACTATTTCTTTTACTATTCCAGTTGAATTGATTTATGGGTTGACACTTTCAAGAACTTTATCAGATGCTTCATGAACTTTTTTTATAGATAGAAAGTAGTTACCCATACTTGAAGATTGAAAAAAAAATTAAGCTTCAGGGGCTGATGTTTGAGTGATAATATATTTTGATTACTTTTCAAGAAGTAGCCTCTACATGGTGCCTTTGACAGGGATTCTTGCTTCAGATAGACCCATGATCAATTCTCTACCAACATCTTTGCATAAATTTCACCCAAGTAGGATACCATAGGATACTGAAACATTAGCCATCAAAACTGTCATCTTGATTCTTTTGTCTGGAAAGGCTGCAAATGCAAATTGGGCATCCTTAATTTGTCCTAGCAGTGGAAATTACTTGTTCTCCATGGATAAACATCTCCCAAATGTCTTGGTCAGTGTGAGATTAAGAGATTTAACTACTTTAGCAGGCATGACATTGTCAGATGCACCTGAGTCTATAATGCAATTACTTAGCTTGTGACCATTTATCAATAGGGAAACATAGAAAGGTTCTATTTTCCCAGGGGCAGTTGGAGGAGTAATGACAAGATTATTTGGAATTGGCATATTCTTTGGGGAATTAAGAGTTACTTTTTTAGCCTCTTGTCTTGTAGGGATGGTTTGGTTCTTGATACATTGGACCAACTTATCTAATTGATTGGGATTGGACTGTAGGAATTCAAACTCAATCATTTGTATTTGGGTCTTTTTTACATGATCAATTATGTCAAATGACTAAATTAAACTAGGAATAGATGAAGGTATTTCAACCTTCTAGGTTTTTGGAGAGATGGGAGGAGGGCTGATTTGTGAAATTAAAGTTAAAGGTGAAGGTGAAATTTATGTACTTACCTTTTTGGTGATCACCAAATCTTTTGGCTAGAAAGGTAAAGATGTTCCATGTTTAGAAATTGAAATTTCAGGTTGAGGTTTCTCCTCTGTCTTCCCTTTATCAACTTGCTGGACTGATTGGTTCTTAGACTTGGTAAACACTGCATATGATCCATACAAAGTTTCTCCCTTACTTTTGGGTTCATCTTGGTAGTTTAGAAAACTAATGTTGGAGTCACCAGCTGGTTCTTCTTGGTTTTCTACAAGGAGATCAGCATCATTTTCTTGATTCAATTTAGGCTAGAAAGAGAAATATGATTCTACTTCAAGATATCCCATTGTTGAATTGGATGGGGGTGCTTCAATGGCAAGTTTTCCTTATGGGGGAGGAAGATGATTTAGTTTCCCTTGATTCTTGGTAGCATTGCCTTGATATGACTGATTTATAAATGTCCTTCTTGGCATATCTCTATATGAAGGAGTAGAAGACATTCCTTGCATCATTTTCTTTTTGAGAGTAACTCATTTGCTAACTTCTATACCATTGGATTAGTGGTGCCTATAGATGAATATTCAAAAGATGACAAGGGTCTATTTCTACTAGGATCTCTTTTTATCTTCCCTACTAAGATGAGATCATCTTCTACCTCAGTGGCCAAATGTTGAGTTGCAGCAAGGTCTATTTGACCAACATGTCTCAAAAGAAAACTTACTTCAGGTAACTAAGAATTAATGAAGAAGCATTTGAGATTCTTAGCTATAGGTCAAGTAATTATAGGGATTTGGTTCCTTAGTTTATTAAACTTGGCTATGAAATCCCTCATTAGTTCATGAGGCTCTTTCTTCATCTGTGTGAGTTAAGCCAGAAGGGCATGTTCATCTTTTATAGGTTTGAATCTAGCTTCAAACTTAGCTTTGAGTGTATTCCAATTAGTTACTGACTAAGCATGTAGATGATAAAACCAATCTATAGTAACACCTTGTAATGTTTCTACAAATAGCCTGACTGCTACATCTTCAAATTCTACTCCAATTATGCTACAGGCTATGCTGAAGGCTGTAATGTGTTCATCAGGATGAACTTTCCCATCACCATAGAATTTGGGAAAATTCTTCCTTAAACTATGTGGGAGCTCATGTAGAGGTGTAGTAAGATTGAGAGGACTAAAATAATTACCTTAGGGGCCTTGAACTGCCATTAAATTACTATTAAAAGGAGGAATAACAACCTCATAGGGGTAATTATTGGCAAAGCTTTATCGACAATAAAAGTGGATACTTCACTTAGTAATGGAGACCTGACTTTAGTAGGAGGAAAGATCTTGGTTCATTGGAGGTGAGATGGTAAAGGAAATAGATCAAAATTACTTTGCTATACCAACTCGAATATAGGGTCAATAATACCTTTAGCCCTTTGGCTTTGTGTATACCTTGAATCTGCCAAATTGTGAAACAAAAATGGAAAAGAATTGACTTTGCTTCAGTTTCAAGCTTGAGGCTTTAAACTGTGTGTTCTTTCCCAGTTGGTGTGGAGGTGGATGTTAAGGTTATAATGATAACAAATAAGACATAGAAATGGAATGGAGTCTATAATGGATAATGGTGGAGACTGATTCAATCTGAAACTTGACGTGTCAAAATGCACATAACTATATCCCCAATGGAGTTGCCAAAAATTGTTAGTTGAATATTTTATCACTCAGCGTACTGATAAATAAAATAGGTCTGATCATCCAAAGTAAGAATATTGTTCAGCCAAATGTGTAGGTTTACCACATCAAAAGGGGACTAATCTCTCCTCTCATCAAGGGGAGGTTCCCTATATATATGTATATAAATAGAAAATAATACACAAGGGTAGGATAGACCATCCATCTCTCTTTTTTTAGAGATGATGTGTGAAAATCAAAGAAGAAATCTTAGGGGTAATGATATAAATCACTCCTCTTCTTTCAAAAGTACCATTTAGTAAACCAAAAGAATCTTCCTGGTAGTAATTTCAAAATGTTACCAGGGAAACAATAACCAACAAATTGAGATGTATCACAAAGTCTCCACCTCAATTTACCAAGAGTGAGATATGAAAGACAATGAGGGTACAAAGTCATCCCAATGTCCTTTACACATAAACAAAAAGAAAACACACTAAAAGCAATTGTGGGGGCACAAAGTCTCTCCATAATTGGCTTCAGGACACTGTCCTGACTACTTTCACCAATTTTTCTTATTGAATTAAAGGGATAGAAAATGTATTAAGGAAACAAACTTAAGAACAATTTCCCCAACAATAAATTTATTACAGCACAAGGTCTAAAAAGTCACTTGATTTCTTATTCCAATAACAAAATATGATCAACAATCTGAGCTCAAAGTCTCAATAACGCCTTTCAATTTGGGCAGAGTTTTGTTTCTAATAATTAGAGAGAGAGATCCTCTAAAACAATAAAAGAGAGTCCATTATATATCCTCTTCAAGAAACACCTGGGAATAGTAACACATCATGTTGCATTAAATTTTGCTTAATAAGATATTCTATAATTTGGGCACATTTACCCATTTGTTTTTCTTAATGCAGAGAAACAGGTCATGCCATTGAATGTTTGCATCACCCAATGTCAACCTAGTGGTTTGCTTCTAGAAACATATCTGATGAATGAATGTTTTTGGTCCTTCATCATTCCTCCTTTTTTGGTTTTTTTATTTGGGTCTTTGGTTCAATTTGATGCTCTATTCCTTAGTCACTTTCTGATGGTCTTTAGCAATTGATGCATGGCACATTCCACTGCAAAATAGGTGAGAACACATGGCAACTTCCATGGGACTCTGAGAGATGCTTATTGAAAGAGGCTTTGAAACCTATAATAAAATCAAAATTATGGGAGCAGACACTTGTTGCACTCCACAAAGTTATAATGGGACATGTGGCAGCTTCTACTAGTCTTTTGAGAATCGTGTAGAGGATGACACTTGGTGGCTTCTATTTACTTCAATGGCTTATTGGGTACCTACCATAATCCTTAATAAAGAAATCAAAGGAAGAAACTATGAACATCAACATGTGGCAGCTTCCACTGAGCTTTGAAGAAGAGATGAGGCATGTTCCACTACTTTAAAACTATGTCTTAATAAATGACACGTGGCAGCTTCCACTACATTTTGAAGATGAGGGACACATGGCACTTTCCACTGTGACTTTTTGAGGGACATGTGTCAGTGCCATGGGTTTTGTGTTTCTTCAGACTTTTCCTTTGGAGAAAAAGTTTGAAGAAATTCTTTCAGACAATTTGTCTGAAGAAATTATTTTTTTGCAGCTTTGTTGTAGGAAATTTTCTAAAGGAGCTCCCTTTACTCTTTTAGCCTTTGAATTGGTCCATTTGTTCCCCTCCTACCCTCTATAAGGGTTGTTTGAGCTCTTAGAGTGACCTTTCATATTTTTGCAATGGTTCACTTTAGCTTCTAAGTGCCCTCCAAAAGGGCTATTTATCCTTTGGTTTTGCCTTAGTTGATTTTCTATGAATCTCAATAGGTGACACATGGCAACATCTATTGTGAAATAGGTGAGGACATGTGGCAGCATCTGCTTAACTTGTAGAGGCTTTGAATGCCTTTTGAGTATCTTGTGGAAGATGACATGTGGCAGCTTCTGCTGAGCTTTTTATAAATACTATAGAAACATGTGAGACTCATTTAGATTCACATAGACGATGCCACTTGGCATGTTCCACTTATCTTCCAAAGGATACATGGTGGATTCTGTAGCTCTTAGAAACAAAATGAAATGAGGCTTGGTAGATGACACTTGGTAGCATCCATTAGGCTCTATCGGGCTTTTGTTTCAGGCTTTTGTTTGCCTTAGTCACTTTTTCCATGAAATTTATTTCACAAGGGAACTTGTATCTTTGACTCTTGGGGCACTCCTTTGAACTTGTCACTTGAACTGACCGATTGAACCAACTTTGGTTCAATGGTTCATTCCTTCATTTCTATTGACTGCTTGAACCAAGCTTCTTTGAAACAAGCCTTATTGAACCAACCACTGATGAACCTTTTGAACTTGTTGAACTAAAAATGGTTCAAAGTTTAATGGTTCAAACATTTGCATAGAAGCTTGCTGATAGATTCTTTTGGTTGAACTTGCCTATAGAAGTCTTTGAACCTATTGAACCATTAGTCTTTTGACTGAAAAAGATTGAATAATTCCCAATTTTGAAAGCTTAGAAAAATTATTCGAAATGGGAAGAGATTCAAGACCAAAATAACTTATATGTTGTCCTAAAAATGAGTGACATTTTTTGGGTACAAAATAATTTAAGCTAGGTAAATTTAATATATTGGAATTACTATCATTTTTTTTGGAGTTGAGGGGAAATCCTTTATGAATGATTACTAAGAAGGGAAATGAGTTAAAACCCTCCTAAAACCCTCATAATAACTTGATAAGAAAGATATTGTTGGTTATAGATTAGAATGGATTTTTTACCTATTTTGTTTTTAAAATGTAAATAAGTCTTCCAATTTTCTCTAGGTGGTTTTGGTTTGTCATGATAGTGAGTACAAGCTATAGGAAAACCCTTATTTCTTAGATTTTGGATGTAGTAAGCAAGATTGACTAGGTCAAATCATGAAAATGGATGGAGAATGATGTGTGAGATTTTTTTTAATGATAATTAAAGTTTTTATCATGTTTTAAACATTAAATATGCTAAACCAATCGTATAAGTTTACCTATCACTAAATAGGCCTAATGAGCAAGATAATGAGAAAATTAGGTAAGAATAAGAATGAGATCAGGGATTGGTTGTAGAGGATTAGGGATGGATCCAAACTCATGGGTTTATTATTTAATACATAAAACTAATATAATATTGGTTTATAAGTGTTTATTATGCTCATACATAAGCAAAACATTTTCCTCAAAGTGACCTATCTAACATAGTAAAGACTATGTAGGGTGAAGATGTGAGATTGGTTTGTAAGACCAATATTGATATTGATATTTGAAAAATATATATTATAAAATTTTATAAGTATGATAAATTATAATTAAAACACAATTTAATTTTATAAAATTGTTCACATAGGTGTTTTATATCTTGATTCTCATAACTATATTTTGGAGTTTCATGTAATTTTCTGTAAGTGAGAATGATGTTTTTGAGTCATTTTACACTAATTTTAAGGATAAAATGATAATTAAAGTGTTATATAGTTATAATAGGTTAATTTTAATTTATTTATATTCATTATATGTTCCTATTCAAGTATGGAGAGTCATATATTCTTGATTGTATGTTGACAGTGTTTGGTAGTTTTGAGTAAGCTTTTCACAAGAGTGTTCTTGAGGCCTTTTGGCCTATGTGGTGGAGACTAAAGCATATGATTATTTTATAAATGTTTTAAAATATTATATTCATGTGATTAAATGGAAAATTTCGTTGTATGCTTTAGTTATGTGATATAGATTTTTTGGCAATAAGAATGCCTAATGGTGAGTAGACCTAATTGGGTGGTTTACATAGTGAAATGAGATAAATGGGATTGGATATATTTTAGTATTTTTTAAAAGTTTTTCATCCATTTTTTTATTCTCAAATTTTTTAAGTTAGGCCTAATTGAAACACGTGCTTAAAGAAGGTCTAATTACATTAGGTCTCTATTAGGCCTAATGGTGGGTTTTATTCCTTAAGGGTAATGACTGACCTATGTGATATTTTTTTCACTTTTAAAATTTGTTTTTTAATATATTAAAATGTTTATCCAATTTTTTTTAGTTTATTTGGCAACCAATATGGGTAAGATCAAGAGTCAAGTATAAAGACAAGGCCTAATAGGCTTAATTTGACTAGTTAGAATATTGAGTATATGAGCAAATGATATAGAGTATTACAAATAAGGTAAATATATTTAAGATAATAAAATAGGAATGATTAATATTCCATGAATATATAAATATGTTTTTATAGGTGTTTATCAAGTTCATTTGACCTAATTCTTCCAAGGAAAGGGCTAGTTGAGTGAGAAGGATTGAGAGTCCATTTAAGAGAGATAAAAGAGTGAGAAGAGAAAAATAAGGAGGTAATATCTAGTTTAGTAATAAAAATGTGTCCAAGGGTGATCAAATATTTAGGGTATATTATTTTTTACTAGGTTACCTAGGGGGTTGGAGCCTCATTGTAGGTTGGAGCTTGCTAAAGGACTAGTTGAGTTGGTGCTTGACTAGTGAGGGGTTGGTGCTCCTTATGGGGTTAGTGCCTCACTAAAGGTTTGATTAATTTATTATATGAATATATTCCAAGATTTTAATTAATGTTTTTTATCATTCAAGAGGGTTTGCCATATATATATTATGATCTTATGTTGTTTGATTTCATAGATGCTTGTGTATGCATTGATTATTATATGTAAGTAGATGAATAATTTATGAATGTTAAATAAAATTGAAGGAATATTTTAAGACAATTGATTCATACCCCTCTCAGTAATTTTACTTCCAAAATTTGTTATTATATCAGGTCCTTTGAAGGAGGTCTTACAACCTAAATGAGATTCTAAGTAAGCAAAGATGGCTAGTCAAACACAAGGTGGTTTTTCTACAAGCAAAGCTCCATTGTTTAATGGATCCAATTATGATTTTTAGTGTGTTAGTATGAGGACATATCTTATGTCTCAATTTCATGATGTTTTGAAATCAATCTTGGTTGGATATACTACACCCTCTATTCCTATTATGGATGCAACAAGCAGGAAGGCTAGTGATAATAACTCAAAAGCAATGAATGGTATTATGTGTGGCCTATCAGAGGTAGAAATTTTGAAAGTGATGCATTATATTTCTACCAAATACATTTGGGGTAAGTTTAATACTGTACATGAGGGATAATCCAAGGTCAAATTGGCCAAGTTACAAACTCATACAAGATAATTTGAAAGCCTAAAAATGAATGAAGATGAGACCATTGTAGCCTACTTATTGAAGGTTGATAAAATGATCAACATCATAAGAGGTCTAGGTAAAGATTTGAAAGAGTCTACTTTTGTTCAAAAGGTCTTGAGTTCTCTAACACCCAAATTTGAATCTAAGGTATCTGTTGTTAAAGAAATGAAAAATCTATACAAGCTATAAATTGATGGAATTCATCACACCCTAATAGCTTATTAAATGAGGACAAGTGAAGGAATACCTATAAATAAGGAAGATACATTAAAGGAATAAAATAATAAAAAGGAGAAGAATACACAAGCTAATAAATTCAAAGACAATGATTAATTTGATATTGATGATGACTTGATAGCTATGTTCGTAATAAATTTGAAGACAGGCTCAAGTAAATACAAGGGAAAATTGCCTTATAAATACTTTAATTGTGGAAATATTAGACACTTTGATAACAAGTGCCATCATAAGCATACATATACAGATAATGAATAGCATGATGAAGTTCATGATTATGATGAAAGGTCATATAGTCTGATAAGAATAATAAAAACTTTATAAGGTATGATGATAAGAAGTTCTTCAAAAATAAAAGAAGTTTATACACCTAGGAAGATTGAAAATAATCTAATGAGAGTGAGAGAACTAATTATAAGAATGACCATGAAGGTTATGGAACTAATTTTAATTACTTTATCTTCATGGATGAAGAATCAAGCTACTCAAATCAAGAAGAATCTATATGTATTGGGGGTGATGTTGGTGATTCAGATGAAGAAGGAAATGAGGTAGAATTTGAGGCTAAGTTGATGAATACTATAGAATAAAAAGAATAAATAGGGTGATGAGGTCCATATTAAAATATTATGAGGATAAAATAAACTTTTTTGAATCTAGACTAAGCAATAAATCCAAAGAACAAGAGGAAATGATCAAATATGTGGTGACTCAACTTGAGATTGTGACTGCTAGTCTAAAGACCAAAGAAGAAGAATGTGCAAGGTATGTAAATAAAGTAAATTAATTGAAATTTGATTTAGATTAGGAATAAAGTAGGTTAAGTCCTTTTTAAGTTTTGGAAAGAGTACCAATGATCTATACAACATTATGAGTAGTCAAAAGACTACTAATGACAAAACAAGCCTTGGTTTCAATGAAGACTAAAAGAAGAACACCAATATGTTTAAGAAGATCATGATCAAATCAAGAATGAGGGTGATGTTATGATGAATTATAATAATATCAATCAAACCAATGTTATAAGGTATGTTAACCATTTCAATGGCTATTATTATTCATGTAACCAATTTGGACATAGAGAAAGGCATTGTAGAAGGCCCTCCAATAATGGATATGCATGGAACTATGAGGAGAGTCATATTTCAACAGGTATGGGTCATGGTGCATTATAATAAAAATGAATAGTCTATTTTGATTTTCATAATATTGGTCAGATTTTAAAGTAATATAAGCATGGAATCTCAAGATAAAACAAGAAAGTTGAGAACCCTAGAGTGTAATAAAGAAGACTAGATAGTAATTGGAAACCCAAGGTAGCTGAGTTTGATGATCATTTTGAAAATCCAAGTGGAATATTTTCCATGGTAGAGGATAATAAAGATGTAAATGAGTGATATTAATTCTCTTTGTCAACTCCGATTGTTGATGAAAGAAACAAGACCAATAGAACAAGCCAAAATGTTATTCAAATAAATATTAAGGAGGTCAATCCAAAAAGACTTTTCAAGCCCAAGAAGATCATGAAGGAAGTTTAGTCTATTAAGGATATGGAAATATAGTAATATCATGAGTGTATGATATTTTAGGTATCTAGAGTAGAGGTGAATCCATTAGGCTTCATGAAGGTACTCGACTAGTAAGAAAGAAACATGAAGAATGTTTGGTCGTATGGGGAGTTTTGTGGTCTTTTGGTGACTTTCAGATTTAAGGTTTAGTCAAAAGTATACTAATATATTCAAAAGAGATAGGTCACAATTTTTTTTTATGATGAATTTAACAAACCAAGTCACAGTCTTGAAAATGACTAAAATTCTCATGAAGACAAGGGAAGCCATTCATGCTCCAAGAGTAGGTATGTAAGGCTAATCTATGTTAAGTTTATTTGAAGAGAAAAAGGTGTGTTATTTAAGGTCCAAGTATTATATAGTTTTCAAGAAGATAAACCTTTATAATTAATTCCAAAGGGTGAAAAAGTTACCATTTGGAAGAAAGACCCGGCATAAAAAAAGATCCATATTGAGGAGATGAGAATGATTTGTTATACTAGAATGTTTTCCATCAATGAAAAATGGGGAGATTGTTGATGTATGATTAATATTGTTTACTTTGAAGAATTATTATTTTCATTGATTTAAAATTAAATATATTTAAATATCAGAGTTGAGGTTATGCATGGTGAGATGATTTTTGTCAAACAAGTCTCATGACAAGAGAAAATTTGAAGGCAACCTTTTATCTCTCTATTGAGAGAATTTGAAGGCAACCTAGTAATTTATTTGAGTTTAATGGAATGAAAAATTTAGGATCATGGTAAAAGGCATAATATATTTATTTTTAAAAAAACATAAACAAGAGGTAAAGAATCCTTCAGATGAGTTTCAAGGTCAAGTTTTGTGGCTTAATTCTCACATGAAGACCTAGTGAGAAGGCATATGACTAATGACATGATGAGGTGATCAATATGAGATTTGTATGATTATGTTTGGTATTTTATGAGAATTTTATGAGTTCATTTTCCATGTGTATGGGGTATTGTGATTAGTGTAATAAGTTTTAAGGTGTGATTATGGTCTTAGGTACGACTAACAATTCAAGGCCTAGTATGCAAAGAGACCTAATATGGACTAATGAGGGGTCAAGTTAATTTAACAATGTTATAAAAATATTTATATCATTTAGATATGTGTGATGGGTTATTTTAAGTTTGTTTAAAAATGTTGAAGTCATAGTCTAAAACGTAAAGCATTAAAATTAGTGTTGAGATCCTCTGTGTGCATATAATGGGGTGTTTTAGACTCGATAAGGAATTTATTATAATCATTGGCATGTGAAACCTTTGAATTATATCCTATTAATATCATTTAAGTTTGGTAAATTACCTATTTTAAAATTCTTGGCATTGGTTTTGGAGTTGAGGGGTAATCCTTTATGAACAATTGCTAAGAGAAACCAATCAAACCCCTCTTAAAACCCTCATAATAACCTGATAGGAAATATCTTATCATCTATGGATAATAATAATTTTTTTACTAGGTTTTATGTTTTTAACATGTAAATAAATCTTATATGATTATATAATTCCTTGTTTTTGTCATGATAGTGAGTAGAAGCTATAGGAAAACCCTTTTTTTTGGATTTTTGATGTAGCAGTTTGGGTTGACCAGGTCAAAAAATGAAAATGGATGGAGGATTATGTGTGAGACTTGTTTTTCATGATTATTTAATTTTATTATAAGGTTAAAGACCCTAAATATTCTAAACTATTCATGTAAGTTGACATATTACTAAACAAGTCTAATGAGCAAGATAATGAGAAAACTAGGCAAGAATGAGAATGCAATTACAAAATAGTTGTAGAGGATTAGAGATGGACAAAAATGAATGGGTTAATTTTTAAATACCTATTTGTCATATCCCATTGGTTTAAAAGTTTTTATTATGATCATGCACAATCAAAAGGTTATCCTCAAAGTGATCTCTCTAACATAGTGAAGTCTATGTAGGGTGAAGATGTGAGATCAATCTACAAGATTAATATTGATATTGATATTGATATTGATATTGATATTGATATTTATAAAATATATATTATAAGATGTTATAAGGATGAAAAATTATAATTAAAACCCAATTAAATTTTATCAAAGTGTTTACATAGGTGTTGTATATCTTGATTCTCTTAACTATGTTTTTGGAGCTACATGCAATTTTCTATGTGTAAGTGAGAATGATGTTTGTTAGTCATTTTACACTAATTCAAAGGATAAATTGAATATAAAGGTGTTATATATTTATAATAATTTAATTTTAATTTATTTATCTTCATTATAAGTTTATATTCAAGTATAGAGAGTCAAATATTCTTAACTATATGTTGATAGTGTTTGGCAGTTCTAAGTAACCCTTTTGTAGGAGTGTTCTTGAGGCCTTCTGGCCTATGTGGTGAAGAATAAAACATAAAGTGATGTTATAAAGGTAAAAAAATAAATTTTTAATGTGATTTTTTCATATGGTTAAATGTAAAATTTTGTTGTATGCTTCAGTTATGTGAGACAAACTTTTTGGCAATAAGAAGGCCTAATGGTGAGTACACCTAATTGGGTGGTTCGAGGAGTGAAATGAGACAAATGGAATTTGGGAAATAAGGTGATATTATAGAGGATATATTTGAGTATTTTTTAAAAAATTTCATCCATTTTTTAATTCTCAAAGTGTTTTGAGCAGGTCTAAGTGAAATGTTTGCTTAAATAAGGCCTAATTGCATTAGGTCTCTATTAGGCCTAAAGGTGGGTTTTAGCCCTTAAGGGTAATGACCAACCTATGTGATGTTTGTTTCACTTGTGAAGTGTGTTTTATAAAATATTTATATGGTTATATAATTTTTATGAGGTTCTTGGCTAACCAATATGGTTAAGATCAAGATTCAAGTGTAAAGACAAGGCCTAATAGGTGTAATTTGACTAGTTAGAATATTGAGTATATGAATGAATGATATAGAGTTTTAGAAACCAAGTAAAGATATTGGAGATAATAAAATAGGCGTGTTAAATATTATATTAATATATAACTATGTTTTTATAGGTTTTGATCAATGCCATTTGACCTAATTTTACCAAGGAAAGGGCTAGTTGAGCGAGAAGGCTTGAGAGTTCATTTAAGAGAGATAGAAGAGAGAGATGAGAAAAATAAAGAGGTAATATCTAGTTTAATAAGAAACATGTGTATAAATGTGATATAATATTCAAGGTATTTGATTTGGTTTTAGGTTACTTAGGGGTTTAGATCTTCCTTACAGATTAGATCTTGCTAAAGGAGTAGTTGAGTTGGTGCTTGACTAGTGAGGGGTTGGTGCCTCACTAAAAGTTTTATTCATTTATTATAGGATTTTAGTCCAAGATGTGTATCAATGGGTTATATACCATAAGAGGGTTTTCCTCATATATCTTATGATCTTATGTTTTTTGAGTTCATATATGCTTGTGTATGCATTGATTATTATATGTAAGTGGATGAATGATTTATGAATGTTAAATTAAATTGAAGGGATATTTTAAGATAATTGATTCATCTACTAATTTAACTATTTTTGGAATATTGGATTATTATTCCTAATTTGGTTAAGGTTCTAGGTTAATTAAATTATTCAGTAATATTGGAATAATTAAGCTACTAATTTATATAATTTAATTATAATTTAAACCTTTATAAAAATAGTAATAAGTGATGAGAAATGTAACTTAGCTTAAACTAGATTGATATGGCTGAGACAAGGTCTATAATCTATTGTGTAATACTATGATAGTGTCATGAATCAAGATATGGCCTTTATTTCATTAAAGGATAGGAGTGTCAAAATAGAACACCTCGGGGTCCAGTGTTATAGTCCTTTTATACCACTATTGTCTTGGAGGCCTAAGATTTCTTGGTTTTATCCATTGTCTCTATGTGAGCCTGCCTATGTAATTTTGGATGCTAGATGTACATATAACTTTCTATAGAGATGATTTAGTCTTTAAACCCTAGACTCCATTATGATCTAACAAACTTTAAGAAATAAGGGGGTTAGTTTATGGAAGATGAATTGAATGTGTATCCATACCCCTTGCATGGGAACACTACCTACATACAAATACTTCAAATACTGATCAAGCCATATGTAGTTCTTCCACTTGATGTGATTTATGTAATAGTGTATATGACGATGTAAAATACTAAACTGAGTATGGTTAAGGTGGCTAGGGATAAGTGTGAAGGTTTAAATAAGCTTGTGGTTGTATGTTGAGAATAGGGAAATATACCTAAGTAGTCTTTCTTGTATTCTTTCTTACTTTGTGATATTTTACAACCCATTCTAAATGAACTTTGAATAGTATTTTATAGAGATCTATTAGTCATGGGTAAAATATATTAATACTAGGCCAATATAATGAGGAAGAGAAATTAGTAGAAAATGGTCACATAGACACTAAATGTGATTAGATAGGAGCTCCAAACTTGGTCACGCTAGGGTCTTACGCTATATTACAAGTTGGGAACTATTGTCCTGAGGCTATGGGACCTAGGGGGATAGATTTTTCATGGGAAAAATAGCTTATCTGAGCTAGAATCAAGTTTTGAAAGTCTATTAATGACTGGGAATAAGAAATAATGTGTTTAAAAGGGTCATGAGAGAATGAAAGAGGGAGTTATCGGTTGGGTGTCATAAGCCACACTCAAGTTACCAATTTTCACATTTTATATGACTACATTTACCCCACCTTTATTCTAGTAATGCAACAAAGTGAAATAATAAGATAAAGGAAAAGTAGAAAGCATACCTAAAATTACCTACAAGGGTTAAGAACATGAATATATGTGATGTTAGGTGTGCATAGAGAGATCACATCATGAAGTGTATATATGCAATAGAATACAAAGAGTAGATCAGTTGTTATTAGATACTTTATATCTAAAATAAAAATGTATAAAGCTGGGTAAGAGAGAGAGAGGAAGAGAGAGGAATGAATACACTTCACCAAGTAAATGAACTAATATAAAACCTATTGTGATAATGAGTGATGCTAGATATGTTGGGTATGTACTGTACCAAAATTAATATCATGAATGGAACTGAGTGCTTAATTCCCTAAGAGTGGACCAAGAATGCAAAGGTTGGCCCCTTGGCTTCATCATCACCCACTAAGTGAAGCTATGTGATCATGTGTGTGCTAATAAATATTTGGACTATGTGTCTAATCCATCTAATTAGGTAGCTCAAGAATACAAAGGCTAGCTAGTCCTTTGGATCCATCATTTCCCCATAAAGTAAAGCTATGAATTGAAATCAGTATGAAATGTGTGTTGTATGAGATGGATCCTAAAGCCCATGAATGTTCTTTAATCTAACAATGTGGCATGGATATTTGAATGTGTCTTAAACACTAGACCACTCTTGGCCATTCAAAAAAGGTGGAGATTATGCTTGTATTAAAGCCACTTCAAAACTAGGCAATAGGCTTATACAAAAGCCACTAAAAAATGATGCCAACCACTTGCAAATGGAATAAGGCATGAAAATAATAATAATACTTGGGTAATGTACTAAACTCAAAAAAAGAGAAGTCAAATGTACCACACACTTCTCCCCCAATCACTGGTGTCTAAAACATGGATTCTAATTTGGAAGGTATACCAACTGCCTAATCTAAAACTAGAAGTGAGAGCCATCATGACATACATGATGCCCCGTATATTTATATTCTCTAAAAAAAAATGTACTAGAACTATTAAATCTAGATTTATTTATATCTTATAAAACTATAGTTGAGCTAACCTTTCTACCTTTTTATAGAAAATCTAGTTTTTTTGTTATTTTGATAGGAGTGTTAAAATCAAACACCTTACTATTTGGAACTATAGTCCAATATTGGTGATCTTATCCTATACTAATTATTAATATTTTTATATAATTTTTACTATCTCCCAAGTCTATTCTACTTGGTTTGAAGTCTAGATACTATTCTAGGTGTTCTGAAAGATGATTTTTTGGACTGATAGGAGTTCTGATCTCTATGATAAAACCCTTGTTTGATGGCCCATATTTTGAGGGTAATAATGAAGACCCTAAAATGACCACCCTCAGAATAAATAGTCCTACAAGTGTGTTATGATACGAATTCATGATATATCAATGATAATTGACAAGATATCTCAAGATATAACATGGTTTGTAATGGAGATTATTCGATCAACATGGGTATGCCTAGATAGATATAAAAATATAATAGTATGTTCAATATAATGAGCTAGAATTGGAAGTCTAGTTAGTTGTTAGTTATCAAGGAGGGATGGGGCATGATGTCCATCATGATATCCAAGAAAGTAAGATAATGCATCATGTGGATCATGGAATTGAAAATAATTGAAAAATAATAAAGCAACAAGCACACAACGTAAGAAGCATACAAGAGTGGCCAAGGTGCCAAAATAATAAGGGACATGGGCACATGCCACTCAAACTAGAAAGCAAGCATACAAGGCATGTTCAAATTCCGCATACACTTAAAATTGAATAAGCAAGGTTGACACAAGGACCATAGGCACATAGAAGAGTACAAGCAAAGGACATTGAAAAATGTCCTAAGGCACACACAAGACATAGAATAGGAACTAAGAAATACAATCAAATATAGTTATATAAAATAAGAAAGAAAAACATATAAATGTTGGAAATATAATTGTATATAACTAATCAAAGCAATAAGTAAAAGTATGTAATACATGGAGTATAATATTAGGTATATGTTAAGAAATACACAAGTGTTATATACTAGTGAGATGTCGATAGAGTAATCTATGTAAGCTAGTAAATAATGTACATCATCATGATAAGTAGAGTTTGTGGTATAGGAATAACATAACCTAGATGGTTTATTCATGTAGAAGATTCCCCCAGTGGGTAAATGTATCGATGTATGTCTCAAATGTATGAAGTAGGATGCCCCTTCAATGGGAAGAGTGAAGCAATAAAGGATCTAGATGTAACTACACACACTCAAAGAACATCAAGTGAAACATGGTAATGTAGATAGATCGATGAACAATAGCATATAATAATAAAATGTAAGTCTAACATAGTAGTAGAAATTTAAAGCATGGATAATGCAAACAACTGAAATGTTTTTGTGTTTTTGAATTATTTGAACATTTTTAGATGTTGATATTTTATATTTTTTTAGATTTTTGATATTTGAATGTTTTTTGTATTTTTTAAATAAGCTATGTATAATCAATCATTATGAGACTATGTACAAGAATTTGAAAAAAAGTTATGTACAAGTAAGTTGGGAAGGAATGATACTAATCGATGAGTGTCATGGGAGACTCCCTATCATGGTGTCTTGTATCAAGGAGAGGGATTGTGCATGATCATAAAATAATATGGAAGGGTTGAGACTATGGATTTGAAAGATATATATGCTATAAATGATCTATAATGGAAATTTAATGTGGGGTCCCCCTGTAACTCTAAGAAGTGGATGAAACTATGGGGTTCTTAGGGACCCATTTGGTAGTAGGACAAGCTCTCTGAACATGTGATTTATGTGCAGAGGCATGAGATTTAAATGATAATACCTTGGGTGTGAACACTATAGTTGGAAGCTATCTAAAATCTTGAAATTGTGGTTTCTCTAAAAGAGGCCTCTATGGAAGTGTATGAAAACTTTGTGCTGGTGATGGAGGCCTTAATTATGTCTGAATTTGAACTAGAGGAAGAAGTAAAACTAGTGGAGAGCCTAAAATTGGTGGTGGAACTAAAACTAGTGACTACAAAGTAGTAGATGTCTTTGAAGTAGGGAGTGGTAACTCATAAAAAAATCTACTAACTATAACAACCTAATTAGCATGAATTAATTTCATGCATTTGTAAACTATAAAATTTACTGCTTGAAGTTTTTGAATCCATGGTTAACTAAGCAACATATCAAAAACTCCTTTACTAGGAACAATAGTAAATGGTGTGGCCACATGTGTTGGACCAACCTACAGAGGAAGTATAATCTCACCCAATGAAATCTATATGTGCCTACTAAATCAATTGATAACTATGTCCATCAGGGTAATATCCTTATCTAAATATCCCAAATGTTACATTAATGTTATAGTGCACCTATTCACACTAGATCCATTGTCTATGAGAACACTATGAATAGGATGATTATGAATGTAAGATCTGATAAATATTGCATGATAATCTAAATCATCCTTAACTATATCCTACTCTAAGAAGGAGAGGGAAGGTCTAGCTAGAAATCTAGAATTATATACACCAATCATGTTGCTCAAAGGGTATAGCTCAATTAAAGGTGCCTGATATGTAGCTTGTGGAGGATGTGCATGATATGCATGGTGAACACATAATGTATCCCCTATCTCTTATTTATAATGTTGTGGGAAAGGATCTAAAAATATTTTCAAAGTTTTATCTTGTGTTTGCTTTGCCTAAGGAGGCTCAACTAGAGTTCTAAGATTAATAATGTTGCCATCTATTAATTCTTATATCTTGTATTTCAAATGGATGGATTTGTTTATTATGTGGCCTAGTGCCCTATCAAATTTGGAAAATGCATTCTAATCATATCCCCATGGAAGAGGTTTTGTTGGATAAAATTCCTAAATAAGAGGGAGAAATATGATATTATATTCCAAAAGTTGTTATTAAACTTTGGCAAGAAAAACTAGTAGATTGGTAAAGGTTCATCAAGGAGGTGTTAATAAAACCACTCACTGAAGAGGCTCTGAAGCTGCATTAACTATAGGTTGATTTTTATTCTTGCTATCATTCACCTTTACTTTATATGGGACTTTACTATTACTCTTGTTTGTTATTTTGGATATGCTCATGTACTTGAGTTTGCCCATTGCAATTAATTTGACTTCCCTTTCCTTTAGTGTATGACATAGCTTAGTGAAGGAAGAGAACCTTTTAAACATTATTAATTCATACAAATTTGGTAGAAAACTCTATTTGAATATATATTTTAACTCTTGAGTGACTATGGGGCTAGTCATCTTAGCCAAGATAGTCTTATATCAAAGAACATAATCTATGAGATGCTAATTTGACCTTTGTTTCTATTGTGAAACTTGGGCATAAGAAACCTTATCACCAATGTTAATGCTAAAATGATCTACTAGCATGTTAGCTAAAGCATTGAATGCATTGATAAACTAATTTGGTAGATTATAGAACCATTGTAAATCATAATCCTTTAGACTCCATGGAAATATCTTGGTTAGTAGACAATCATTTAGTACATTATCCAAGCATGCTATGTGAAAGGATCACAAATGTGTCTCTAGATCACCCTTACCATCATATAAAGTGAGCTTGGTTTGAACATAACCTTGTGAAAAGGGTGTTGAAGAAATATGATATGCCAATGGTGTATGAAGTAGAACAAAATAATCCAAGGCCTATGTAGGTTTAGAAGTACCTTGCTCAAGATGTAAAACCTTGGATTGAATATATTTTATCTCTTGTACAAGGGATACCATATTAGGAGATAATTATATACTAACCATAATTGGTTATGACTCAAAAGAAAGTTGGGTTACTATAGGGGATTGTTGAGACATAATTGCCCCCATAGTGTCATTTGCAATTGGATGCTCTAAATGAATGGAAGACTGAAATTGTTTAGAATTTTTAATTTCCATGATAGATTATAAGATAAGATTATGATCTTAGGGCTATTCCCTGAGTCTTTCACAAAAAAATTATAGGATCAAATTTTTATTGAGGAAAACTTCATTATAAATAATAGGTGGAAGTGGATCAAGAGTTTGATGTAGTGGGTCATGAACATCAGTGTGTGTATCATCACTGTTATTATCATACTACTCATTATTGAAATTATACTCATGGAAATTGGTGTAATCTGGATGTGTAAGATCTATAACATGAACCTAAGGCAATTGTTTATCCATGGTATATGGTTAGGTTGAAGGAATATTGTTGAGTTTAAGAGGGTTACCACTAATTATTACACTTCATCTCAAAGGAAGAGATTCAAGGAGCTTAGGTGGAATAAAGAAAACAACTTGAATAATGGAAGAAATGATTGAACAAATTTAATATAAATAGTGGATTGGAATATGCATAGAAAGGTTATGAAGCTCACAAACATGTAAGGTAATACCTAAAAAGTAATGTCACCTAGTATATGCAACCAGGTTATTAAACAATGATTTATTTTAAAATTATTAAGGAAATTTTTAAAATTTATTATGAATTTATGATTTTAAATATGCAGGTAAAAAATTATAAAATTATTGGAAATTTTTTTATTTGAAGGGACCTAGTATATGCAGCTAGAGTTTTGCAGAAAATATATTTTTTAAATTACTATGGAATTTTAAAATTTGATGTGGATTTAGGATTTAAATATGCTAGTAAAAATCCAAAAAAATATTGGAAAATTCTTGATTCAAAGGGACCTAGTATATGCAACTAGGGTTTTGTAAAAAATATATATATTTTTAAAATTACTATGGAATTTAAAAATTTGATGTGAATTTATGATTTAAATATGCTATTAAGAAATCAAAAAAATGTTGTAAAAATTAGAAATGAATATACCCTAGGGTTTCTAGGGTTTTTATGCACAAATAAAGTAGGTCAAGTTCACCAATTGATTTAACCATTTCAAGAATATTAGATTATTATTCTTAATTTAGTTAAGGATCTAAGTTAATTAAATTAGTAAATAATATTGGAATAATTAAGATACTAATTTGTATAATTTAATTTTAATTTAAACCTTTTTAAAAATAGTAATAAATGAGGAGAAATATAACTTAGCTTAAACTAGATTGAGATGGTTGATATAGGGTTTGGAATCTATTATGCAGGACTATGATAGTGTCATAAATCAAGATCTAGCATGTATTTCATAAAGGGGTAGGAGCACTAAAATAGGACACCGTGGGGTCTAACATTATATTCCTCTTCTACCACTTTTGTCCTATAGGCCTAAGATTTCTAGGTTTTTTTTAGTCTCTATGTGAGCCTACATGTGAAATTTTGGATGCTAGATGGTTGTGAAACTTCTTGTAGAGATAATTTAGTATTCAAATTCTAGACTCCATTATATTTTGATGAACTTTTAAAAAGAGGGAGGTTAGTGTGTTTAAGATGAACTAAACATGTATGCATACCCATTGTGTGGGCACACTACCTACATATTAATACTTTAAAGGGGGATCAAGCCATATGTAGTTCTCCCACTTGATGTGATTTGTGTAATAGTGTATATGAAGATGTAAAATTATAAACTAGGTGTGATTAAGGTAGCTAGGGACTATTGTGAGGACTTGAATAAGATTTTGGCTATATTGGATGAATGTATGTAGATAATAGTGAAATATGCTTGAGTAGTTTTTCTTGCTTTATGATATTTTCCAACCCCTTCTAAATGAATTTTGAATGGGATTTTATAGAGATCTATTGGTCATGGGTTGAATGTATTCACACAAGGCCAACATAATGAGGAAGATGAATTAGGAGAAGATGGTCACCTAGGCTCAAAATGTGATTGGACAGGAGACCCCAACTTGGACACCATAGGGTCTAGCACTATAGTCCAAGTTGGGTGCTATTGTCCTAAGTGTACAGGACCTAGGGGGATGTAGTTTTCATGGTAAAGGCATCTTGACTAAGATGGAATTAGTTTTTAGAAGCTTATAAATAAATGACAATAAGAAAGAAGGTTTTTAAAAGGGTCATGAGAGAATTCAAGAGGGACTTATGAGTTGGGTGTCACAATCCACACTAAAGTTACCAATTTTAAGATTTTATATGACTACATCACCCTCTCAGTAACTATACTTCAAACAACCCCTCCTTTTAATATATGGCCTAGGTATTCAATTAGGTATCAAGTATTAAATATATTATTAGGTAAGATAGATATGATTAAGATTAGATATGGGTATTTAAGATCAATATATGGCTTGAGTATTTAATCAAGTAGGGTATACTCATGTAGGTAGGTCATACTCAATTACATAGGTAAATAAGGATAGGTAAGTAGTGTATACTAAAGTAGGTAAATTAAGTATAGCATACTTAAGTAAAATAAGGTAGGTAGGGCTTATTGAAGATCAAGATATGGTTCAAGTATTTAGGTAGAGCATACTCAAGATCAAGATATGGCTTACATATTAATTTAGGTAGGGCATACTCAATGGTATAAATATATTACATATATAACATGATCCAAAACTTCATTTCTAATTCTATTATTAGGAAACAAGATTCCCTTTACAATAATAGAAAATAAGTATGTAGGGCATAGCTAAGTAGCTAGGGAAAGAATTTTTATGTAAGTTATAGATTTGGAAATAAGCTTCAATTGATATATAACAATCTATTATAGAAAGGAAAATTTGGTAGGAAAATATTGAAAATATATATCAATAAGTAATCTTCCCTTACCTAATTACGTAGGGCATAAATAAGTATGTAGGGTAAGAACAATGTTATCTATCAAAAATCAAGCTTCTATTTATAGTGATGCATTAATCTAGAATCAAATCAAAACTATATATTGATAAACCAAAATTACATTGATAGTTATGCCTTATTCCATTAATATCTATCGAGAATTCAATCTTCCCTTAATATGTTATTAGGTGAAGAAATTATAGATATTAATAAGGTAATCTTCCCTTACCTTAATCTTTTACATATATGAAACAGGTGGAGAAATTTTCCATTACCTTATTTGGTAGGGAAAGTTTGAGATTAAGGTAAGGCCTTAAAAATGGTTCCCCCCTTGTATCTATAGTAGGGGACCCATTCCTAATCTATCCTTTGATACATTATAATGGGGATTTAGGCATACTCAAACTAAGGTAGGGCCTTGGTCAGACCATTAAGGCCCACTAAGCCATACCCAATCTCTAAGCAATGCATCCATGATCTACTAGATTAATACATATTCCCTTCCTTCCCTTCATATATCAAGTTGGGTAGAGATCAAGTTGGGTTAGGAAACACAATCTACCATCTACCTGATTAGAACACACTCTACTAAATTATTGACCACATATCTATATATCTAAAAAAATTCTTTACTATGGATAGACTCTCAATGGCATATAGGGAAAATGAGAACTCAACTATGGGGTTATCAACTCAATTCTCTGGTCTCCCTTATCTATATAGATATAAATTAGGATTATCAATTCTAGGATTAGGATTATTATATGACCATGTAACTATATATATATATATATATATATATATATATATATGTAATTAATATAATTCATCCCTACCTATGTTTGATTTCCTACCTATTTATTCTAGCTTAGGGCTTTGGATACAGTCTCTATGCATGGTCTAGGCATGGATTGTCATATAGATATATAAATCACACTAGTTTCTTAGGTGATATCTCTTAGTTCCTTATTTGAGTGAAATATGATAAGTAAAATAAGAGTTTATTTGAGTAATTACAATTTTAAACTAGAATGTAATTTAATTGGGCATAACTAAGAATCCATTACACCCACCATCAAGGTATTGGAGGTAGTGATTACATATGAAGAGGGATAAGGAGGGACTAAGTAGGGATGATGAGGGGTGATGAGGGAGTGATTAATCATAATGAGGTATGGTTAGGGTTAAAGAGGGTGCAATTAGGGATGATAAGGGAAAAAAGGGAGTGATTAGGGATGATGAGAGATGAGGGAGTGATTAGGGATGATGATGGGTGGTGATATTTAATAAGGGAGTGATTCAGATGATGAGGGAGTCATTAAAAATGATGAGGGTCAATAAGGGAGTGATTAGGGATGATGAGGGATGATGAGTGTCAATTAAGGAGTGATTATGGATAATGAGTGATGAATATGGATTGATTAGGGATGATGAGGGATGAAGAGGGAGTTATTAGGGATGATGAGAGACCATAAGGGAATGATTAGGGATGATGAAGGTCAATGAAGGAGTGATTAGAGATGATGAGGGATGGTGAGGGTTAATGAAGGAGTGATTAAGTATGATGAGGGATTGGGAGTGATTAGGGATGATTATTGATGAGGAAAAAGTGATTATGTATGAGGGTGAGATGATTAATAAGTGAAATTAACACAAAGTGGTCATTTGGTGTGTGTAGGTCATAAATGTGACCTATGTTGCCCCAATCAAACCAATTTGGCTTGAATTCAAAGTAAATTAGGATTATTGCACATACATGTGGTATAATCTTTTTGAATTTACATGTTAATAAGTGGATATGGTGTTTTTATGTCATTTTTGTAAATAATGGAGTTAATAACAAGTAAAATCAATATGTATTTGTGGTTGGATGTGCAAGGTTCATAATTGGACTTAATTTTCACAACCACACATTTATTTCTTGAATATGAATAAAAATGGGGTGGTCAAATAAAATGTACCTAATTATTTTTGTGTTTACTATTATCACCAAATATCTCACCCTAGAAGAGGGTTTTTAAGCCTCTTCTATATTTGGGAAGCATGGGAATACTTATAGGTATGTGGGTGTACCTATAGGTAGAAGTAGACCTCTAGGTTTAAGACCTAACTCCCTAAATATACCTTGGAATGCTTATCAACTAACTAACTAGTTATTATTAAAAAAAGAGATATAAATTGAATGAAATGGAATTATTATAAGGGGGTGATACACAAATATGATTTATAAAAGACCATCATACTTATATCACAATGAAACAAGGCATACAAACTAGCTTGTAAGTCCTAAAAGGTTATAACATCAATGTTTCAATATAAAGATGATATGCATGAAACAAAACAAGGTAAATGAACTAGAAGGTATATTTCACACTCTAAGAATATTTATTGACTTGAAATGAGCTTAAAAAACTTGACTAAACTTTATATGACCTATTAGAATATGAAATCTTGCATAAACATGAAAGGATGAGGAAAGCAAGGATAGAAAATTGTAACTAACTTAACCATAAATCACTTTCACACTTAGGAAAATTTTCATGAACTAAAAACTAGGATTATATTGATTTTTCAAATGTAAAATCAAATTTCCTTCTATTAGGGCTTTGCCATACATGGAATTATATTATCTTACAATAGATAAAATTATTTCTACTTATAGAACTTAATAGAGAAATGAAAAGAGAAAAGTTCAAGGGTCACAAGGACATGTGCCATTATGATAAAATTAGTTATAAATTTATGATAATGATTTTTTAGATAGAATGTGAAAGGCCTAATAAAATAAATGGCCCTTAAATGCATGAAACTCCTGAAATGTTGTGTAGGACTCCTCATTCCTTATTAAAAAAACTACCTTCATCATTTGGCCATTTTATAACATCCCATAAACAAATAGGGATATAAGTGATGATTTAAATAAGGGGGAGGGTTTGTATACATGATCCGCCATGAAATTTTGGCATCCCTAATCATCAAGATTCTTCTACACATGAGTTATCATTGTGTGCAATATAAATAACTCCTCTTTCACTTACCCCTCCCACTTGGCCTCAAATCTGGATTAATTTTTCCATGAAAATATGTATGTATGAGTGATTTAAAAATTTAAATACCTCTCATAACCTTATATTCATTAGGTATACCTTAAATGGACTCACACTTATCATTTTCACTCTTCCACTAGCTTTCACTATGACAGTTTTGACTGGATGAAGTGGGAGTATTTTAAAAAGAAATTAGGGGTTTTGATAAAGTAATAAATGAATATTTTTAGTTATTTTAATTCCAAATATATATATATATATATATATAAACTAAAAGTGGTAAAAAATTGTTAATAACGAGATGAGAAACAAAGACAATTATAGACCTTTATCATGGTCAATAAGTTGGAACAAATTCTAAGATAAGTTTAGGGGGAGCATTGTGTGATCAACAATGTTCCAAGGTGAGCCTTGCTCGGCTGCCCATTTGGCCAAATAATTAGCAACACCATTCCACTCACGTGGAATATGCACAAAAGATACAAAATTAAAAGAGGCACTTAGCTGTAGGATCTGGTGAACCACTGCAGCTAAGTGCCACTCAACATTATCTAGATTCTAATTATTCAGAAGGTTGACAATCACCTGTGAGTCTGATTCATAGATAAGCTTCTTCCAACCATGCTGGTAGGACTATTACACTACCTCTAAGATCACTATGGCTTCCATGAGATTATGGGAGTAATGACCTTTATAAATAGAGAAACAAAACTACATATTTCCCAGGATATCACACCCCACACCCCCAATCCTTGTATCTCCAAGATTACCGTGTGAAGAACTGTTGGTGTTTACTTTAAGGACACCAATCACTAGTGGAATCCATGGACCCTGCCGACTGACCAATTGCATTTGCTATCAGTTTCTCTTCATTGGGCATAGGTGTGGAGCTAAAGAAGTGTCGCATGGAGAAACAGGGGAGAGCCTAGTGTAAACATCATCATCATCTAGGACCAGTCTTTCACTAATCTCACACTTAGCTTGTAGAGTTTCCTGGAGTGAGTTAATAATATTCACCCACATGTGCCTGAGCTCTAGGTAGGTGTCTTGAAAAATCCTCCTATTTCTCTCAAGCCAAATTTGCCACAAAATGAAAGAAGGACCAATGGACCAAGCTATCTTAAGAAAAGGTGCCTTTGAGGGAGATTGACCCAGATAATCCAAAAAGTCTGATAATGAGGAGGTATGCCAGCAAAGACATCCCCATACATTCCACCAAAGATGCCAAATCTATTTGGTGAAGGAGCATTGGAAAAACAAATGAGAAATAGTCTCATTGCTATTGCAGCATAACACACACATCGACGGTCCTTGGAAGCCTCATTTACAGAGGTTATCCCAAGTGAGGCATCTATTGTAGACCAAAGCCCAAAGAAAAAAATTGCATTTGGGCTAGGAGAACCAATTCCACACTTTCTTCCACCAAGGAACTTCCACATCACCAAAAAGATGCTTGGTCAAGGAAAGGTACCCTGAAGAGACAAAATATTTCCCAGACAGCTCTCCTCCCCAGGCCAAAACATCTTGATCTTGAAGAAAGTTGCATCTCCTAGATGTGAGAATCTGGGATAACTCCATCTAATCTTCAACAGTGCCCCCCAACAGTTAGTTTGATGAGTTCTTCCAATGATAGCCAACAATTGTGCCTAGATTAAAAGCCTCCTTATACTATGCTACTATGTTCCACCTAGCAGAGTGAAAGGAATTGCAAAGATCCTATAAGTGTGGATGAGTGGACAAGAGAGGAGGTGACCCATCCCATGAATCACTCCAAAAGAGAGCCATCCTACCACTATTGTAAATCTAGAAGAGGTTGCATTTTACCAGTTGGGCACCAAGCTTGAGTGTATTCCACACCATAGACCCCCTCCCCTCCACAGGAAGCTGGGAGATATTAGGGGGCTCAGCTCCAAGAAAGTATTTGAGATGAAAAATATGGGCCCAAAGGTGTGATGGGCTAGAGCACCATCACCAATATAGCTTGGCAGTGAGAGCTTGGCTACACAAAATCACTGAGCAAAGGCCAAGTCCACCCTCTTTATTGGGCCTGCAAACTGTGTCCCATTTAATGAGGCTCCATTTGGTGTTCTAAAAATTCCCACTGTAGAGAAATTGGTGAGCAAGTGCATCAAATTCCTTGAGGAAGTATACTAGGGCAGCCTAAACCATACTTTGATATATAGGAAGAGCTTGAATCAATGATTGTAAGAGTGTCACCCTTTCAGCAGTAGAAAGCCATCTATGAGTCCAATGAGTAACTTTTTGTTTGAGTTTGTCTAGAATGTTTTGCCAGAAAAGTGAGAGGAAGAGACTGAATCTAAAACCTTAAAATAGTAGCAATCCTCTATTGAATGAGCCCAGGAGTGTTGAAGAAGAAAATAGAGGATTTGTGATTATTAATTTTTTTTCCAGAGGTAGCCAAATAATGTCTAAAGTACGCTGGAAAGCTTTTGCTTCACAAATTCGAGCTCTCCCTGCTAAGGCTGTATCATCAACAAACTAGAGGTGGGTTAAAGTGGGCAGCCCATTCCCCCATTGCCATCCTTATAACATGTTCTGAGCTACTCGAAGCTTGATAATTCTCCCTAGCCCCTCAGCCAGGATGATAAATAGGTAAGGAGAAAGTGGGTCCCCTTGGTGTAGCCCTTTAGAGGCACTAAAAAGCTTAGTGGGTTCACCATTAATAAGGACTGAGAAGGAGGGTGTTGTGACATAGCTTAGCACCCATCAAACCCAAGCCTGATTGAAACCAAATGCCAAAAGGACCTTATGCAGGAATCCCTAGTTGACTCTGTCATAAGCCTTAGCCATATCAAGCTTCATGACCATGGCACACTCCTGAGAAATACTCACAAAGTGAATAGCTTTGGAAGCAATCACCACCCCATCCAAAATTTGCTTACCAGCAACAAAACCCCTTTGTTACTTAGAGATAACCATGGGGAGGTAGCCTTTGAGTCTTTCTGTGAGAAGCTTGGTAATGATCTTGTAGGCCACATTACATAGCACAATGGGTCTAAAGAGGTCCAGCTGGTTGGCCTGCTCCTTTTTCGAGATCAGGACTAAGAAGGTAGCATTTAATGCATGGAGCATTTCCTTGTTGGAGTAAGATTCCTGCACCACTTCCAAAAGGTCATGCTTGATAATATCCCAAAACTCTTCAAAGAACTTAGCTGGAAACCCATTAGGCCCTGGGGCCTTGCCTTTTTGCAGACTGAAAACCACCGCTTCCAATTCCTCCATACCAACTGGCCGAAGAAGAGAATTATTCATTTTTACTATCACCGCCAAAGGAATACATGATAACACAATGTTTTCTACAAGTTCATCATGAGGTATATCTTCTAAAAAAAGGGCTAAATAAAACCGAACGGCCTCCCTAGATATAACATGAGAGGAGGTCAGTCTTGTCTCGTCCAAAGTTTCCAGAGATGTGATGACATTCTTGTTGCATCAGGCTTGAATGGATTTGTGGAAGAAAGTAGTATTCTTGTCACCTTCCTAGATCCATTCAATGCAGGCCTTCTATTTCCAAACGATTTCCTCTCATAGTTCCCACTCAACCAGAGCAGTAAACGCTTGGGACTCAGCAATGCGTAGCTCTTCGATCAAGCCATGATCTCAAATATATTAGGTAACAACATCTAAGTGGTCTTGGTCATTCTTATTCATAGATTAAAGATTGCCAAAACTATTCTTATTCTAGTATTTTAGCTTTCTTTTGACAAACTACAATTTTTTAGTGAAGGAGAACATAGTTGTACCATAAGCAGGCCCCCCTGTCTCCACCAACTAGTCATGAGATCATGAAGGGAGGATTCTTGAAGCCACATCAGCTAAAAATTAAATGGTGGATTCTTGGGGATAGTAATATGATTGGTAGAAAGCTTAATATGCCAGTGGTCAGACCCCTTCCAATCAAGGATTTTAGAAACAAGGGAAATAGAGCTAGACTGCCAAAACTAGGAGACTGGGAACCTATCCAGGCATTCAGAGATGACATCATCACTTATTCTCCTATTGTTCCAAGTAAAGAGCCCATTAAGAGGCTTAACATTAGAGAGGCACAACAGCTCTATATTTTGATGAAGGAGCTTTAAAGAGGGGCCTAGCGAGCTAAACCACCTCTCTTCTCCTTTAGACTAAGAACTACATTAAAATCCCCCATCATAATCCAAGGCAAGAAAGGATGATAGCTTTTGATATACCTAATGTGCTCCCAGAGCTTGAGCTAACCAGGGAGATTAGTAGGAGCATAAATTGTAGTAACCAGGATCAGTTCTCCAATTTCCAAAGATGAAGCAACCATCGTGAGAGCCGAGAGACAGGACATCCAGTGAAGTGGAGTGATGTTTTTAGGGTCCTAGCACATGGCTAGACCCCCTGAGCTATCAAAAACACCCACATACTAACACTAGCTATGAAACCAAATATTAGAGACACAAGTAAATAGGGAGTCCACTGATAACTTGGTCTCTTGGATACAAAAAATGTCTAGAGAATGGACAATCACCATCTTCTGAATAGCTTTTTGTTTGGGGGTGATATTCAAGCCCCTCACATTCCATGAAAGAATAATCATTGGGTAGAGTGGGGAAAATGTTCATCCAAGGTTTTCACAAACCCTGATTCTACCAATAAGTCACCTATAATTTTAATTCTATCTTGGTCCTTCTTGCACCCTGCTCAGGAGGGAGTAGAGGAGGAGAGTTTCTTAAACAGAATTTGCATTAACCCCAGAGCAAGAAGTGTCTCTTTTTTCTTACTGGAGGCACCCACCTCTTTAACCAAATTGGCCCAATGAGCATCCTTGTCTTGTGAGACCAAAAAAACCACGAGGGCATCCGATTCAGGCTCAAGATTAGTCTCCAGGTGTTACTATCCCACAATGTCTTTAGAGTCATTGAGGAAGGGATGCCTCTCCTCTAAGTTAGAAGCCCCTCCTTGCTCTACTATCAGAATACCATCTTTAATGACCATATTTTCATAATTCCAAATAAATATATCAAAGTTTATTTCATCCATTTAAACCTCCATACTTGTAAAACACATAAAATTATAAAATACTAATTATGTACCCTATTCGTATAAGTAGGGAACACCTCAATGTAGTGGGAAGGAGCCTTGGATATTTTTATGAAATATATAACCAATTTAAGTCTCATTACATTCATCCTAGATTTTTCTTCTCCATCATTTTCCCAATTAGGTCCTTATCTAGGGTTATGGAGGGTTTGGAGATGTTTTTCCCTCTAAGGATGTTTCATACATATGTGACATTAAATACTTCAAAAAATTTCAGAAAAACATTTATAGGTACATATTATACCATATCTTAACCTCTTATACTCCCATGCAAAGTCTTCTAGCAAGTGTGATCTCTCAAACTCGCATACTCGAGCTCCTTTCATAGATTCTACACACCCTAAATTAGTCTGAGCCAAGAAATGGATTTAATATAATTTTATCTACATTACAAGAGCTAAAAAATACCTTATGACTCCAAAAATAACGTTACAATGAGATATAATTCCCATCTAATGTTAGAAATGAAACTTGGACCCTATTAAGCACTAGGCCTAATCAAGACCTAATAGGCCAGTCTGCATGCTCATGTGTTTAAGACACCTTGATTGGTTTTAATCACCTGTGAATGGTTTTTTATATTTTTTATAAGTAAAAAAAAAATTAAAAATACCCTTTGAAGGTTGTATCAACATATAGCTCATCTTTTCATCTTCAATCCTCTAGACTATAGACTTCTTGCTTCCTAGAGTACCCTATGTTTGAGATAGAACGTAGGGTATCTCCTCTAGACTATCATGATAAATGGAGGTATGAATGTATTAAGGGGTGCATGATGATATTACATATTAATTTTCAATTTAGTTGATGCTCCTAGCACCCTTAAATGCCTTAGAACCTGTTGGTTGAATATTTTGTCGATCAGGGTACTGATAAACAAAATCGGTCTAATCAGCCAAAGTAGGAAGATTAGTCATCCAAGTGTGTAGTTTTACCACATCAGAAAGATAATGATCTCTCCTCTCATCAAGGGGAGGCTCCTTGTAGGTATGATATATATATATATATATATATATATATATATATATATATATATATATATATATATATAGAAAATAATACTCATGGGTGGGACAAACCATCCATCTCTCTTCTTTTAGAGATGATGCACTCATATCAAAGGAAAAACTCAGGGGAAATGATAGACAATACTCCTCTTCTTTCAGAGATACTATTCAAAAAACCACAAGAATACTCCTAGCAGTAACAACAAAATGTAGCAAAGGATGCAATAACTAGCAAATTGAGATGCAGCTCAAAGTCTTCACCTGGATTGCTCAAGAGTAAGATACGAAGGAAAATGAGGGCACAAAGTCACCTCAAGTTCCTTTACACAAAAATGAAAAGAAAATAAACTAAAGGTGATTATGAGAGCACAAAATATCTCCACAGTCGACTCTTTAGGACACCTTTTTTAATTGCTGTCACTAATTCTACTTGTTAAATTAAAGGAATAGAAGATATATTAAAGAAAAAGACATAAGAACAATTTCCTCAATAACAAAGATATTACAACATAAAGTCTAAAAAACCACTTGCTTTCTTATTCCAATAACAAAATATGGTCAGCAATCTAAGCTCAAAGTCTCAGTAATACCTTACAATTTGGGTAGAGTTTCATTCTAATTGTCCAAAAAAGAGATATGTATTACAATAGAAGAAAGTCCCTTATATAGCCTCTTTAAGAAGGACTTGGGAACAATCAATACATCATTTTGTATTAGAATCTATTAAGAAGACACACCAAAACTTAGGGGCACTTTACCCATTTGATTTTATCAATGCAAGGAAATAAGTCACGCTTATTGAAAGTTTGTAACTTTCAATGTCCACCTGGTGATCTGATCTTATCTTCGTCATTTCTCCTTGTCTAGTTAATTGAATCAGGTCATGGATTTAATTTACTATTATTTTCCTTCTCCACTTTTTGCTAGTCTTGGCTTTGAGATCTGTGAATGTATTCTGGTCTGTATGTTTAAAAGATCAACGGATAATTCACTATGTTGAATTTGACATTTTCGAGCACGTCATTCTTTTATCTTCTTTCAACTTTTTTGTTTGGCACTTTTCTAGATTAGACTTGCCCTTTTGGGCCTTGAGAAATGACCCATTTGAGTCAGAATAACCTCCCGCAAGGATATCTATCCTTCAGGCAGTCTTTAAATGGCCTTTCAGGCTTCCTTGAAAATGACCCTTCTGAAGGGTGATTTTATCAATTAAGTGTCCTCTACAAAGGCACTTGTCATTTGAGATTCTTCCTTTTTCATTTAACTTCCCGTTTGAACTTTGGCGATGAACCATTTTGTTGAACCAAGACATTGAACCAATCGGTTAACCAAAAATGGTTCAAGCTGACGGTTCAATTTGAATGAACCGAGTCGATGAACTAAGCATTAAACCAAACATTGAACTTGCCTTTGAACCATGTATTTGAACCAAAACGTTGAACCTTTTCATCAAACCAAGATGTTGAACTAACTGTTGAACTTGCTGCTGATGCTTGTCGATGAAAATTCTTGCAAAAGTCGTGAAGCCTGTTGAACTTGTAGAAATAATCCTATTTTCAGTCTGTAAATTTTTGAAAAGCTTGAAAAATGAGGAATTTAAATGCCCAATACAAAATTTGGAAAGGGAAGTGATAATTTTGGTCTGTAGGACCAAAATAATTCAAATGTTGTCCCAAAAATAGCTGACATTTTTGGGGAACAATAGCTGGCTCCAGTTGGGGAACTTCTATCAATTGCAAAATGAATTGAAAGGAGTAGATTCCAAAATCTCCAGTGTCTTCATGTGTACCATTGGGTTACGGAGTCATGCTACCCAAAAATGAGAGGCTTCAAAAATGAAAACAAATGAAACAAAACAAAATTAAAAAATATAGAAATATACATATATACATATGCAATGATCTGATACTTCAAGAATTGAAGTGTTTTAGATGTTGCCCATTGTGGAGTAGAGAAAAGAGTGTGCCATCTTGGTATTTCAATAGAAATTTATTATCACCAAATTGTTGATGAATTATAAATGGGCCTCTCTACAGGGAGTCAAACTTTCCATGCATCCCCTTTGGTTCTCTTCTTTTGTCCCACAGCAGGACTTGATCCCCAATCTGGAAATCATGATTTTCGGTCTTTTGATCAGAGAGTTTTTTTACCAGAGTTTGATGAGCAGCAATTCTATCCACCACCATGGTTCTCTGTTCTTCTAGCTGAGTCAGGCACATGATTTTTTTGTCAAGAGAACTCTCATATCTCTAATCTTCAATGGCCTTTGCCAATTTCAAAGCTGGTAACTCTAAAGTGATTGGTATCTCAACATTAATACCATAAAGAAGTTGAAAAGGAGACATACCAATTGCCCTTTTTAGTGTGATCTTGTCTACCCATAGAGCATCAACCAATGCTTTATGCCATGTCCTTTGATTATCATCTACTATCTTTTTGATAATAGTTACCAAATTCTTATTGCTGGACTTAGCTTGTCCATTCCCTTGTGGAAAATAATCAGAAGAATGAGAGAGTGTAATTCCATAATGAAAATAGAATTTCATAATCTCTTGAGAGGTGAAACAAGCTACATTATCAATAACAATTTTGAGTGGAACTCCAAACCTGGAAATGATATTTTATTTGAGGAAGTTGCATACAACTTCTGAAGTAACATGCATAGTTAGGATTGCTTCTACCTATTTGGTGAAATAATTAGTTGTTATAAGGACATAATCATGTCCAACACTTAAAGATGGGTTTATTGTCCCAATAAAATCAAGTCCCCATTGCTGGAAAGGTTCCTCTATGATTACTAACTTGAGAGGCAAGGCAACCAACTTGGGTCTTCCAACAAATTGCTGATAGAGTTCACATTTTCTCACCCACTTATGTGCATCTTGGAAAAGAGTTGGCCAGCAATACCTGGCTCATAGAATATTGTGAGCAGTCACAAAAGCTAAAAAATGTCCTCCATAGGCTAGATTATGGAAAGATTTCAAAATCTAGGTTTGCTGCTCTTTATCTACACAGCGAAGGAATACTCCATCTAGGCTTCTCTTGTATAGGCCGTTATCCCAAAGGATAAAATTGGCAGCTCTCAACCTGATAGTCCTCCTTTATTTGTAAGAAAAATGAGTAGGACATTCACCATAAGTCAAAAAATAGGCAATACCTGAGTACCATTCATTGGTAGTGGAGATAAAAAGGACTGTTAGAGTATTTTACACTTTAGCTTCTTCATGCTATGTATCTTCTGGCTTATTGTCAACCATCAATTGGCATAAGCCTTTACCTCTGACCAGCTTTATCAGCTTGAGATCCAAATCAAATTCTTGGATTTTTGCAATCCAATTACCTCTCTTTGTGCCAAACTCTTGCTGAGTTAATATCGACTTGACTATAGTGTCAGGAACTAAGGCAGTAGTATGTGAATTCAGAATATAGAAGTAGAAATGTTTGACTACTTTTACCAATGCATAGGCGTGCTTTTCTATATTTGAATACTTCATTTCATGGATTTTTAGAGGGCAACTCATGAAAGAGATGGGGGATTCCATACCTTCTTTGTCCTATTGAACAAGAATCATTGAAAGAGTATTCTCAGACGCATAACTGTATATAATGAAATATTTGTGGTAATCTAGACAAACCAAGGTAGGGGCGTGAGCAATGGCAATCTTGATATCTTGAAATGCTAATTTACCTTCTTTAGTCTAGCTAAAGACAGTCTTCCCTTTCATCATGTTCACAATATGTCGAGTCTTCTCAACAAATTCGAGGATGAATCTCCATAAGAAATTCACCTTTTTGAAGAAAGAATGAACATCATTCTTATTTGTAGGCAAATTAAGATCTTGAATAGATTTGACTCTGTTTGAGTCAATTTTTATGCCTTCTTTAGACACAATGTGTCCAAGGAGTTTCCCTTATGTTACTCCAAAAATAGACTTTTTAGGATTTAAAGAAATACCATTCTGGTGGCAGTACTCTAGCACTTATTATAGGTGGCATACATGATCAGATCGACGCTTTGAAAAGATAGTCAAATCATCAAGGTATACCACTATGAATTTGCCAATCTCATCTTTGAAATCTAGATTCATAGCTCTCTGAAAAGTAGCACAAACATTTATTAGACCAAAAGGCATTCTCTTATATGCAAATGTACCCCAAGGCATGGTGAATGCAGTCTTGTGTTGGTCTGTTTCACCAACTTCAACTTGATTATAACCTAAGAAACCATCCAACATTGATAACATCTCTACACTTGTCACTGTTTGAAGCACTTGATCCCTAATTGGTAAAGGATAATTATCCTTCAAAGATGCTTGATTCAGATTTCTAAAATCTACAAAAATGCAAATTTTTCCATTCTTCTTCCTTACAGGCACTATGTTTGTAATCCATGTAGAATGATGGATTGGGAAAATGATTCTAGCATTTAACATCTTTTGTATCTCAAATAGAATAGTACTTGACATTTTCAGATTATACTATCTAGATTTTTGCTTGTATGGCATTGAGTCAGCCTTGAGAGGAATGTTATGGCAGATTTTATCTGGTCTGAGAGACTTCAATTCTTCATAAGAATATGCTAAGATATCCATGTACTGACAGAGTAAAGAAGTGAACTTGAATCTTTCTTCAGGGTTGTAACACTTACCAATATTGATCATATTGGGATTTTCTTTAGTAGATAGATTCACTTGATTAAATCCTTGAGAGAAACTCGAGTCTATTTGCTATTGTTTAATGAATCTATCATGTTTGTCAAAAAGATTTTCAAGAGAAACCAGGCCTTTGGGAATTTTGTTTCCTTTTAGCTGCAATAATTCTTCATTTAAATCTGAATAAGATTCAGAAATAGATTCAGACTTCTGAGATTCACTGCCTTCAAAATATAGCTATTCAAAATTGTCTTTTCATTCTAAGAAAGCAATGATTTGATGATCATCATTGAACACTTGCCAATGATCAACATTGTCAGGAACACTTGGCCTATAAACTAGCTCAATGGTATACCTATCTTCTTTGAAATCTGAATGAGGAACTAAGAGAGTTCCTAAAACAACAAGTGCATTAGCTCTGTCATTAGACTCTCTAGGTATGGCAAAAATATTGAAAGCATCAAAACTTTCAATTTGGTCCCAAACCAAGTATGTTAGTGGCATAATCTTTCATTCTTAGTTTGGTATAAATTCCTCACTTGGCAAACTATTAATTCAGCAAACCCTTTGGCATGAAGAATTTTAATGCCTTTTTCTTAAATGGCCTTCATGCCCAGCAACAAAGATTCATATTCAACTATATTGTTAGTATTGCTAAACTATAATTTGTAAGATGAAGGGAACATATCTCCTTGAGGAGATATCAAAACAATCCCAGCCCCTAAATCGGTAGAAGAATAGCTGCCATCAAATTCCAAAGTCCATATTTCCTCTGATACTGACTTTTCTTCATCAAAAATGGAGAATCCTTCTTGGTCTGTATTGTAGCCTACCAATTTTTTATTGTTCTTATTGAATTGATTTCTAAGTTGATACTTTCAGGTGTTTCATGCACTTCATCTGTAGATAGAAAATAGTTACCCATACCTACGGATTCAAAAAGAATTTGAGCTTCAGGGGATAATGTCTGAGTAACCACAAATTTTGCTTCCTTTTTAGGGAGCAATCTCTTCATAACACCTTGGATGGGGATCCTTACCTCAGATAGATCCATGCTTAATTTGCCTCCCACATCCTTGTAAAAATTTTGTCCAAGCAAAATGCCATAAGATGTTGGGACATCAGCCACCAAGATAGTCATCTTAATTCTCTTGGCTAGGAAGACTACAAATGTAAATTGGGCATATTTGATTTGTCCCAACAATGGTACTTGCTTATTCTCCATGGAGAAACATCTCCCAAATGTCTTGGTTAGTGTGAGACTAAGGGATTCAGCCACTTTAGCAAGCATGACATTGTCTGAAGCTCCAAAATCAATGATGTAATTATTTAGCTTATATCCATTTATCAACAATGTGACATAGAAAGGTTCAATCCTACTAGGAGCAGCAAGGGGAGTGGTGACAAGGTTGTTCCTAGTGGGTGCATTTTTGGCAGCATCATGTGTCACCTTGGGGATCATTTGTTCAATAGGGATGTTTTGATTTTTAACACATTAAACCAATCTATCTAACTACTTAGGATGGGACTACAGAAATTCAAATTTAGACATTTGAATTTTGGTTCTCTTTACATGGTTAATGATATCAAATGCCTGGAATGAGCTAGGAGCAAAGGATGGGAGTTCATCCTTTTGATTTTTTAAAGGGGAAGGATTGGAATACAAAATTGAAGTAGAAGGCATAAGATTATTTACCTTTCTTGAAACCACTGGGTTCTTTGGCTAGAAAGGAAGAGTGGATCCCCACTTAGCAATTGAAACTACTGATTGAGGTCGCTCGTCTACTTTCTCTTTATCAGCTTGTTGAGCTGATTGATTTTTAGACTAGGTGGATACAGCATATGACCCCTCATCTGCATGGCCTTCACTTCTAGGTTCATCCTAATAGTTCAAGAAACCAATATGGAAGTCACTAGCTAATTCTTCTTCTTCTTCCTCAATGAAGAGATTAGCATCATCTTCATGATTTAACTCAGACTGGAATGAAAAATTTGTTTCAGCTTCAAGATATCCAACTACTGAGTTGTTTAGAGGTGCTTCAAGGGCAAGATTCCTCTGTGGGGGAGGAAGGTGATTTTGCTACCCCTAATTCCTGGCAGCATTGCCTTGATATGCCTAATTTTGGAAAGTCCTCCTAGGCATATCTCTGTATGCAGGAGCATATGACATCCCTTGTGCCACTTGTTTTCTCAGAGCTAGCAATTCATTTCCTAGCTTTTGTACCATTGGGTTAGTAGTGACTATAGGGGAGTACTCAAAAGATGAAGAGGATTTACCTTTATTAGGGTCTCTCCTTATCTTTCCTACCAAGATAAGGTCATCTTCTACCTTAGTAGCCAAGTCCTGAGTAGCAACAAGGTCTACGTGTTTGGCCCATCTCATCAAGAAACTCACTTCAGGTAGTTATGAGTTGATGAAGAAGCATTTGAGGTTCTGAGGTGTTGGCTAGGCTGCCAACGAAATCCTGTGTCTTAGCTTGTCAAATCTGGCAATAAAATCCCTCATAGGCTCATGAGGCTCTTTCTTCATCTGAGTAAGTTGAGACAAGTCATGTGCATCTTCTGCAAGCTTGAACCTGGCTTTAAATTTATCTTTCAAAGTTTCCCAATCAGTCACTGACCTAGCCTACAGGTGGTAGAACTAGTCAGCAACAGCACCTTGAAGTGTCTCTATGAATAGCCTGACTGGTATATCTTCAAATTCCACCCCTATTACCTTGCAAGCTATGATAAAAGTTGTAATGTGTTCATCAGGATGAACCTTCCCATCACTAAAGAATTTAAGGAACTCTTCCTTGAACTATGTGGAAGCTCATGTAGAGGTGGAGTCAAATTTAGGGGACCAAAAGAATTACCCTAGGGTCCTTGAGCCATGACTTGATTATGAAAAAGTGGGATTACTAATCCAAGTGGAGTGTGGGTAGGTAAGGCTCAACCAACAGTTCATCCAAGGTGATATTGTGGAGAAAACAACTCAAAATTATTCTACCGTGCCAACTCAAAAGTAGGGTCTACAACACCTTGGGATTTTTGGCCTCTGGTATATCATGAAGTTGCCAGATTATAGAATAAATATTGGAAAAGAGCAGGCTTTGCTTCAGCTTGAAGTTTGAGACTTCAAACTGTGTGCTCTTTCCCCAGCAGAGTCACCAAAAACTATTGGTTGAATATTTTGTCGATCAACATACTAATAAACAAAATAGGTCTTATCAGCCAAAGTAGGAAGATTAGTCATCCAAATGTGTAGTTTTACCACATCAAAAAGATAATGATCTCTCCTCTCATCAAGGGGAGGTTCCCTGTAGGTATGCTATATATATATATATATGTATGTATGTATATAAACAAAAATTAATACTCATGGGTGGGACAAACTATCCATCTCTCTTCTTTCAGAGATGATGCACTTGAATCAAAGGAAAAACTTAGGGGAAATGATAGACAGTACTCCTCTTCTTTCAAAAATACTATTCAGCAAACCACAAGAATACTCCTGGTAGTAACAACAAAATGTACCAAAGGATGTAATAACTAGCAAATCAAGATACATCTCAAAGTCATCACTTAGATTGCTCAAGAGTAAGATACGAAGGACAATGAGGGCACAAAGTTTACTTAAGGTCCTTTACATATAAATTAAAAGAAAACAAACTAAAGGTGATTATGGGGGCCCAAAGTCTCTCCACAGTTGACTCTTTAGGACACCTTTTTTAACTGTTTTCACTAATTTTGCTTGTTGAATTAAAGGAACATAAGATATATTGAAGAAAAAGACATAAGAATGATTTCCTCAATAATAAATATATTACAACACAAATTCTAAAAAACCACTTGCTTTCTTATTCCAATAACAAAATATGGTCAGCAATCTAAGCTCAAAGTCTCAGTAATGCCTTATAATTTGGGCAGAGTTTTATTATAAAAGTTAAAAAAAGAGATCTGTATTATAACAGAAGAAAGTCCCTTATATAACCTATTCAAGAAGGACTTGGGAATAATAAATACATCATTTTTCATTGGAATCTATTAAGGAGACATGTTAGAACTTAGGGGCACTTTACCCATTTGATTTTATCAATGCAAGGAAATAAGTCGCACTTATTGAAAGTTTGTAACTTTCAATGTCCACTTCGTGATCTGATCTTATCTTTGTCATTTCTCCTTGTCTGATTAATTGAATCAGGTCATGGATTTAATTTACTATTCTGTTCCTTCTCTACTTTTTGCTGGTCTTGGCTTTGAGATCTGTGAACGTATTCTAGTCTGTATGTTTAAAAGATCAATGGCTAATTCACTGTGTTGAATTTGACATTTTTAGGCACGTCATTCTTTTGTCTTCTTTCAACTTTTCTATTTGGCACTTTTTTAGATTGGACTTGCCCTTTTAGGCCTTGAGAAATGACCCATTTGAGTTGAAATAACTTCCCGCAAGGATATCTATCCTTTGGGCAGTGTTTAAATGGCCTTTCGGGCTTCCTTGAAAATGACCCTTCCAAAGGGTGTGTTTATCAATTAAGTGTCCTCTACAAAGGCACTTGTATTTTGAGAAGCTTCCTTTTGCATTAAACCTCCCCTTTAAACTTTGGTGATGAACCATTCTATTGAACCAAGACATTGAACCAATTGGTTGAACCAAAAATGGTTCAAGCCGATGGTTTAATTTGAATGAATCAAGTCGATGAACTAAGCATTGAACCAAACATTGAACTTGCCTTTGAACCATGTCTTTAAACCAAACCGTTGAACCTTTTCATTGAACTAATATTTTGAACTAACCATTGAACCTGTTGCTGATGTTTGCCGATGAAAATTCCTACAAAAGTCGTGAAGCCCATTGAACTTATAGAAATAATCCTGTTTGCAGTCCGTAGATTTCTAAAAAGCTTGAAAAATGAGGAATTTAAATTCCCAAGACAAAATTTGGAAAGGGAAGAGATAATTTTGGTTTGTAGGACCAAAATAATTCAAATTTTATCCCAAAAATAGCTAAGATTTTTGGGGAACAATAGAACCCAAAATAGACTCTTGAGAATGTTGAATATGTAGGTTGACTTTGACTATGGTATAATTTGAAGATTAGACCCTTTAATTCTATATCCTCTTCAATTTATAATTTCATGTGATGGTAAACTAAATCAATAATATTTATATCATTCCAACACTCTTTGCTCTTTTCCAACCTCCTATTTCATACCTTATACTTGAGTGTTCGACACTACTGACTATGTTTTCTTGCTTCTTGCTTAGAAGGTTACCCCTGTAGGTGATACAAACATGTTTAGATATTTAAAATAATTATTAAAGACTATATATATCCTTAAAACATCATGTGACATCTATATATACCTGATCAACTCAAATTCATTCTAATCCAATCATGAAATCACTATGTTATAGCTCACTATCTTTAGTAGTCAATAGTGGTTGACTTTGTTGAGGCAAAAATGACCTATAGGTCGTGTTTCACTTCTTAAAATATATTTATATAATATTAGGGTCTTTATGAGATCTTAAAACCAACCCAATTAGAATTTATTTATGCTTTAAGGCCTAATACCACCATATTTCTTTATATGAGCTTATGAGTCACCTGCAATTAGGTTGTAGGTGACTTTCTTGAGTAGTGACACACCTGTAGGTGTGCAAAGAGGATAAAATATTTCAATTCAACCTTTTTTTATTCCTTTTGAAACACAAATGATAATTTTAACTCAAAAATATAAACTAAAATGAATATATTCCTTCATATTACCACTTGAAGGATAGAGGTCACTTGGAACTCGAAAATTTTTAGACATCATTAAATATTTGTAGTGAACAAATTAATGATTTGGGAGCCTCCAAACACCACTTTATTCTAGTCATACATCCATACTCCTTTGCATGATTCTTACCCTATATGAAGGATACAATATTCATACCTTCAACCTCACCTAGACCTTATGCCACAATGTTACATTACATCAACAAATGTGCTTGTTGCTTTATTTTGGAGCTTTAGGAAAATTTGTCCTTAAACATAATCCATATATAGATACTACACTTTTATACCTTATTTAAACTATATTATTTTAAAATTTGTTTTCATGATGTCTTCATCACTCTAATACCTTTAGGAGAGTCTCCCACGTGTTTAACATCTCTATCCAACAATCTCAAGCCTATGAGAGAACCTATAGATGCACACACAAAAACAAACAAGGTAGTAAGTGTAAGGATTAAATAATTTTCATGTTATATGACCTTATACATGGTCCTTAAGATATTTTAATCTTATTTAAACCCAATTAATGTCTTAAACATGTTTAAATAACCACCATATAATAATCTAGATCTTTATGAGGCATCTGAAGGTGAATGTACAGTCTATAGGGCAGTGGAGGTAGGTTATTGACAATGAGCATGGTTATGGTCTTGAAACTAATCTTAGACCTCTTAAAAATACCAAATGGATATTTCAATCCTATTAAAAATTCAAACTATTTCAAGTCTTTATTCTAATGTGGCTATCTCTTGTGAGACACTTGTAGATACACTTACAATAGTAAATAAGGGCATTGGGAGCATACTATAGATTGTGTATATGATATATGCTTCTCTAACTAGTTTTAGACCTTCATAAGGTTTTAAAGTTAATATTTTATACCTCATAGGACTTTAGACTAGTTTAAATAATCCCTTTCAATGTGCTTGTCACTTATGAAACACCTATAGGCATGCATGAAGTTGCAGACTGGGCAATAAGGGTAGTAGTTGTTCAATATGCATCATGAAAGATCCTAAAAAAAGACTCAAACCTTGTAAAAATTTCCAAATGGGAGTTTAAAACGTTTCAAGGCTTGGCACAAGTGTTCATATCCCATTTGAATTTGAAAATCCTTGAGAGCAAATTAGAAGTTGTAGGAAGTTGACTATGTGAAACACTCTTGACTATAGCTACATAGTGGTAGATTTGGAGATTGAAATTGGGAGCAAGAAGGATTATAATGACACTTAATATGAATTTAATATCATATCATACTAACTTGAAGTGATTGTAATGAAATAAACCTTCTACAAATGTTGTAAACTTGTTTGCAACTCTATATGAGACCAACTTTCAATTTGAGATGGTGTACCCATCAAAACATTTAAAAACATGAAACCAAATATGGGAAACATGTGAGAAGTAATTCTACTTACTCTATAAGAAAGATCAATAATTGGATTTCATAAAACTATCCAAATAGATGCAAAACCTGTAGCGTATGGGAAATAAAAGGCAAATAAGTATAATCAACTTGTTAAGGATGGTACACAAAGTATGCAAGGACAATATTTGAAATAAAATCATTAATGTAAATATTAATGAGTTTAATATTACCCCCAAAATGCATTTTACCTATAAATTCTTCTAATGGCCATACTAAAGATAAACTTGTTGACTAGTTCTACATGTCTAGAAGGATGATGAAGGAGCATAATGGTTTTTAACCATTTTAAGTACTTCTAAATATGATAAAAAATTAATAAGAGTCTATGGAAGTTTAATATCCATTGAATAAGCTTTCCACATGTGCTATCTTCCTTTAGAGGTCGTATAACTTCCAAATTTTCTAAAACTAACACCTTTCTTCTTCTTTCAATAGGGTACTTTCAAGTTGTAGTTAGGGACTAAAATATTTGACATATATCAGACCCATAAACATTGAGTAAGAATTTTTAACACTTTTATTTCTTGGAAAACTATACCACTTTGCATTGAGTGCTCTAAAATGACCCCTAAATGACATCAAATGATAAAAGGACTTAATTGGACCATGACCAAAGCTAGGAAGACATTAAATCACATCAAATTAACCATGATATACCCATGAAATTATTATATACCCCTATATTAATATTTTTACTATAGGTGGTTGACTCATTTTAACTTATGGTCAAAATGGTCAACATTATTCATGATTTCCAAGGGTGGCATGCTTATTATGTGCAAGACCAATAGCCTTATGCTATACATTGGGATATGGAGTCAACTATACACTAGGTTTGACACATAATTTTCCTTTAAAAATAGACCAAACAATATAAAAATAATAAAAAACAATGCATAAGATAAGAAACTAAGCCAATACACACTTATGCTCTATGAGCACTTATGGAAGACACACACATAAGCCAAACTAACTAACTCAAAAACAATCTAATATAAAAGAAAAAAATCATCTTAGATCAAAGGGTAAGTTTGAAAACCCTCTTACTTCATGAAATGTATGATTGAATGAGGCATGTAGCCTTTTGAATCTTGGCATTGATACCTCCATCTTCTTCATGATATTTGCCAACTTCATTTTCATGATGTTCAATGAGAACTAAGTAACTCCAACCAGGTTGTTTATAGAAATGAACTCCTCTTACATCCAAATAGCCTCAATTTTCTCATATCAATCATCAAATATGACCTCCAATTATACTTTAAAAATACATACCTTTTTAGTTTGCATCATGCTCTCAATAAGATTAGGTTTTCTCTCAGTTGCAAGTTCTTCAAGCTCATCAAGGAGATATGCATAGTCTACCCAATCTTGGTCATTTTCCTCAATGGAGAACTCTTTCTCCACCTTTTCATATACTTGGCCCTTAGCTTGTCAAAGTTATTCAAGCTCTTATAAGATCAGCTATTATAGCTGCTAATCATCTTTGTCCTCTAAGACATCTAGAAATGCTACCTCTTCAACCTTACCTTCTTGATATATGAAGTCACAAATATGATCTTCTTTATGCTTTAATACATCTAAAAGTGGTTAAACATCAAGCTAAGGTATTGAGTGTTCCTCAAAGAATTTGTATTCTACCTTGGTCTCATGAGACTCTTCTAGAATTGCAACTTCTTGATGAGTTACTTGATCTTCACCTTCATCCTTGATAGCACAATCATCTTCATGCATGATATTATCATCAAAAATCTCATGATTATACATGGAATCTTCTTTAAATACCTCTCTCTTAAAGTATTGTCCACATTGATCATGGAAAACTAAAAAATAATCTTCAATATGTTTCTCTTCATTTAAGAAGGTATAATTACCCTTGTGTTGACCAAGGGGAGTCCCTATGGTGATTTATTACTTATATTCACTCATGATATCTTCTTGATCAGCTATAACTTGAGAGATCTTTCCTCTTTATTTACTTCCCTCAAAATAGGCTCTTTTTTAAGAACGGGTGAAGTGGAATATTAATGGATAGTTTCATGAATGTGAGATGGAATATGAGGTGTAGTGGAAGGTTGATGAATTGGATATGGAGTGTGAGGTGAAGGAGAGGTATTGTGAATGGTTTTAGGAAATAAGAATACATAAGTAAGCTCATGGGGAAGTGATATTTTGGTTTGGTTAGAAGGGATAACACCTACACCAGTAGGAGTTACATCTTCTCAATATCCTCCTTAAGGCTCTTCAATAGAAACATGTTAATTTTTAGGTTCCTTTTCTTCCCACATATTTATCCTATTTATTGATCATTGAGCAAATCTCTTCACCAAGTCCATCTAATTTTTAGGTACCTTAACTTATTGTAATTTAGTATTCAATAATTTACATCTTAAATTTTCATACCTTGATTTATAATTTATGGAACCATCCATTTTTTTATTATAAGACTCATATGAATCTTTTAGAGGTTGATAGGCATCATGGTATGGCTGGTAGGACTCATATTGGGGTTGATAGGAAGACATTTATTAATATGTCTCTTGGTATCCTTCCTCATAAGTCTATCTAACAAAATTATGTATAAATGGGGGTGGGGATAGAGGACCATAGAGCTACCATGGTTCATAGGATTGGTATCCATTATGATAGGACTATTGATGGGTATAATGTGGTTCATAGTAAGGCTGATAAGGAGATTTATGATATTGGTATTCACCATATCTATTTATATAAAACCTCATATTTTAAATAAGATGAAGTTTATAGTAAAAACCTTCAACAAAATATACATGGTCTACTTATAACTAGAATTTTCATTTGGAGTTGCCATTGGTGCTATCTTGCTTACTTCCAAAAGTTGATTAGAGGAAAAACACACCAACAATCTCTCCACTCTCTTGGATCTTGGTCCCACTAGGTGTGCTATAATTTTTTTCACCAAATCATTCATATTAAAATATGGTGTTCAATCCTCTTATATATTTGGGAAACATTAGAATACTTATAGCTATGTGGGTGTACCTATAGGTAGAAGTAGACCTCTAGGTTTAAGTGTTAGCTCCCTGAATATACCTTGGAATGTTTATCTTATAAATAACTAGTTGATTATGTAGAAAAGAGTTATAAATTTCATCAAATTTAAATATTATAATGGGTTGATACACCAATTACTTCCATAAGACCATCATACTTATATCACAATGAAATAAGGCATACAAACTAGCTTGTATGTCCTTAAAGGTTCTAACATCAATGTTTTAATATAAAGGTGATATGCATGAATAAATACAAGGTAAATGAACCAAAATTAATATTTCACACTCTAATAATATTTTTACTCTTTAAAGGAGATTTAAACACTTGACTACACTCTATATGACCTATTAGAATAGGAAATCTTGCATAAACATGAAAGAATATGGAAAGCAAGGATACAAAATTATCACTAACTTCACCATACATCACTTACACACTTAAAAAAATGTTAATAAACTAAAAAAATGACCTATATTTATTTTTCAAAGGGAAAAATACAATTTCATTCCAACAAGGCTTCACCATACATGGCATGGTATTAGCTTGCAATAACCAAAATGGATTCTACTAATATAACTTGAGAGAGAAGTGAGAAGAGAGAAGTTAAAAGGTCACTAGGACATGTGTCATTATAATAAAATTATATATACATGTATGATAATGAAGTGTGATATAGACCATGCAAGGTTTGATGGGACCAATGGCCCTTAAATGCATGAAACTCCTTAAATGTGGCATATGACTCCTCATTGCTTGCTTAGAAAACTATATTCATCATTTGGCCCTTTTGGAATGTCAAATAATTGACTAGGTATATAAGTGAAGATTCAAACAATAGGGAGAGATTTTATAAAGGATCTAACATGCATTGGTGACATCCTTAATCATCAAGATTCTTGTACACATGAATTATCATTATCTATAGTCTAAATAACTCCTTTTGCACTTACCACTCCCACTTGGCCTCAAATTTGGATTTAGTTTTCAATTTAAATATATAAATAGGATTTAATTAAACATGTAAGATATACCATAGCCTTAAATTCATCAAGTATACATAGAAATGGACTCACATTTAGCATTTTCACTCTCGCACTAGCTAATTCAGTATGACAATTTTGATTGGCTGAAGTAGGAGTATTTAAATAAATAACTTAGGGGTTTAAATGATGTAATAAATGAATATTTTGAGTTATTTTAAGTCCCAATCCCTCTCCTAAAGTTTATTTCATCTCTTGAAACATCTCCATACCTGTACAACACACAAAACTATTAAATAAACCAATTATATACCATGTCCATATAAGTAGGGAACACCTCAATTTAATGGGAAGGATATATATATATATATATATATATATATATATATATAGTTTTATACAAGTTACAACCAATTTAATTATCATTCCATGCCTCTTATATTCTTCTTATCCTTATTTTCCCAATTGGGTCCTTATCTAGGGTTTTGGAGGGTTTGGAGATGTTTTTCCCTCTAAGGATGTTTCATACATATGTGATATTAAATACTTAAAAAAATTTCACAAAATTTTTTATAGGGACCTCCTCTAACATATCTCAACCTCTTATACTCCCATGTAAATTCTTCTAGTAGGTGTGAGATCTCAAACTTGCATAATTGAGCTCCTTTCATGCATTTTGTACACCCTAAATTAGTCTGAGCCAAAAATGGCTTTCATGTGGTTTTATATACATTAAAAGAGATAAAAAATACCTTATGACTCCTAAAAATCATGTTATAATTAGTTATAATTCCCACCTAATGCTAGAAATGAAACTTGGACCCAATTAAGCACTAGGCCTAATCAAGACCTAATAGGTCTATCTACATGCTCATGGGTTTAAGACACCCTGATTAGTTTCAGTTTGATATAAATGTTTTTTTATTTTTTAATATTTGTAATACAAATTTCCAAATCCCATTATAATTTTGTATCAACTTATAGCTCATCCTTTCATCTTCATTCCTCTAGACTACAAACTTCTTTCTTCCTGGAGTACCCTCTATCTGAGATAAAATAGAGGGTATCTCCTCTATTATATCATGATAAATGGAGGTATTAATGGATTAATGGATTCATGAGGATACTCCATATAAAATTTTAGGTTTATTTTATTCTCTTATCCCCCTCAAATGCCTTAGAACCCAAAATAGACTCTTGACAAGGTTGGATGTGTAGGGTTGACCATGATTGTGGTATCCTTTGAAGATTGGACCCTTAAATGATATTTCCTCTTGAATTTATCATTTAATGTGATTTTAAACAAATTTTATAATATTTTTAACATTTTAACACTATTTTTTATTTGTCAACCTCCTATTTCATACCTTGTACTTGAGTGTTCTAGACTACAAACTATGTTTTCTTACTTCTTGCCTACAAGGTGACCCCTATAGGTAACACCAACATATTTATATATTGAAAATATTGATTAAATACTACCTAAATCCTTACAATATAATGTTACATCTATCTAAACCTGATCAATTCATATTCATGTTAACCCAATCATGAAAGCACTATGTTGTAGCTCACTGTCTGTAACAATCAACAATGGTTGACTTTGTTGAGATAAAAAGGGGTTTTAGGCTATGTTTCACATTTTAGAATATATTTATCTAATATTATGGTCCTTATAAGCTCTTATAACCAACCCAATTGTCATTTTTTGTGCTTGATGGACTAATACCACTAAAGTTATTTACACGAGCTTATTAGTCACCTACAATTAGGTTGTAGGTGATTTTCTTGAGTAGTGACACACCTGTAGGTGTGCATGGAGGATAACATCTTGAAATTTAAACTTTTATGATGACTTTTGAAATAAAAAATGATCCTTTAAACTCAAAAATATCACCTAAAAGAAGTATATGCCTTCATACTGCCACTTGAGGGTTAGAGGTCACTTGGAACTTGAAATTTTGTAGACATCATTGAATGTTTATAGTGAATAAATTCATGATTTGGGATCCTCCAAACATTACTTTATTCTATTAATACATCCATACTCCTTTTCATGATTCTTCCCCTCTATGGAGGCTATAATATTCATACCATCAACCTCACCTAAAACCCATGTCATAGTGTTACATAGCATCAACAAAAGTGTTTCGTGATCTATTTTAGAGCTTTAGGGAAATTTGTCCCTAAACATAGTCCATATATAGATAATACACTTTTATACCTTATTTACACTATATTATTTTAACATTTATTTTCATAATGTCTCCATCACTCTAATACCTTGAGGAGAGTCTCCCACATGTTTAACATCTCTATCTAAAAATCTCAAGCCTATGAGAGAGACTATAGATGTACACACAACAACAAACAAGGAAGTAAGTGTAAGGATTGAATAATGTGCATGTTATATGACATTTTAAATGGTATTTAGGATAACTTCATTTTCTTTAAATCTAATCAATGTCTTAAACATGTTTGAACAACCATGATGCAACAATCTAGATCTTTGTGAGGCATCTGAAGGTGAATGTACAGTCTATAGGTTAGTGGAGGTAGGTTACTGATAATGAGCATGGTTATGGTATTTACACAAATATTATATTTATTAAAAATCTCAAATGTATCTTTCAATCTTATAAAACTTTAAAAAAGGTCAATAGTCTTCATCCCAATGTGGTTATCTCTTATGAGACACTCTTAGATATACTTACTATAGCAAACAAAGGCATTGGGAGCATATTTTAGATAGTGTATATGATATATTATTCTATAACCAATTATATACCTTTATAAGGTTTTAAAATTAATCTTTTATAAATCATGGGATTATAGACTAGCTCCCATTTAATGTGATTGGCACTTGTGAAGCACTTGTAAGCATGCATAAAGTTGTAGACCAAGTAATGAGGGTAGTAGTTATTCAATATGCATCATGAAGGATAATAAACCAAACCAAATCCTTCTCAAAATTTTCAAATGGGATTTTACAATGTTTCAAATATTGGCACAATTTTCCATATCCCATTTCAATGTGAAAATCCTTGAGAGCAGATTGGAAGTTGTAGGAAGTTGACTGTGTGAAGCACTTTTGACTACAACTATATGGTGATATCTTGTGATATTTAAACTAGTAATAAAGGTTATTTTAATTATACTTGATATTAATTTAACATAATATAATATTAACATGAAGCCCTTGTAGATAAATAGACCTTCTATAAATGATGTAAACTTGTTTGCAACTCCATGTGAAACCAACTTGCAATTTAAGATGTTGTACCCATTAAAACACTTTAAAACATGAAACCAAATATGTAAAATATGTGATAAGTAATTACACATCATCTATAATCAATATCAATAATTTGATTATACAAAACTATCCAAATAGAGGCAAACCCTATAGGGTGTGAGAAATAACAAGTAAAACATCATAGTCAACTTGTTAAAGATGGTTTAAAAAGTATAAGAATATAATCCTTTAAATAAAAACACGAATTTTAAGATTAATTAGTTTAATATCACCTAAAAAAATAATTTTACCTAGAACTTATTTTAATGGCCATACTAAACATAAACATGTTGACTAGTTTTGGATGTCTAGAAGGGCGATGAATGAGCATAATGGTTTTTGACCATTTTAAATACTTTCAAATATTATAAAATATTTATATGAGTATAGGTAATTTTAATATAAACTAAATAATATTTCCAGATGTTCCAGCTTCCTTTAGAGGTCGTATAACTCCCAAAACTACCCAAACTGCCACCTTTCTTCTTGTTTCAAGAGGGTACCTACAAGTTTCAAGTTAGGGACTGACAACTCTAACATATATCAGACCCATAAACATTGAGGAATACTTTTTAACACTTTTATTTCTTTCAAAACCATACCACTTTTCATTTAATGCTCTAAAATGACCCTTAAATAACATCAAATGACTTAATTGGACCATGACCAAGGTTAGTAAGCCATTAAATCGCATAAAAATAACCATGATACACCCCATGACATTATAATATACCTGTATATCAAGTTTTTTGACTATAAGGGGTTTACTCAATTTGGCTTGTGGTTAAAATGGTTAACATTTACATTTATCATAAGTATATATGGTGTTTTTTATCACTTTTAGTCTATAAGGGTCCTAATCACAAGTAAAATTGACATGAAGGGGTTGTTAGATTTGCAAGGGTCACCAATGTAAACTATGTTTCCATGTGCACACCACTTTTTCATTAATTCAAATTTCATTAGGGTGACCACACTTAAATGTGGCCCATAATATCCATATTTACCTTAGTCGTAAATGATTATGGTGTTGTGTTGCCTTTTTACATATAAGGGACCTAATAATAAGTAAAATTGGAATAAAAGATTTATTGGGTGTGCATTAGTTTATAAAATTTAATTTTAAAAAACTTAGGACTCTTATAAATGCTAATAAATAATCCTAAAGGAAACAAAACCTAAAACATGACTATATATTTATCCCATATGGACATCAATTACAAAAGTTATGCCCTAAAATCCTTAGGTTCAATGCTAAGACTCTGAAAACACACAAGTATTGACCAAATTGGATTTTCAAAAACTATCTCCCACATCATAAGACATGTAACTATAAGATCAACTCTATCAAATGTAGATTGATCCTATTTTATTATATTTAACAAAATAAATTTAGAGTATAAGGAATATAAATGTAATGATATAAATATCATCTTATACATTAAATATATTTAATAAACCACTTCATCCCACCTTGTAATTCATCCCCATCTTGTATTTTATCCCTTCATGACTTCACTATAACATAAAATTCACACATTATTATGCATATACATTATAGTGTGTACATGTTATAATGCATACACTCTTTGGTTATTTCATATTTCAAATTTACGTGCTTTTAGGATTTCAAATTTTCACATACAATAATGCATATGCGCTATAATGTGTATGTATTATATTATGTGTAATGGATTCTTTGAAAGGATCTATGGATTAGTGGAATGCACTAGATCATAAGCAAGAGAGACTAAAATTTGTAAGCATTTTTGTGAGCAAAAACAAGTATGAAAATACTTTACAAATGGGATTCAATCCACACTAGTTGAATAACTTAATAAGTAAGATATACAAATAAGAGAATGAATGCATAACTCCTCATATAATAGTTTTCCCATTCTTATAATAGGAAAATAATTCCATCTTTGGAATATTTGGTTAAAGGAGTAACTCCCACTAGCTAAAATGGTGATACTAAATGCAACTCCCTATGACAAGTACACCTAATCAAGCTTACACATGTGTACGAATAACCCAAATAATAAATATAATGAAAATAATATCCTACACTAATAGCCCCCTTTAATCATAGCTTAGGTGGGTAAAAGAAATGGGTCTTAATAACATGACACGATGAGGTATCCATGCATAAAGTAATATCCCATAAATTAGATAAAAAGATAAAACCCATAGGAAAAACTCCCCCCAAAAGAGATTAAATGAATAAGAGGATTAGAAGGCCCCCACAAAAGATGATGATGTAGTATCTAAAACCTCAAGAAGAGGTCTAAAGTGAAGATAATTAATCTCCATGAAAGGTTTGGTGATGATTTCAGCTATTTTATCTATCATGTGGAGCTATCTCATATCAATGATCTTCCCATGAATGAGTTATCTCTATGTGTTTGGTTCATTAATGCTTGATTGTATTCCTATAAATATGAATAATACTTTGGTTGTCATAGTAGATGTTTTTAGGTAATTTGAACTAGATACAAAACTTTGTTAGAATACCATAAATTCATATAGCCTTAGTGGTAGCATTAACAAACCCTATGTATTTTGAATCAATATATGATAAATTAATAGCATTATGCTTCTTGTTTGACCAAGTAATTAGTCCTCAACAATGGAGAAATTGTAACCTGAAGTGGAATTGAAATTTTCAATATTTATAGCCCAATTTAAGTTAGTATATCTAATCAAGTCAATGGCAATGCTGAATCTATAATTAATCCTAAATATATGTGTGCTTTAGATGTAGTTCAAGAATCTCTTAGCTACTTTCTAGTCTAGCTCATGGGGTTCATACATGAATTTGGATAATAGGCCTATTACTTATGATATGTCTAGTTTGGTATGTATCAAGTATATAATGCTACTGACAAGTTATCAATACAAATTAGCATAGGATAATGGTGAATTAAAATCTACCTTAGGCTTGAATATAGATATAAGGGGAGTTTGAGTTGTCTTACAATCAACCATGTGAAATTTGGCAAGTAAGTTGAGAGCATAATTGGTCTATGCAAGAGTAATCCTTGAGTCAAATTGACATAAAAGAAAAATCCTCGATAAATTATGGTGGATTATATATATAAATCTCATCCTCAAGGTCACCATAAAGAAAGGAACTCTTGACACCCATTTGATGAGCATACCATTGATAAGTAGTGATAATATAAAGTGTGAGTTTTAATGAGTTCATTTTGGAAATTGGTGTATTCAATGCTAGGCACCTATGAGAAACCTTTTGTGACCAACTATGCCTTAAACTTATCAATTGACCCATCTAATACATATTTAGTGTGATATATCCATATACATTGAATTATATTCCTTCTTTTAGGAAGGTGTCAAGACGCAAGTGTGATTCCTAATCAAGGAATATACTCCTCATGCATGGTATTATCCCACTCATGTATTTTGAATGTTTCCTAAAAAGTATATGGATCTAAGGTAGAGGCATAGAAAGCATGTGGCCCACTCTAAAAATCTAAACATGTATGCCTCTCATATAAAGGATTCCCAACCCATTACTTTCACTTATAGTGTCAACCTATCCCAAAGAGGACTAGAAGTAGGTGAGTTAGGTGGTGAATCCTCATCATCTAAAGTGTGGCAAGATGTGTAAAAAGATGTATATCCATAACTAATTTAACTATCTAAATTGGAATAAGAGTCCTCAAACTCAAGAATCTACTCAAGATAATATAAATCATTAGAGTGATCATTTAATCCAAGTGAGTCCAATGAAGTGGGATAAGTGTCAAGTGAAGAGTTAGAATGATTCTCTTGAAATAAAACACTTAACTCAATAAACAACTATTGTGTGGTTAGATGAAGAAGTTGATATCTATTAGCATTATATAGGTATCCTATAAAGATGGAAGGCTTAATCTAAGGTTTCATATCCATGTACTTATTCTTAGGTATGCATGCCATAGCTAAAGATCTAAATACTTTAAAATTATAAAATGTGGGATGTTTGATTGTGCTAAGATTTAAAAAGAGTTACTCCTTTCAAGGCTTTATAGGGAACCTAGTTCTAAATATACAAAACACAATTGATTACTTCAATTGAATACGAAGATGTCAGATATTTGGAGTTAGTCATGTAGTTTACCACCTCTTTCAAGGACTAGTTCTTGCATTCTGTAACACCATTCTACTAAGGACTATATGAAATTATGCACTATAGATTAATCCCCTATGTTGTGAAAAATAAATCAAACCCATTATCAACATACTCATCTCTATTATCTATTTTAAGAACCTTAATATATTTCTATGATTTTTTTCAACAATTTCCTTGAAGTCTTGAAAATCTTTAGAATTTTATCAAAGGAAGTAATCCCATTTGTATCTTGAGAAATCATTTAGGAAGGTGAGAACATACGTATCCCTAATGAGATATGGATTGGAGAATGGCCCTAATATGTCACTATGTATCAAATATAATACTTGTGTATCCCTCTAGGCTTTACCTTTGTCAAATTTATCTTCAAGATGCTTCCCAAGGGTGCAAACCTCATAAATACCCTTAGAACAATAAAATCTAGGAAAACCTATAACCATGTCTTGATAACTAAGTTGCTCTAGGTAGATTAGTTAATGTGGTCAAACCACTAGTACCGTAATATTCTAGCTTCATATGAGTAATTAAAAAATTAAATAGGAAAAAATTCAAGTGCAAAGTGTGAGAAGGTATATAATTAAGCCTAGTGATCTTCCCTTCCCACTACCACTATATAATCACTATGCAACTCTCTGATGACTACAAAATTTGGATAAAATTCAAATCTCATGCACTAATTGACATGATTAATATTGTAAAATAATAGGATATTATTTGAGAGTGATGGAATACTTAGAACATTATTGAATATTCTTCCATTAGCTTCAACAGACCCTCTCCCTACAATTATTGTTGGAGTGTCATCACACAATGTGATAAAAGACATGTTATAAGGCTCTAAGGAAGAGAACTCAACCTATGAAAAACCCATGAATAATTTATATCTTTAACTACTACCAAACCCTTGACCTTTTATTTTTATTTACCTTTGTATTTATCCTTAGAATAATCCTGGGTTGATGAATTTTGTTTGATAGATTCAGGAACACCTATGTTATTCTTTTATATAATATGAGTTAGGTGGTTAATTTGTTTATTCATACACTTGTGTTCATCATCACTATTTTTATTAAAATAAGCACACTAAAACTTTTCATTCTTAGGTTTACCATTGGTAAAAGAGGTTTCAATGTTTGATTTGTGTTATTTCTTTTGTTGATCCTTCTTCTCATGATTCTTTTTATTTTGTTTCTTATCCTTATTATTTGAAGCCTTCTCTTTCCCATTCCTAGTGATTAGAGCTTGTGGTTTTAAGGAATTAAGGGTACCCAACCATATTAAGCTATCTTACTCATTATTCAAGTCAAAAATAAAGTCATCTAAAGAAGGAATCCTCCATGTGGCTCTAAGATCACTTTTGGTGGAATGGGAGGTAGAGACAAAGATAAAACAATCTAGACCTAGTTTTGAGAGTATGTATTGAAAAAATTGGTTAGTTTTCTTCTTTATCCCACATTATTTCAGCTACAATATCAAGGATTTAAAATTAGTGAATGTTAGGAACCCATGCTACCTCTTCTCTTTACTTTATTAGTATATTATTTGTTATGGATGCATATGTTTTGCAAGTTATCCCATGAGCATTTTGTTTTATCCCACATTCTTTGGAATTAGTAGTTTCTTAGATTAGACTTTGTATATAGGTGTTGAGTCTAATGAAGGCATACACAAATTTATTGTAATGATCTTAATCAAAGGAGGTTTCCCCCTCAAATATTATTGTGATCAATATAATTCCTCTAGAGTTTATTCTAATTATCTAATTATATATTTCATGAATTTTCATTAAATAAATCTATTATTTCATGAATTTTGATTAATTTTTTGCAAGAGTATCCTATCAATTAGTATCATATCACTTTATAGGGCCAACGTTTTTATCTCATGAGTGTTTCTCTTTTCCACAACATAATTTAGTTAAGTAATTTTTGATATCACAATAATATATTTTAGATTAGGGTAAATACTTGTTTATATAACTATGGGAAGTTCTTGGTTGTAATCCCTTAAACTAATTATGAGGTTTACCATAGAAATCCCAAGGTAGCTACTATATTGAGAGGACCTATGAGTGAAATGGGAAATGTCCCCATCCTAATTGACTAGTTCCCACCCATGATTAAAACCAAGATCTATCATTTAGGGGTAAAACCATGGCCAAATTTATTTTGGAGAGAGTTAATCACTCAGATGGAATTTTTAGTGCATATTTTTATAGAGAGATGATGACCATACTACAACACTCATTATTGGGTTTCTCAAACCCTTACCCACCCCTACTAGGATTTGGACAAATATTTCTATGTATTTCATTAAGGGACTCCCTAAATCTTGATAGAAAATAGTGATCTTGGTTGTGGTTGAATTCCTCTTCAAATATAGTCATTTTTGTGCTCTCATCCATCCCTATATTTCCTCCATAGTCACACAAATTTTCTTGGACTAGATATTCCATGTTCATGGCATTCCTTCTTCCATTGTCTCAAATTGTAATGCAACCTTCACCAACCATTTTTGGACAATTTTTTTTGGATGCATAAGCACCCAATTAAAGATGAGTTCTGGGTATCATCCACAAATGGATAACCAAAATAAAATTGTCAATAAATTATTGGAAAATTTCCTTCATTTTTCACCTAAGAATAACAACATCAGTGGGAAAAGTGTCTCCATATTATCAAATGGTGGTATAATACCTCTTACCACACTTCAACTAAAATGACACCATATGAATCAATCTATTGTCAAGCACCACCAATACTCATTCTATGCACCCATAGTATTTCACCAGTTTAAATGGTTGACATGATTCTCCAAACCCATGATCAAATCCTCAACATCCTATGGGATAATATTTGTATGGAATAAAATAGAATGAAACAATAGGCTGAACAACACCATTTTGAGTGCACTTTTCAAGTAGGTGATATGGTTTTTATTTGCCTATAGACATATAGGAAATCTTTCCTAAAACTCAAAGGGTGTCATAATCCAACTCCAAAATTATATGGTCCATAGAAGGTTCTCTAGAAGATTGGGTCAGTTACTTATAAGTTGGACCTCCCATTTTCTTCTCAAGTTCACCTAGTATTTCATGTCTCTTATTTAAATAAAGTTCTTGGAATAAATATTACAGTGCAGACTTTTTTAATAGAACTTGATAATGAAGGATCCATATTTATTGAGATAGATTCAATCATTGATAAGTGCACATGCTAAATTTTCTCCCACTCCATCACAAAGGTATTAATCTAGTGGCATGGAAAGAAACCAAAAGATGCAACATGGAAACCACTATTTTAGATTTAGCACCAATTCCTTCATCTAAAGATTTGATGATAAATAATTTTCTAAGAGGGAGGGAATGTTAGGATCTCGTGCTAACCCTTCTCTTTACCTTGTTATTATATTAGTTTTTAGGGATACATATTATTTGTAAGTCATCCCATGAGCATTCTTCTTTATCCCACATTCATGGTAAGTATTAGTTTCTTAGATTATACTTCATATATAATTAAGTTTTGAAGGCAATGAATGCATCCATGAATTTATTGTATTAATCTTGCTAAAAATAGGTTACCCCCTCGAAGTGGCCTTTGATAAATATAATTCCTTCAGAGTTTCTACTAATTATCTAATTTTATATTTCATGCATTTTCATTAAATAAATCTATTATTTCATAAATTTTGATTAATTTGTTGTAGGAATATCCTCTCAGTGAATAAATCCTAAAGCATGCCAACATTTTTGGGACTCAAAGTAATGATTTCATATTCTAGTTCATTCCCTCTCTTTACATCTAGATTCTAAAAGATATTTTCAAAGGTGTTCCAAACTTCATTAAGAGTTTTAGAAGACTGTACATAAAAGAGAATATTATGATAAATAGATAGACATAACTAACCCAAAGGCCTCATCACTATAATTAAACCACTTATTTTTTTCTATTTCTAAATTAGGTTTAGTCTAAGTACCCATTGTAATATGATGTAAACCCTTGATTCTCAAAATGATTTGAATTTTGATTTTCATTCATGGTAATTAATTGATGTGAGAGGTAAAATTAGGTTTTCATCCATTTTTTTAGAAATAAATATGTTGTAGTTGTAGTTAAATTTATTGTTATAGAAAATAGAGAAAGCAAAAAATGTAGAAGAAGATGTACCAAAAGATAACAAACCCTAAGATTAAATTCAATATAAAACCCCTTATTTATCACTTCCTAATTTTAGTGCAATTAAAATAAATTACACCACTATAATGGGTAAAAAAAATCATGCACTTTTTAAAAAAATGGCATTCAATTCTAAGTTGCTAATCAAAGGTTACACTAGATATCATATTCCCATAATTAGTGGCTCAAATTAATTAAAATTTCATAAAATTTAAATTCTCCAACGGATATAAAATTATATATAGGGGATTGAATCAAACTAGTGATCACCTCTACATAATAACCAAGGCTTAACCAAACCTTGTATGCACTAACATGCATAACTTAATGAAAATAAATTCACTTTGAGAGTAATTGAAAAGACAAGCTATTCTAAACAATTAAAAATAAAGTTTGATTTAAAATTTTAGGGTCCAAATAATTTTGACATTTCTATGTAAAGTTAGCCTTCAAGCATGCATCACTATGAGAGAAAATCTACATAGGTAGAATAATTATGGTTTTAGATACTATGTGGGAGTGAAAGTACCAAACCAATAAGATACTGAAGGAGGCATTTGACAATTAGGGAAAGCTAAAGATGGCGACACATGTTGAAATGCTTTATAGGACACATTGGAGTGGAAAACCTATTTGAATTCAAACCCATAACTTGGTGTTTAAATAGGTGGACATCAAGTAAGATTTTGACTATAAAAAACATGTAGTGTTTCCCAAGAGGTGGTTTTAAATATCACTATCAACCAAAGTATGCCATGCTTAGCTAGTAAGGGCAACTTGACTAGGTGTCAACTCTATAATGAAGGCCTTTAATACCTTAGAGTAGGTGAATGAATACTTTAGTAGGTTGTAGAGTTGAGGAAGAGTGAAAAGGGGACTTAAGTAGTCCAATATCATCTTAAGGATGAATTTAAATACTCTTTTACCACCAATCAATCTTGAACATACCACCAAAATAGCTCAATCTTACTACCAAAATGACAACCAACATTTTTTATTTAGACACCAATGGAAGGAAGGTGCCAAAAATGGAGTGAAGACCTTAAAATATGTTTACTATGAATAAAATAACATCTATTTAATAGAATAAATGTACAAGTAGAGTAAAATTACAATGGATGGAATAAAAAACTAGTTTTTTAGCAAATAATAACTCAAAAACTAACAACAATTAAACTAGACATTCATATACCATAATGACACTCTGATACCATAATGGAGTATTAACCAATATATATATATATATATATATATATTAATGAAATGTAATGGTTTACAAGTAGGAGATAAGAAAATGCATAAGATTTTATAGAAGCAAAAACAAATATGAGAATATTTCATAAATGAGTTTGAATCCACACTAGTATAATAGCTCAAAATCAAGATATGCAAATAATAGAGTGAGTGTGTAACTCTTCCTATAATAGTGGTTAAATTCCTAGATTAGGAAAGTAACTCCATCCTAGGGTTAACGAGTCAAAATAATGATTTTCACATAGGTGATTATAATCATTATGATGACTTAGAAAAAAAATTATTATTTATTTTGCCCTAGTAGGGTAGATTGGCAAGCATAACTCAAAGATATAACTTGTTTCATAGATTAAAGATGAGAGGGCATAAACATAGATGTTATGGTCTAATGAGTAATGAAGACACAAATAAACAAGAATACAAGGATGAACAAAGTGATGAAAGAGATGAATAGAAGAATAATAATTTATCAATTTGAATGATTTTTTTATACCTACCAATGTAGAGATGATCACCCTTATTATCATTGATACAACTAGAATGTTTGATGGGTTGATCTGTTAAAGGATGGATACAAGGATTTACTATGCTTACCAAGGAAAAAATTTGGTAGATCCATTTCTTGTAAGACTTCTTAAGCTAATTTTTGCTTTAACACATGATGGTAAGCATCATGATATAAAAAACCATGAGAACATAGCCTAAATGCGCACAAGGTTTGAATTTTTTTCCAATAAACAATTGAAAATAAAGTAACAATGATAGAAACCATGATGACTATGTTGACATATGAATATGGATAGACTCAAGAATAATGTGTAAAGAATCACCCAGTGGACACATATAGACTAAGTTGAGTCACAATACTAAGAAAAAATAAATAGGTAAGTAAACAAACAAACAACTAAGCTAACAAAAAAACATTAAGATTGAAAGAAAAAGCAATAGACAACATCATAATAATTAATTTATCCCAATAAGGTGGATCGAGGATGACTAACTAGGCTTAAATTAGATAAATGTTTATAAATTTTGAAAATTTTGAATGTTTTTGAAATTTTGGGGGTAATTTTAACTCATTAGATATTGACAAGATATGACTCAAAAAAAGGTGAGATCATTGGATTATGTTTCTTGTAAAATGGCAAGAGAATATGGAAATAGGGGACTAAGATGAACTTAACATTAATTGATCATGGCCTACATAGTCCCATGAGGACCTCAAGTCATTCCAGCCATACAAAATGTGGTGAGAACTGAATAGGTCATAACAAGTTCTAAAATTGAGGAAAATGATTAGGAAAATGAGAATAATAATAGAAAGTGATATTAAAATTCATGGTAAAGGTCTTGTTCTTATTTTTACCATAGGTGGTTATAATCCAAAAATAATTGCATATGTTTGTGATACTAATTTGCCCATAGGTGGTTATCATTAGTAACATAAGGTGGAACACTAATTTACCCATTAGTAGTTATAATCAATTTCACCAGTCAATCATAAATAAAAGATAGCTTATCAGATACACTATGACACTACTTTCATTAACTATTATTTAAACATAAAAATTTGAAACTACTAAAACTGAATCAAAATCCCCTTGTGAATGGTGTGGGAAAAACCAAAAGAACCAAGATCAAAAGGGTTGAGTAGGATGGATAAAAAAGGCTTTGGTATAATAGGGATGGCATGGTAGAATGAAATATGGTATTATTTAGGTGATGATGGTATGAAAATTATGTAAAATGATAAAAGGGTTACCCCTAAGTGGTAAGGTAAGGCAAATGGTAGGGTATTAAATAATGGAAAAGAAAATATCAAATGGAAAGGTAAGGTAAATGTCAAATGGAAATGGTAAGGTAAATGTTTTTGGCCAAGGTAAATGGTATGGTTTGTGGCATGGTAAATGATTATTTCATTCCTACAATGTAGAGATGTATGTCCTGATCAACATATGATACAACTAGAATAATCACTCATGTAAATTACTAGCCCACACATCTTCTGAATAACTATTCTATCAAGAACCAATTGCATATTTGGACTCCAAGAATGTTATTGTGATCTTTATTGGTTATTGATTTTGCTTCCTTTAAACATCGAGACAAGGTATCTTTGTAGCCTCTATAAAGTAAAGTACAGCTAGGGATGGCAAATATAGATAAATAATGGATCATAGGCATAATTTGGAAATGTAAAGGTGGATGATAATGGAATGTATAATGGTTGGGTAATAAATGAATATCATGATTCTTAGGCACATATAATTTTGATGGCTCGAAATTTGACATAAATTTAGATGTGGTGGGGCTCAAGATTTTTGAATATGCTCTTGATACACCATATTTTTCTATTATTTAGGCCTAGGAGTAGCTACCATCTAATTAATCTATAGATTGTAACTTATATTGATGCCATCTTTAATCATGTCTTCATTAAGAAATGAATAGTTATTATGATCAGCTATTGGTGACTCGATGAGGTTTTCACCAATGAATTTTTCTTGATTATCCCATAGTGCCTTTGAGAAGGTTTCACTAAGGAACATTGAATTTTTAATTTGATTGTATTCTAGCACCTTAAAAAAAAATTCACTATAAGATTCTAAGTTTGAACTTTGATTGTACCCTAGCACCTCCAAAAAGATTTCATAGGAGATTTTTATTTTTCTTCATGAATGTGGTCTTAGTTTCCTTGATATTATATAGTTGATATGTTGTCATGGATTAATTTTAACAAGATGTGATTATGTTAGTCCCAGTCAACACTTGTGGGAGGTAGAATGTCAATATGATGGCTAGGCTAGTTGATGGTAATGGAATGGGAGGAGGATGTTTAATACTCATAGAATATACTAGGATAAATTATGTCAAAGTTGAAGTAATCATCCTTAAAAAATGTGGAAGGATCACAAATGTATTCAAACTAATCTGTAAGGCAAGTGTAACCAATGTTATAATAACCATGAACATATTCAGATTCTGAAGCTGATTTTGACTCAAGGGACTCTAAATCTAATGTTGAGACTGACACTGACTCTATTTCTAATGCTAAATTTTATATTAGTTCAAGAATAAAACATAACTTAAATGTTGATTTTTTATCTAGTGTAGATGCTGCTATAATGATGTCTTATTGAATGTTTGGTATTGGATAAGTAATAATATGTAATGGCATAATAGGTTCCATAGAGAATATTTTGTCAAAGTAAGACTCCTTAATGAGTATAAAAAGTCAAGAGACAATTCTGAATACACTGGCTTGTTAAGGGGAGGCTCTTGACAAATAGGTATATAGTTGAGATAATTATTTGCTTAAATATGATTATAATAATTAAGAAGTGACTTAGTAAAGATTGGCTTGTTAGAGTAAGATTCCTCGACAATAGGTAAAGTATCAAAATTTGATTCATCATAGGATGATTTGTCAAAAATATGTGGTTAAAAAAGTCACCATGGATTGGCTAGTTCTCTTAGACTTGGTTTACAAATAGTTTTAAAATACTAGTTTTGAACACATCTTGGTCTTCAAATGATTAGCTCAGTTGGAGAGGTACTAATTGGCTTAGTTTTGGTTCAAATATTGGTATGGGCTTTATAAAGTGGGGGATGGTTGGCAATGGATGAAGAATGGATGATGGTTAAATAATGGTAGGCTTAACAAAAGGTTGGTTTATGGTGTATGATCCATCAAGTTGTGATTGGATAAATTTATTGGGATAATGAGCTACTATATATAGAATGCCCTAGAATGGTAATGGTAGGGCATTGTGGATCTTGGTTTCTCACACAAGTCAAAGGATGAGGTACTAGAATATAAATTCTAGTGTGTTATGAAGCTTGGTTGTTCATACAAACCAAAAGATGAGGTCCTGATATATAAATGGTAGGGCATTATGAAGATTGGTTGCTTACATAATCCAAAATATGAGGGCTTGATATAGAAATGGTAGGATATTATGGATCTTTATTTATCACACAAGCTAAAGGATGAAGTCTAGTATAGAAATGGCATGGCATTATGGAACTTGTTTACTCACATAATCCAAAGGATGAGGTCCTACAATGGTAATGATAGGGCACTATGAAACTTGGTTTCTTTCAAAAGACAAAGGACAAGGGCATGGTTTGTAAATGGAAAAGAGTTGTGGAGCCTATTTTCTCACACAAGGAAAGGACAAGGTCTAAGTATAGAAATGGTAAGGAATTATGGATTTTGGTTGGTCACACAAGCTAAGGGATGAGGTATTCAAATATAAATGGTAGGGTGTTATGAATATTGATTTATTTCAAGAGCCAAAGGATGAGGTACTAGTATATAAATGGTATGGTGTTATGGAACTTGGTTGCTCACATAATCCAAAAGATGAGGTCCTAGTATGGTAAGCCTTGGATGCTGTGGATCTTGGTTACTCACACAATTTGAAGGATGGTTAATGGTATAGGTGAGGGATCAGATTTCATAATTAGTTAGATGGTAAACGTGGTACATCAAATAGACCAAAGAATGTACCACCAAACATAGTGTTTGGCTTTATTCCCAAGATTGAGGATTGTAAGGAGGATATGGATCCATTTCACAAACTACTTCTTCACCATATGGGTCTCAAACATATTTAATTTGTGTATATATTCTATCATAACTTGGATTATACATGAATCCACCATAAGTGTATTGAGACATATCCACATCAATGATGAACATTCTACAAAAGGCCTAGAATTCTACAAACTCTAAAAATTAATGTCCAAAAGACAAACAATTCAAAATTGGTCTAACTTGGTCTAGGGGTGTAACTATATATCTAAAATGGTTTGTGAAAAAACTTATTAAAAATTATTCTAACATTAAATGTCTCACACAAAAGGTCAAGTGGTTGAATAAAAACCAACATGCCAAACTCTAGGTCCAAAGTGTTTTAAACATGTCTAATATAAGAAAACAAAAGTTGTTAGGTATTTTGGCCAAGCACAACAGAAAAGTATAGGTTCAAAATATGAATTTAATAGAGATTTTATAAAAGCAAGCATATAATTTGGACTTTAAACAAAGGTGAGATTTAATCTAACAAATTTGAAAAACTTTGGCATAGACTAGGCACTCTAAATTCAAACATGAACTTGTTCAATTGGTATAAGGCATAAAAAAAGGCATATGGAGAGATAGGTTGTTTCTCCTAAATCTAGGAATAAGCAAATAATTTTTAAATTTGGGTAAATATTTAACCTAAGTTACACAACCCAAAAAAGAAAGATTGGTGTCTAAGCCCAAATTACAAAAGGCATAAATAGAAATCAATCAATGTTTGGATTTGAAATTGTCAAGGTTAATTTTAAACTCAACTTAGAAAAAACTAAGATTATTTGAATAAACAACAAGCTAGACAAAATTTAATATCATAATAGCATTATACAAAGATCCAAAAAGGCACACGTAGCTCAGTTTCAAAATTGGAATTGGGCACAAGGAAAATAAGTCTATGAAATAATTTGAGCAGCATAATGATGTTATCATGATTTAAAGATGAAATATATGGTTTGTTTCAAGATTCCAAGACACAAAAATTGAAATGGATTAGGTATCATAACATTAATTTTTTACAATAAAGTGACATACACATAAATATTTGTTAAAAATACTAAGGCAAAAGTATGGTGTTAAATGGATGGCATAACACCTCCTCAAATAATGGAGTGATGTGGATACAAAACTCATTTTGATGTGGCATAACAAACTAATAGTTTAGACACAACAACCATATAATAAATGATAAAATGACATAAACATATAAATGTAATGTCCTAGATCCTATAACTAACAAGGTTTCATAGTAATATCAAATTCCATCATATATGTGTTCTTGGGAATATTTTAAGTGTTAATCCAAAAATAAAAGTGCATGAAGTAGTAGTATTTATACACCCCTTATCAAAAGAGACTATATGATGAAATAGAACTTTAGTCTACTCACCTTGAATCAATAATATGTCCATGGTAAGTGGGATTTATCTATAACTTAATTTTTTTACTATTTAGATGGTCCCAAGTGTGATTAACACTAGAGTTACCTCACGTGAATTGAGTTTATACTACTTAACTTGATAGGAAAGGGTCTATTCCTTTGCATAGTGATTTCATCCATGTAATTATTAGTAGAATCCCCTAGTTAACTAGACATGACTTGGTTTTTCTTAATGATTGGAGAGGTTATCCATTCAACCCCTTAGAAATCATAGTACCCTAATTTATATACCCCACCATAAATCGAGGTTGAAACTATGCGAGGAGATGAAACCCCAAGTCAAATATTTCCTATAGAACTCATGAGGAGGCTATGAAATCCCACTCACAAGCCAAGATACATAAGAATAAATAATCAGGTGAAAATATTTTAGAGGTCATGTATAGATCATCCAAACCATACAATTTTTGGGGAGAGCCTTAATAACATTATTTTCATGTCTTGGACAAGGCACAAAATACAAGGAATAAGCACTTTCGGTCACCCAAGTTACCTAAATGGGATTGGGGGAGAGCACAGATGCATCTTTCATTTGTAAAAAATACACAAGTATAAAATGATCTAGCATTAAAAAAAACACTTCAATGAATTTACAATTTAAGTGAATGTTTATTTTATGCACCAAATTGAGATGTTTGTGATGTTTTTGGCCCATTGGCCTTAGTTGAAATTTTTTTATAACTTTCACAAAACAAAGTATAAAACATCTACATTCATTTTAAGCACCAAATGGTAATTTTCAAGACTCAAGCATGTTTAATATTTGGCAGTTTTCCATGTGCGACCTTCAATTTTTAGAGAGTTTCCTTCTACTTTTAAGGACATCTTCAAGTTAGGAAATAAGATTTGAAATGGAATCTCTTGGGTTTGTCTATTTTTATTACATAGATACCAATGTTTATCAAATTTGATCAATGCTAATTATAAGAGAACTAATGTTGATTGGAATAAAAATGATGTTGGTTACTTGTGAACCATTCGACAAACAATTTTTCACAAAACATTTGTAAGCCCAAAATTAGTACAAATCTCCAAAAAATTTAAATAAAATATTTAGATAGAGAGTATGAAAACTTTTAAAATCACAAATATCAACTTGTAGCTTTCAAGAAAACTTAAAAACTCAATTTTTTTGTCATGCTCAGCCCTACATAGGGAACTAATGATGGTTAGATAGTACTGATTCTAGTCAGGCAAAACTAATGCTGATTATGTAAAACTAATGTTAGTCTATATGTAAATCTAGGTAATACTAAAAATATAACATGGAAAAATAAAGTAAAAACTCTAATTTTTAAGATGGTCAATCATTCATTTGAAAATTTATGAGCTACACTTTGGTCTCCTTAGTATGTGGGATCCTTTAAGGTCCCACTGTGTGTGTTATTTGTGATCATAGGAATGTAAGAAGTAAGGTTAATAACATGTTAACTCAATTAATAGAAACTTCAATAAGCATACTAACAATAACAATTATAATCCTAGATCTTAGGGGTGAGCTTAGTTAACAAAAAATAAATGAAAACATAAATTAAATGCAAAAGATAATGGATCATTTACCTTCCTTGGGAGATCCAAATTCATTGAGTGGCTTTCACATCTTGTACATCAAAGAGTCTTTGTAAATAGAGGTTATGTGTATCCTCTCCTTGGCACCAGGAATTGTGATATGGCTTGATGTAACTTGGCTCAAGATTTTGGCATTATAAACTTACTTTCTAGGCATTTTTGTATTAGAACACTACTCATCTCAAAGATTTGAAGTCATTTGTGCATGATAAATTTTCACCAAAATAGCTTAAAATTCAATATGCAAGGCATTGTATTTATAGAAAATGAATCTAACCCCAACCCAAGGTGAGTCAAGGTAGAGTTAAGGCTTGGAATGAGTCTAAACCTATTCTTGATGAGTCAAATATAACCCTAGTAGAGTTGATATTTGTCAATTAATAATGATTTACAATGATTAGGCATGGGTCTCCAAAAAGAGATATTTTAGGATATTTCAAAGAGTTTGACAACTCACAAAGGTCATGATGAAAGGATAGGATATTTTCATTTTTATTTATTCATTAATTACACATGGATAATTTTAATATGCATTTGATTTGGCTTAAATTGTTAATTAAATTTGATTAGCCATTTAGTTCTTTCAATATTTGATATTTGTTCATGTGCCTCACTTAATAGGTCCATATGGAAAATTGACTATTGTGATGCTATAGGATGATTAGGAATGAATCTATGAGAGGTTATTACTACATATGAGAGAATACCCCAATTATGGATGTCTTAATGTGATTCTAAGCTTTGATGATGCACATATAAATTTGAGACATTCAATGTTTCCTAATATTAATTCTGATCTTTGATGATGCACATGCAAATTTGAGACATTCAATGTTTCCTAATATTAATTTGCAATGGTTGGTAAGAATTAATGTGATATCCACTCAAAGCTAGTTGTGACTAATTTTAGGTGTCTACAATTATAATCCCACCTACATCTATAAACACAATGACACAAACCATTTTAGTAAAAAATATCTAGATAACTTGAAATAAAATATCCAGATAGAGAGTATGCAAACTTTTAAAATCACAAATATCAACTTGTAACTTTCAAGGAAACTTAAAATCTCAATTTTTTTTGTCATACTCAGACCTACACAAGGAACCAATGATGGTTAGATAGGATTTATGCTAGTTAGAAAAAATTGATGCTAATTATGCAAAACCAATGTCGATCTCTATGTAAATCTAGGTAACACTAAAAATATAATATGGAAAAACAAAGTGAAAACTCCAATTTTTAAGATGGTCAATTATTCATTTGAAAATTTAAGAGATGCACTTGTGGGATGCTTTAAGGTCCCACTATGTGTGCCATTTTTTATCATATCAATCCAAGAAGGGAGGTTAATAACATGTTAACTCAACTAACAAAAAATTCAATAAGCATACTAACACTAACACTTATAATACTAGATCTTAGGGGTGATCTTAGTTAAAAAAAGATAAATGAAAACACAACTAAAATGCAAAAGATAATGAATCCTTTACCTTCCTTGGGAGATCCAAATGCATTTTTGAGTGGCTTTCTCATCTTGTACATCAAAAAGTCTTTGGAAATGAAGGTTATGTATCTCCTTCTCTCCTTGGCACCATGACTTGTCATATGGCTTGATATAGCTTGGCTCAAGATTTTGGCATTGTAAACTCACTTTCTAAGAATTTTTGTATTATAAAACTACTCATCTCAAATATTTGAAGTCTTTTGTGCATGATAAATACGCACCAAAATAGCTTAAAATTTAATAGGCAAGGCATTATATTTATAGAAAATGGATCTAACCCCAACCCAAGGTGAGTCAATGTTGAGTTAAGGCTTGGAATGGGTTCAAACCTAACCTTTATGAGTCAAATATAGCCATATTAGAGTTAATATTTGTTAATTAATCATGATTTACAATGAATAGGCATGGGTCTCCAAAAAGAGATATTTTAGGATATTTCAAAGAGCTTGATAACTCACAAAGGTCATGATGAAAGGATAGGATATTATCATTTTTGAATTTCCTTATTTATTTATTTATTAATTAATTAAGCATGGATAATTCAACTAGGAATTTAATTTGGTTTAACTTGATAATTAATTTTGATTAGCCATTTAGCTCTTTCAAGATTTGATATTTGTTAAGGTGCCTCACTTAATAGGTCCATAAGAAAAATTGACTATTGTGATTCTATAGGATGATTAGGAATGAATATATGAGATCTTATTATTGTATATAATAAGATAACCCAATTAAGGATGTCTCAATGTGATTATGAGCTTTGATTATGCACATGCAAATTTGAGACATTTAGTGTTTCTTAATATTAATTTGTAATGGTTAGTAAGAATCAATTTGAAGTACATTCGAAGCTAGTTATTACAAATTTTAGGTGTACATAATTATAATCCCACCTAAAGATCTAAACACACTGACACAAAACACTTTATCCTAACCCAAATAAACATTTTTATGGTTTAAAAAGAAACTTTTGACTATCTTAGATTCTTGAATGATTAAAATAATAGGTTTATGAATCTTTTTAAAATCCTTATTTTTTTTCTTAGTGGGACTATACATCCATATGATGTTCCAAGATTAAAAAACATGATTAATTAAAGGGTGAAAATATAAATCCTTTGAATAGGAGGATTTCTTGACTTCCATCTACTATGTCTTCCTCAGTACATTTTTTGAAATTCTCTCTATTAGAAGGTTTACTTACTTTGTGTAGAGTCTTGTAAGTCAGAACTTTGTTTCCCCTCCTAATGAGAATCAAAGAGGATCATTTTACTTTAATTCTATTTTTGGGTGTGAATTTAACTTGATATGAATCTTTAGCCTCTTCATTAATGCTAGATGGGATATTTTCCAAATCAAACTCTTGATGAACTTATGCACTATTGATTTTGTCTATTTTCTCTTGCACTTGATGATCTTGCTTGATCATTTCAAACTTATTTGGAGAAAGGGGAAAAGTATTATCAATCACTTCTATATCAACATGATTAATCTAACCTATAATGGCGTATAATTATAGATCTATGATCCAATTTTTTACTTGATTGAAGATTTATTCTAATGAAAATTGTTTTGGTAAACTCTATAATCCTTTTTTTTGCTAAACTTTGCTTCTCTCCAAGTTTTAACTCAATTTTGTCTGCATTTTAATATTTTGCATTAGCATCTAAAGGAACCTTGTCTCGCCCCCCATAACTATTTTTGGTGATTTTTGATCAATTTTATTTTAACCTCTTGATTCTAAGTTGCTAGCTTTAGATTTTACAGCTTCCTTTAAATAAAGTCCTCCTTTCCTTTTCCATGATGTTGTATTAGTAACAATGGAACATAATTTTGATGAATGCCCTAGTTTGTGTAACTTATCACATAAGAGGTCAGGTCCTTCAAACTCATTTTTTTTCTATCTAAATATATTATTAGCATTTATAAAAACTAAGGATAGGAGTTCTTGATTCATAAAAGTATTCACATAAAACCTAGTATGAACAAGCTTAGATCTAGATTTAGTAGAAGAATCAAAAGCAATCAGATATATATATATATATAAAGGATTTGGATATACTAATAAATCAATGGGTAAACTAGGCAACCTAACCCAAACAGACATGAGATTTATGTTCTCTATGTCAGGATCCAACCATGGGTGCCACTTTTTCATAAATAAGCCATATTTTCCAAAAAATAAAGGACTCCCTTCTATAATGTTAACACTATCCTTGATGTTATTGAACATGATCATAAATAATACATTAACCATATCAAGTATGTCCATATGTCCTTTAGGACTTCCTTTTTCTCTTTACCAAGATCTGAAAGAGTCAATATAGGGTCTAGCTCCATAAACTTTCCAACCAATGCCTGCTCCATTCTTGAAGAGGCATGGCTTATGAGAGAAGGCATTACTTAAACATTAATATTTTTACCAAATTTTATATTTTTAAGGAGGTAAACTATCCTTATTTACTTTTTTTCCATTGATCCAATCAATTTGGCACTCAAGGATGACTTACTTGACACTTGTCTAGAGCCTACATTGTCTAGGTTGCTAGGTCCTCTAAAAAACATTCCCTCTGTCTATCCTTTTTCTCCTACTAGTGTATCAAACCTACTAGCCCACATGATTTCATTGTCTTCATCACCATCACATTTCTCTCTCTGAGTCTATATTTGATTTTTTTCTATCTCTCATCCATCTCCACACTAAACACTACCTCTGCTACCTCCACTCACCATTAATGAGAATCCTTAGGTGATTTATTTTAAATAAACCATAAAAGAAGGAATTTATATTTAAAGAGGAATTATTTATTCTATTTCATAAACATGTGAGTATGGTATAACTTTTATTGGTGTATGCACACTTGTGTTATTTGTTAAAAGTACATAGATAATATGTTTATGCTAGTCTACACCATGTTTTACAGTAAGTTGGCTTTATATTATAATTATTATATTATTTTACACTTTTTATTACCCATTTAATTATGGGTAATATTGATTATAAAAAGTGTGATGAATATTAAATCTAGGAAAAATGCTTACCTATTTTATTTTTGAAGGATGAGCCATTATCTATTACAATAGATGATGCTAACCCAGACCATGAAAAAATGTGTCATAAAGAGGTGACACATATCATTTATTGTAGTATACTTCAATTTTATGACCTTGACCCATTTTGTAAAATATTTTATAGTATTAATGATGAACATTTTCCATCTGATTATTCTATATTTATTTTTTTGATTAAGTCAAACCCTGAGAGGATATGGCCAAGGTGAAACAATGAGATACATTTTGTATGATGGAGCATGATTTAAATTATTATGAATTTGACATTATGAACATATTTTTTCATATTCATGACATTATTGTTCCATTGTGTCCTATATTATATTTGTCATAATAATTTTTAAGACATTATTTTGCCACTAAAAAAACTTTTGCATTCACTATTGTATACTTCAAGTAAGGATATTCTAACTTATTATAATTTTAAGAATTGAAGTAAATTCTCATTAAATTATTTTTAGAATAAATATCCTCAAATTATAACATAACACATCACTTCACATTGCAATTTTTTTAATCATTATGTGTAACATTCTATGAAATAACAACATTAAATAATAAATTATATATATCACTATACCATTTTGAATTTACTATGTTTCTAGTAACTACCAAGGTTTATAAAGAATCTAAAGCTGATCTAATGACTAAAATGTGTCTTAGTTTATGAATATTTAAAATTGCATGCTCATCACTAATGTCAATAGGACTAATGAAAGCAACACTAATCATTGCATCTGCATGCTTATTATCTTTGCAGTGTACATGTTTTATTGAAAATGTGTCAAAGTGCATTGTTAATCATTATACAATTCATTTATATTAGATTATTATTATTTATTTAGTATGATAAATATGTAAATCCTAATTATCAACCAGCTGATAATATCTATATGCTTTTATATATTTGATTTATAGTGTGCATGTAGTAGATAAACACAATATTAAAGCCTCATATTTTCATATATTATTTGTACATGAGAAATTGAAGCAAAAGGAAAATGGTAATGGTTAAATTTTAGGAGTAATGAATACTATCGATGCTCCCACACTGGTGGTTCACTTTAAGCCTTTAAATTAAAGGGTCCATGTATCACTATTAATATGATATGTAGTGAATTCATCATGAAAATGAATTTTGAGATATAAATTTTAAGTTAAATTCCATAAGTAAAATTACCCATTTGAAAGAGTGGCTAGATAAATGTGCCTTGCACATGGGAAACTTAAGTGGGTCCACCTTTATGATAACTTGCATCTCATTATTAAGCATATAATTCTATAATTTTTGTGTTGTAAACATAAGAGCTAAACAAAAATTTTCCATGGTGTATTAAAATTTTATGATAATAGAATAATGCGTGGCTGATGTAGTAAATGACACACTCTTTATGATCATTATCATATTGTGTAAGAAAATACCCTAAGGTGTGCTCTATAGTTGAGATGTACAATATCATAGGCTATCTAGTATTGGTAGAATGAGGATAGGTGGATTGAGTAGATATTATTTAATATAATAAAAACTATGTTGATATTTGGTATTCCATTCAAATTTTGTATATTTATTTATTAAGCATGTGAAATAGTGTGTATTATCAACCAATTAAGCTACAAACTAGCTTATTGTTTTAATCTTTCCTTGTATAAACTTTAATTACTTTAATCTTATTGGATGAGGTATATTACTAATATATTTGATATTTTTTAGATCTACATCAATTATTATTTGAGAGATGATATAGCCAAGTAACTTTCCTGATATAACTCTAAATATGCACTCTTTTGGATTTACATTCACATTGGATTTCTATAGTCTCTCAAATATCCACCAGATATCTATACCTTGATCCTATCGATGTTTTTTGTTTAAAAATAATTAACCCACATAATATTTAACATTATTGTATATATAGTCATGAAATATTTGCATCATAACTCTCTAGTAGATGACCCCTACACTCTTTAAGCCAAACTACATGATGACATAATAGAATGTTCCCAGTGGTGTGATAAATAATACATTTTTATTATCTATAGGGTTAATATCGATTTAATTGTATATATAAAAACCATCCATAAATGATAAAATTTGGTAAAAAATGGTAGAATTGGTTATCATGTCAATGTTTGGTAATATAAAATCATCTTTGAGGTGTGCCTTGTGGAAATCCAAATAGTGTATAAAACATCAAATGCATCCATTTAGATTTAAAATTGGTACTATGTTATAGACCCACTAAGGGTAGTAAATAGATTGGATAAAACCTACATTCAAAATCATTTAAATTTATTATTTGACTAACAAAGGTAATTTTTGATGTATTTTTTAATCTTTTTCTTGACTAGATCGATGTTTGGATATAGTAATATGTTATGCATTGCAACTATAGGATCATTTCTAGACATAAATTTATAAGACCATGAAAATAGTTATGGGTAATCATGGAGAACATGCTTAAGAGTTTTATCTTCATCCTTGTTTAGTAAGGACATAATAAGTACTATTTATGGATCATTATTTGTTCCATACTTGTATGATTTTGTCTCTTTAATAAGTAGATCTGATTTGTATTCCATATATGGCACTCTAGGAATGGTATTTGGACCATATGATATAATTTTTTATTAGTGTCTTAAAT
>JARHVA010004212.1:1572500-1577500 GCA_037957365.1 Torreya grandis
TCCTTGATTTATTTATAATATAACTAAAACTATAATTTTGACATTCAATGACTTCTAGGAGGAAATCTACATAAGATGAGGAGGATGCGAGGCTAAATTCTCACATTGATATTTTATGGACTTTTTCATTATTTTGTATATGTCTAGATGAGCCATAATATTTATATTATTTGATTCATGATATAAATTGTTATATTATAATTAAGATACTAGAATTTATGTAATTGATATTGTTAGTTTTCTTACATGAGCATTATCTAAATGATAGTTATAGATGATTTAAATTATTTACTATGATGCTTAATATATTATCTTTCTATTATAAATAATAATTATTTAGCATTTGATTTGAGTACATGGATATTTGAATGTTAGAATTGTGACATTACCTCATGATGTTATTGAGATGTTTTGCTTTGAGATATTGTTATGTATACATTATGTATTTATTAAAGTTATTTGAAATTTTTACATTTAGTTGGTTTGGTTATCTAGGGTAGAACAATTTTATGTGTGATGTGATGTGTAGGTGACAAGAGTCCAAGTGAGGTAACTATGACTATGCCAAACATAGGAGAACCAATGAAATTATTTGAGTAGTGTCCTAAATGACACCTTTAAATTTAAAATCTAATCCTAATGTTTCCTTATATTTAGTTCTGAGTGTTGTATTTTAGACCATATTATAGATATTCATACCATTTTTTACATACCTTAAGAGTCAATTTAAATATATATTAAATCATAAAGTTAAATAATTAACCCATTTTAGTCATATCTTCCAAAAAAAACTCGAATGGAAAATTAGACCCATGATTTCAAGTTGGTAAAAAGTGAAGTATAGGATTTTATAAGGTATTTAAGATCATTTTGACCAAAGGGATGGGATTATACATTTTTTTAGTGTTTGAGAAGTCTTATGATAGACCATGTGACCATTTATGACATGGGAAAGAGAAAATATTTATGAGCATGGGATAGCCTATCTTGCCCACATGGGTTTGTAAGGAGAGTTATTATTTGGGGAAGACTTTTTTACTAGGGCCAAGGAATTGGAAGAGGAAAATGTCACATTACCATAAGCTATTAATTTTTAAATCATTTTATATAATAAAACCTTAGAATGTATTTAAGGAAGGGATATTGGATAAGGAGATAAGAACTTGGTTTTGTAAGAAGATAACCTACAACAAGGAAATTGTAGGAGGTTTTATTGTGTAGAATAAAGTGGTAAAACCAAGGTAGGTCCATCTACTTCACCCATTAATTTTTTTTTTTTTTTTCAAAATAAATATCTCTTTCCTTATTGTATGTGTGTTTTCAATAGGTTGTATTGACACTTAGTTTACAATATTTTTATTATTACTTTCCATGGTTGAGACTATGTATACCATGTGAGTTTTTTCATATTTTAGGGAATGGAGATTATCAATCCATCATTTTAAAAAAAAAAAATTACAATGCATTTTTTGATTTAAAATTGTAATGTTATGTTGTTCAATTGGGCCTAGCTTGTTTGTATTTTATGTGCCTTTAATAAGTAGTATTTGGGTAAGGGAACTATGTTCCAAAGTACTCATATATGGCCCCATTACATGGGGTTGAGGAAATGGGAACACTAATTTTCTAAGGTAATTCCATGGATTCATTTCATGAGTTTTGGAAAATGGGAACACTCATGTTCCAAGGTCCTTCCATGGTAAGAAAGAAGGGTTGGGATAAGGGAGTCATGCAAAAGTCCTTCTACTTTCACCCTATAGTGTGTAGATTAGAAATTATCATTCATAATAAATGAATTTAGAGTCTTGATAATTTTTAAAAATATTTTTTGACTACATTTTACCTCATATACATTATATATGCATGTGTTTTTGAGTTGGATTTAGGTGATTTTGGTTTGGGTGTTAGTGGAATCCCTTATTTGCAAGGAAAATTGATAGGTGGGTATTCTAATTGAGTTTTCCACCTTTCATTTACCAAAATTTAACATATCATACTTATTTATGATACTCATGGTTAGATTTTAAATTCCTAAGCTGAGGGGTGGCCAAGGAAACTACCTAATGATGGAGAAAGGATGGAAGGCAATCCCATCCTTGGTTTAGCCTTACATAAGGGCATTGGAGATTGATTTTAAGACTATTATATTTATATTTGATTTTAAATGTTTATGAAAAAAAATATTGGCTATTATAATCCATTGGTATGTAATATTTTATTATGTAAATATTTTTTAATAAAAAAATAGAAATTCATACTTGAGCTTACAAGTGTTATTTTCATTACAATTCTAGTTAAAAGAAAGAGGAAAAAAATTGTATCAAAAGGAAATTATAATTCATTGTATTGAATTTAAAATGTGTGTGTGAATTTTATTTTGATATTAACCATATTAGCATAAAAAAATAATTATTTCATCATAATGATCAATTTTCTATGTTTTCATTTAGGCCTGAAATGGGCTAGTTCATATTTGTATTTTTTACTAAATTTAAAGTCACTAATTCGTTACAAAATTAATTTTATTAGAATATAAAATTAAATATGATACAACTTCTTTTCATATAATGATTTTTGGATTTACAATTTCCAAGATACAAAATTTTGATTGTAAACTACTAACACTACCCTATTTCCCTTTATGAAATGATTTATTTTCATATAATCTTAATTCACACAAAAATATGAAAGATAATGAAAAAAAATAAATTTATAACTTTTATGGCTTGTATAAATTTATTTTGAAACTTCAAGACTAGTAGTTTGGTTGCGATAAATTTTTGAATACTGTTGCCCCATAGAGTAATTTGTTGTTACACATAACATAACTTATATAGAGGACCCCTTTTTGTAGGGTATGAAAAAAATTTATATGATGTTTCTCCATGTGACTACACACTATGGTGTAGAGAGCCTAAATTATTGATGAAATAGTCAACATAAATTGTGTGGTATACATAACCCTCTATGTGAGCATGTGTGTGGTCATTTATTGCTAGTACGGCCATGTGGATTAGAAGCCATATGGTTGGGATCACAATGGTCACAAATTTAAAAGGTGTTGACTAAATTGAGCCACCACCACTTAGATTTAGATTGTAATTTGATAAATATATGTGTTAATATTATCTATTTTAATATTTAAAATTTAATTAGTATTTGTTATATAATTTGGTTGTGTCTACATTTTTTAAAAACAAAAATATTTCATAGACCTGTAATTTTGTTGTACAATCATTTTAAGTGCATAAGAGGCCCATAGATGGGTGACCCAAATAGGATGCCCACTTATAATTTTACCCTCTTTCACATGGAAGTGGTCTGATGGTTTGAAATGTTATAATTTTATTGATATGATTAATTTCTCAAGAAGAGGTCATTTTAGCCTTAATGAAGTTTGCAAGATCTAGAAGACTTGGGATAGGTTGACCCAAAATGGGACCCTTAATTTATTATCTTATACTTCATAAAATAATTAGTAAAGTCTAAAATAAAAATTTAATATTAAACATGGCTTGGGTGGATACTAATGCTTGTGGAGAAGTTTAAAGCTCCCAAACACATTTTTTAAAATTATGAGATCTTGAGACCCCTTAGAGAATTTATAAGAATATGTGTACATGCAAAATAAACCCAAGCATATTTTTATCGATATATAATTTTAAAATGAAAAAAAAGGAAACTGTTAACATCTTGGAGATCCTATTAATGGTAGTCATCCAAGGATGAACATGGTGAAGAAGGATTTAATAAGTCATCCAAAAAAAATTTCCTTCCCCTTTACTAGATCTAAAATTTAAACTTATAAAGTGATCTTTAACCATTATTACCTTCCTTAAGGATTCCTAAATTTATTTAATTTTGTCTTGATTTGAAAATTGAGATAGAAGGGATCCAACAACTACGATGGAATGATTTATCCTCAAAGAGATAAGAAAATATACTTTAGACCCATTTTGAGGTCATATGAGGAAAATGAATCCTCCTTTGTAAGCACTTTCTGTAAAAGGCAAGCCAACTTACAATTGTATTTATATTGGGTCTTATGATTGTGCAAAAATCACTTGAGGTCCCAATCAAACATAGTTTTGAGTTAGGAAAAATTATTTGAGCCTATGGTTATTCAAACCCATGTAGTTTTAGTCAAACATCCTTTGGGCCTTAGGGCAATGGGCCCCAATAGGTCCACATATCAAGTTATAAACTTGTTGAGATCTTGTAGACTATTTAGATAAAGTGGGGATGGTAGGGTTTCATAGTAATTGCGTGTCCAATTTCATTCACATTAATATAATTTTTTTATGCATTATGCATATTGTGCCACAAATATGGCTAGATAGTGAGAAATGTGGTTATGTAGAATGTACATTATACATTATCAAAAAATAAATTAGATTGTTTTTGAATGGATATTATCATGTGATGTTTTTGGAATGACATGTAGAAATAAATATATCAACATCAAATACAATTATGTATCCTTGTCCCTAATATATGCCCTATTGTTTGGCATGTAGCATACTCATGCGTAAATTGTTAAAAATGATCATTGATGTCTAACATGGAAAGATACAATATTAGAGACATGTATATCATAAATAAACTATCCCACTTGGATTTTTTATGTAATGTACATAAGAACAAGTGTAATGTGTTCCACATGGAAAAATTTAATACATATAAAAGTAAGAATAATGTGATCCACATCGGAAACATTTAATCAATATAAAAATGAGTAATGTGCCCAAAATATATGTAGTAATTGTAAGATAAATAAATATTTCCTATAAAAAGGTAAGATATAAACACCATATCAACATATATATCAATGTAAAACATAATTATAGAGCCTTTCACCCAATAGATGCATGATAAAAATCATAAAAATGTAGGCAAGAGAAAAAATTGCATTCAATGATATGAATTATGGAAAATAATATAATTGAGCATGATATAGATCATGGAGGCATAACACACATTAAATGTAAATTAGATAGAGA
>JARHVA010004212.1:1582500-1654834 GCA_037957365.1 Torreya grandis
TTGGGCCTATTGAAAAATATTTTAAGACTCAGTTGGTTTTATTCAAGGTTGACCAATAGGGAAATAATGTCACTAATGATCTAGGCTAGTGAGTTAATGGTATGCTTCTATGCATCACAATCTCACTGCTACACTATCCTAGAGATGTATGTACTAGTGCAATGCCTCTAAACTAGTGGGTTAGTGAGGTGATTCCATGTGGCATCATCCCACTACTCCACTATATTAGATATGTTTGTACAATGTGTAGAGCCTCTAGGCAAGCATGTGAGTGAGATGAAACCATGTGGTGAAATCCCACTATTTCTTTATCATAGGGTGGTCCATACAACTATGAATCCTAGCCAAGCTCTCAAAAAAGTGAGATGATGTGATACAAAGGGGACAATCAAACTCTCTAGTTATCTAAAAATTTGAATAAAATAAATGTACTTTGTATTTATTCCATCAATAATCACAACCTTTCTTTGTCTTTTTTCCCTTCTTGAACACTAGATTATTAGTATAATATATATCCAAACATTTTTAGGATAATCACATGGGTTTATGGTTCTTTACATCTCAAACATTCTAATTACATCCATTTATTGTCTCTGATCTAAATTAAAACCTTTGTATAAAAAACAACCTTACATCAACACCTTCTTACCCTTCTCAAGTCTTAGGCTAGTAGCCTTTTTTCCATCATTTTATACTTTCACTAAAATGTACAGAGGTATTAAGAAAAACCAATTATCAATTTTGATACCCTCTATTTATTAGTATCTATCTACAAAGTTTTATATTCCAACTTATTTCCTAAGACCACTTTCTAACCATCTTTAACATTCTCTTATAGTCTATTAGGTCTTTGTTCAGGTTTTGGACCTATAGTCTCTTATTTAGGCAAAAATACATATATAAATCTTCCTAAAAACTTCAAAATCTCGTTTAATTACCTAATACCCTTATTTACACCAATTTTTGGATCTTTCTAACGATGTAATCTTTTTTTATAATCACGACCCTAGAAATAGGGTTTGTTGGCTCTATATGAGCTTGAGATGAGTTTAAATTATTTATGGAGCATTGAAAACATTTTCAAGGATATATGAGTAATGTATAGGATTTATGTAATGTTTAGACAAATTTTAAAAGAAATAAATTCCCAATCCAATGTCTTTGTTCAATATTTAAAAAAAAAATTGGGTCTCACTATGCTTTTTGTTACAGAATGTAAGGGTTTGTTAACAAGATTTTTACCCTTACTTACTAGTTAAGGTTTAGCAACTCCTTGAATTTTTAAATTGACTATATAAAATATTTACACATCTTAATCCATGCTTTAAATTTTTTCCTTACATCCTCTACTTAACTCTTCTAATCCTTTCTATGCATCTGCAGGTTTCCAATGGGTCTCACTGTAGGATTTCATTCAACAATTATGAAAAAACCTTCTTTCTGAAGCTCTACTTAGGGTTAATAAGGGTATAATATTACTCCATTAACCTTTTAAAAGAAAATCACTTCTTATAATACATTGAATATAATTTTTATCAATCTGTACTTGCCTACAACCTATGCATTCTAATCCTAATAGGGTATAACATCAAATTCATGCATAAAATGAAACAAATTTTGAAATACACACTTATTTTGATTAACATAAAAAATATTCAAAAATTCATATTCAATTTCAAGGTCATAATTATAGAAATATGCAAGATTTTTACTCATCTCAGCAAATAGTCAGGGTGTAGTATAAATAATTGGTCAACAACTTAGAACATCCATTTTCTATTAACTAATATAACATTGAATTCACATATTTTAGAATAATATATTTCTTTTTACTTTAACTCAATCAACACAAGATGGTCTTTCTATCTAAAAACAAATGCTTTTATTCATTCAATCCTCTTGATAATACTTACATCATAGGGTATATTGATAGAGTTTTCTTATTTATTCTTTCAAAAATTATTTATCACCTTTCTCTCATCATTCTTACACATTTAAATTACCCCTAACTCACATCAAAAACCATTATTTATTCCATAGTATTATATAACTACCTAAACTAACTACTAAATCCTCTTATACATTGAGGGTCTTAATGTGCCAAACCACACAAACTTATCAAATGAGTAACTTTAAGAGTCATCCCTAATGTTGAAAATTTATTGAAACTTTATTAGAACCTAAAAACACAACACAAGAAATTGAGACCTCTTAAAATAAAATGAAGATCTCTTAAACTTTACAAACATTTGAAAATTCAAATTGAGGCTTTTGGTAGTAAAATACCACAAGACCCCTTATTCAAATTTGCCAAGGACCTAGCATTTAAAATGGACTTATAAAGATTACTAAAGACCATAATAACCTACTAATAATAAAACAAATTAAATAGAATATTATTTAAAAGGAGGTAGTGATGTTCCTTCATCATACTATCGAAGATTGAAATGGAAACTTTCCCTAAAACTTATAAATGATTGATCTTTGATGTTCATTACAACACTTTTTGTTTAATGGCTCCTCCTCTTGGATATCATGGACTATTTGAGATCAATATGAATTTTTGATGATTGTTGGATCCTTCTTGATTCTTATTTATCTTGCTCTCTCCTTTGAGGTCATTCTCTTGCACTTTGATTTTCAACATGATCATCTTCAACACTTGGTTCTTATCCTACAACCATCCTACACATAGAACACACAAGTTAACAAAAATAATCTCCTACTCATCTTCTTGGCAATCTCTCTCTTTCTCATGTTTGCTTATCTTGTTCATGCTTAGTTCTGATGCTTATTGTGTTGATACATGTTTCCTCTTATCTCCTTCAAACCTCTCAACCTATGCAACCTATTTATCCTCTTCTTCTTATTGTTGTACCTGGTGAATAACTTCCATTTCCATGGCCAATACCTTCAACATGCGAACTTTATAAAAAAAGTATAAACTCTCCTCATTTTATATGCATGACAAATGATTTGATAAACTTGACAACAATATTTCTACCTACTAATATGAAAGTATCTCACCTCTTTCTTTTTCTCTTTGTTAGTCCTTGATATTAAGCAGTTATATTCTTATAATCAAGTCTATTTCACCTTGCTCTACCTTAAACAAGTATTTTCCACCTTGATCCACATTAAGTAATTCTTTTTCACCTTGCTTCATTTTCATCCAAGCTATCTTCTTGGATCAATGAGCTTCTTTAGCTCTTTCTCTCTCCTCAAGCCTCTCTTGGATTTCAATATTCTTGATCAACCTTTGTCAATCACCTAAAATCTTCTTTGAGCAGTCTCTTCAAATAATATTTAGCATACTTATCAAATGCATAAACTAAAAATCAATCCATAGAATCTTGATCGCTCTGATACCAAAAATGATGTAGAGGGGATAATCACACTATCTAGTTAGCTACAAATGTGAATAAAATAAATGTACTTTGTCTCTATTCTTTCAAAATTCACACTATTTCTTTGACTTGTTTAAAACAACACTTTCTTATTTCCCTTCTTGAACACTATATTATTAGTATAATATGTATTAAAATATTCTTAGGATCCTCACATGGGTTTATGCTTATTTACTCTCAAACATGTTCATTCCATCCATTTAGTTTATCTCATCCAACTTACAACCTTTGTACAAATAATAAACTTTTATCAACACATTCTTACCTTCTCAAGACTCAGGCTATTAGCCTTTTTTCATCATTTTATACTTGTACTAAAATGTATGGAGGTATTGGGAAAAACCAATTATCAATTTTTGAACCCCTATATTTATTACTATCTATCTACAAACTTTTATCTTCCAAATTGTTTCCTAAGATCATTTTCCAAGCATTTTTATCTCTCTCTTATAGTCTATTAGGTCTCTATTTAGGTTTTGGACTTACAATCTCTTATTTAGGCATAAAGATGTATAGAAATACTCGTAAAACTTAAAAATATCCTTTAATTCTCTAAGAATCTTATTTACACAAATTTTTGGCTTTTTTGAATGGTGGAAGATTCTTTTATAATAAAAATCCTAGATATAAGGTTTGTTGGCTCTGTATGAGCCCGAGATGAGTTTAAATTATTTATGGAATGTTGTAAACATTTTCAAGGATCTATGAGAAATGTATAAGATATATGTAATGTTTATAAACCTTATTTATGTAATAAATTCCTAATCTAATTCCTCTATTCAAGATTTCAAAGAACATTTAGGTCTCAATGTGTTTTTTGTTACAAAATGTAAGGGTTTGTTAACAATCTTTTTACCCTTACTAGTAAGGGTTTTTCAGCTCCTTGAAATATTTATTTGACTGCAAAAAATATTTAAAAATATTAATCCATGATTTTTAATCTTTCCTTACATCCTCTACTTCACTCTTCTAACCCTTTCTATGTGTTTGTAGGCTTCCAACAAGTCTCACTCTAGGATATCATTCAATAATTATGAAAAAATCTTCTTTCCAAAGCTATGATCATGGTTAATAAAGGTCTAATATTACTCTATTAACCTTTTGAAAATAAAACCACTTCTTATAATACATTCAATATACTTTTTATTAATTGGTACTTGCCTACACCCTATGCATGTTAATCCTAACAGGGTATAGCATCAACTTCATGCACTAAAATGAAATAAATTTTTAAATAAAAAATTATTTTGATGAACATAAAAAATATTCACCTTCATATTCCATTTCAAAGGTATAGTCCCACTAGATCATACTTCATGAAATAATTATAAAAATATGTGGGATTATTTTTCATCTTAGTAAATAGTTAGGGTGTAGTATAAAGAATTGGTCAACAACTCAAATCATCCCTTTTATATTGAATTCTATATCTTTGAATTCACATATGTTATAATCCTCTATTTTTTGTTATGTTAACTAAAGAAACATATGAGAGTCTTTATATCTATAAACAAATGCTTTTATTCATTCAATCCTCTTGATAATACATACATCATAGGGTATATTGACAGAGTTTTCTTATTTACTATTTAAAAACTTCTCTATCACCTATCACATATCCTTATACTTTGAAATTAACCTTAATTCACATCAAAAACCACTATTTATGTTATAAGATTCTATAACTATCTAAACTAGCTACTAACTCCTCTTGTAAATTGAGGGTCTTAATGCACCAAATCACACAAACTTATCAAATAAATTTAAGAGTCATGTATGATGTTGACACATTATTAACTCTTTATTATCACCTTACAACACAACACAAGATATTGAGACCTCTTAAAACAAAATTAAGATCTCTTAAACTTTACAAAACATTTGAAAATTCAAATTGAGGATTTTAGAAGGAAAATACCACAAGAGCCATTATTCAAATTTTCCAAGGACCTAGTATCTAAAATGGACTTATAAAAACTCCTAAAGACAATAAAAACCTACTACGACTCCAAACCATGAACTAGACTAGTATTTACAAAGGAGGTAGTGATGCTCCTACATCATGAAGCCACATGGAAAAATCTCACTTCACTAAGGAATGAATAATTAACATACAATTAAAGATTTAACCAAGAAACAAATGAGTGAGGACAAGCCATGTGTTAGTAAACCTATTATAGATAAGAACATGTTGGCTACACATTAAAATAAAATGAGTCTATAGTTGATGGCCTGTCTACCTATCAAAGCCATCAAAAGGATTGAGAGAGTGAAAAAAGGCCACATAGCCATGAGAATGATGAAAGTAAATGGAAAATCTAAAGGCCATCAATGTAGGTGAGACTCTAAATGTCAAAGTGGGACATGTAAAAGTAAAATAGTAACATAACAAAGGATTAATGAAGAGATGATGCATGGTAGCAGCCCATAAAAGTAAATTACATGTTGACTTCATAGAGAAAAAAGCACTAGATTGGATTTAACAACCCATCTAGCCATCAAAACCATCAAAAGGATGAGAATGGACTGCACATCTAATTTGATTTTCAAAATCAAATCATAGTTCAACTAAATTATGAATAAAGTGTGAATCATTAGAATGGCATGCATAATGGGATCATATGAAGAGTTTAAAAGACAAAACTAACATTAAAGAGGTGTGTCTCTAACTGAATAAGACATGGGTGACTGGTTATCTTGATGTGATATCAATTGTATTCCCCTACATGTATTCATTCTGGATTTGGTCGAATGTGGTTATTGATATTTTCATGATGCAACAAAGTGGGATTCATCACTAATAAACCTAAAGTGGCCTTTACATGTTGATTATTATTTTAACTATCCCATTAGTGGGTGAATTTAAACTTAAATTTGAATTTAAATTTACATTTGAACTCCTCAAGCCTATGTTCCTATATAAGATCAAATATTTAAAGTAATAAGGGTTGGTATTTTTCAAGATTATGGGGATTATGATTGTCTTTTCTCTTTAGTATTATAAGAGAATATGCCTAGATGGATCCATTTAGATTATAAATTAGAGTTGTGGACTAGTCAATTTATTTTCATGAATTTCCTTACTTTCTAGATTAGTTTCTTGAGTCAAGGTTATTTGGAAGCTGTGTCTATAACTCCATGAGCATTTGATGAATCCTAAATGATCTTTAATAAAAATAATTTTATCTAAAAGATTTATTATTAGATAAACTTAGTTTTTACATGTATATGGTGACCTGATGTTCCTCTTTGGCTTTACTACTTCATTCCATAGAATCTTGCACCATCCTTAGCTGGAATTGTGATAGGTCTAACTCAACTAAGGCTTAGTTACTCAAATATTGATCTTCTCAATATAACTATGTTAACATACATTAAAAAATTGGATATTTGTTTTCTTTTCTCCATTCCATTCTCTCTTTACCCCACTTTTATTAGTTGTTAGATTAGATTAACTTAATTTTTGAGTTTTAATATGAATCAAACACTTACCTTGATTTCATGCTCCTTTGTCTATAGCTCATTTATACATGATTGAACTTATAATAAATATAAATTCTCATTTTGAATCAGCTATTTAGTCATATTTAAATCATTCTAATAGTTCCTTAGGCATAAGTTATTAATTCTAATGCATAGGAAACTACCTGAAATACATAATGAAGAACCTTGATATGGTATGGTCACAACATGTTGACTGGGTTACCTTGCATACCAATACATGGTAACCAAGACCTTGGGGATATTTTCTCAAAATAATATCCTTTTAGGAGAGAGAGGGACTAACAACCCCTACCTAAATTGGTGTGTCAAAATACCTCACATAGATTGGTGATAAAGGAGGTCCTAAATGGTGTATTTTAGACTTTTAGTTTGTTTATAATATCTTTCCCTAGTTATTTTATAGGTTATTAAACTAGAAAATTAATTACCTAAATATCCCAATGGCCTTATCTTGTCTATAAATATGTAGTTATCCTATGGATATTCCAAGACCTTACAATGACTTGCCCAAGAACCCCCATAAGTTTTGTGCAAAGTATATCCTTGGTGGGAGTTCAAATACTGAAGAACACATCCAAAATTTTAGAGGTTATCAATTTAAGGAGAATGATCCAAAATAATTCAAAATTGATGATATATCTTCTTAATTTAACCTCACTTCCAAATAATTTTATAACACTAAAATTCTTATCTTGGTAGTAGAGGCAATCAAAAGGGGAAGTCATGAACACAGTGGCCTACATGAAGAAGTCATGCCAATGGAGGTTCAAATTAAGAATGAGCTTATTTATCCCATATCTCCACATTATTCATCTATTGATGACAAATTTATAAGGTCTATGATATGGGAAGAATCTACAACACTCTAATGCCTTTTAGATGTCAAGGACAATGATGAGGATGTTATACAAGCATTCATTTGTATTAAAATGTAGCCTCCATGTTACTCATCCATTGGATGCCATCATGAACATGCCAATTTTAAGTTAGATCATCCAATTATTTTGATATGTATGCATACCCAAACCTATCATTCATTGTAATAAAATTTATGGGATAAGGTATTTTCTAAACCCTATCCCTCATTCTTACTATAATCTAGAGATAAACCTAATACAAAATTCTACAATCCTAATTTATTTGAGTTAAAAGAGAATAAAATTAACAAGTATTTATGGGAAAATGTTTTCCATCATAGATTGAAACATATAATAAAGTAGGTGTACCATCTACCCTTCTCAAAATCTTCAAGAATCAGGTGTCTGATTCATTCAATCATGTTGTTACTTGAACATTTCCTGAGATTACTTTTTCTTTTCTCCTTCTCATTTACTTTTTATTTTATTTCCTTATTTTCCCTTATTATTAGGTTAGGTTTTTTTTTTTTTTTTTTTATCTATTTTTTTTTTGGGTTTGTCCCAACTATTTTTTCCCTACGGTCCCCTTGTTAATGAAAAAAATAGAATGAAGGGTTGTTTCAAGAATAACATGGATGGAACTCAAGGAGCCTAATAATAATTTTACTTGAAAAAATTATTTGAATTGATATTATTACTTTTTTTATTTCTTGAGTTCTAAATGTCAATGATTAATAACATAACTCATGAATTTTAGAAGAATTATTTTCTTCTCTAAATCCATCTAATGCACGTAACATCAATATCTAAAGAAAATTGCCACATTGCTTCAAGTATAGTTTGTATTGAGTTTCCATAAACTTGTTGATTTACTTTTACCCATGGTTTTGTAACCAACCATCTATGGATGTGAATGAAAAATATCCTTTCCAAAGAATTGATATAAATTGTAAAATCTAAAATTCTCCTTGAAAGGGTGATCTTAGCAGCCTCCATAATAGGCTTTCTAACCTAGTTGGCAGTGGAGCAAGGCCTTTGGAAGGGACCAAAGGTATCTCTATAAGGTCTAAAAATAATTTTTTTGTGGTAGAGAAATGCTCACACCACTTCCACCCTAGACTAAATTGAAAAAAAAAAAACTTTTTACTTCAATAGGTTTGGCCTTATGAAAATATGGATTACTACATGTAAATACAAAAGAAATGAATAAATCACTTAACCACATAGATGGTTTTCACAAGATTATAGATTAATATGTAACTTTCTCCCATAAAATTTAGTGACTTTGAATTTATGCTTATTCTAATTACTTTCTTAAAACTAATTCTTTCTTTTTGTTAAATCTAAAATTCTAGATTCTTGAAATACTTAGGAGTATTTCCTAGTAAGACTCTCTATTTGTTGTTTCTTGCACAAAACACAATAATTTCAATATGAAAATGGGAACCCTATTTTTTCTCTATATTATGATTTTATACCTTTTAGGATTTCATTGTGGTGGCTAGTTTAAATCTACCTTCTTGGGAGTCCATTTTGCTAGATGTGAAGATTTGAAATCTAAATGTGCTTTATTGGTTTAACTAAGTGTAAATAAATCAAATACTCATCATAAGTGATTAGCCTAATTTACATCTAAGTTGATTTAATTTTAATGTTTGAATTTACATGAATCTACTAAGTCTTAATCCATTTATTTGTTTATGTTTTAAAAAACATGTTACAACTTCCTTGTAGATTATTTTGCCTTAGGTTTATGTAAATTATCTGACTATTTTATAATTTTATTCGTCCTTTTCCTAATTGATTTGATCCATTTTTATTCTAATTTTGATCTAAATGACTAATCATTCATATATTTTCATGATGTTATTTAGTCACTTTCTATTTAAAATAAACTAAATTGGCTTATGGATCAATCAAAATGACTATGCTATTGCACAATATATACTTAATACCTAGTCATTTTTTTTTAGTTTTTGCCTTAATCATTTTATTTCAAAAACTTAACCATTGGTTTTTAATTAAAATTTGATGACAACATCTTTTATATTTTTCCCATAGGTGCCTAATTTTATCTTAGTGTCACATGGTGACTTCTCGTGGCTCCTGATAACTCCAACCCATCCAACAAAGACTTTCAACACTTAGCTAATTTCAAAAAATCTTGCCCAATGCCACATGTTGAACTACTGGTGGCTCTAATGGATTTAAAAACAAAAATTATTGCATAGTCAATTATTAAAACTTACTTGGAGTTGTGTCACTTCCCCTCTTAGTAAGACTTTGTCATTTCTATTTTAAGGTGGTTTGATGCCATGTGTCAATTTATGAATAGTCTTAGGCCTATTCAAAAGTATTTTAATACTTAGTCAATTTTATTTAAGGTTTTCTAATGGGGAAATGATTTTAACAATGCTTTGGGATAGTAGGCTAGTGAGATGATGACACATGGTACAATCATACTTCTTTACTATCTCAAATATTTTCATATCAGTACAATGCCTTTAGGCTAGTGGGTTAGTGAGGTGATTCAATGTGTCATCATCTCACTGATCTACTATCCCAGAGATGATCATATAGAGCACAAAGCCTCAAAGAAAGTAGGTGAGTGGGATGATGCCATTTGGTGAAATCCCACTACTACATTATCATAAGGTGGTCTATGTAGCTATGAATCCTAATCAAGCTCTTAAAAAATTAAGATGATGTCACATGGTAAAATCTCTTACTTTATTGAGGAACGAACAATCAACATGCACTTAAAGCTTCAATCAAGTAATAAAGGAGTGAGGAGAAGCCACATGGTATGAAACCTATCATAGATAAGGACATGTTATCTATGCAACCAAAAAAATATTATTCTAAAATTAATGGCCCATATGCCTATCAAAACCATCAAAAATCCTAGGAAAATGAAAAAAAGCCACATAGCCAAAAAAATGATGAAATTAAATAGCAAAGCTAAATACCAATGATATATGTAGGCTACCAAATGTAAAAATGGGACATGTTAATGAAAAATAGTATGGTAATGAAGGAATAATGAGGAGAAGATACCTTTTATTATCCCATAAAAATAAATAACACATTAGTTACATAGCCAACAAAGCACTAGCTTGAAATTGAGAGTTCATCTAGCCATCAAATCTATCAAGTAGTTAAGAATAAAATGCACATCTAATTTGATTTTAATAATCAAATCATAGTGTTGACCACTTTATATTCCTATACCTATAAAGGGGTAAACCTAATGCCTTTGAGTCATGGTCCATGATTAGTCTCATGGTTGCATCCTACCCTTGAAGTTGACTCATTCAATCAGTTCACTACCTTGTTATGAAATAAGATGTTTTGTATTCCCCATACCTCTATTAAAATTTAGTCAAGATTTTAATGATTATTGAACATGTTTAGATGGTCATTTGTAACTTTTATGGAGCTATAACATGTGAAAAATGCCATGGTAAAGATGAATTGAGAAGGCAATTTGATGAAGAATCATGAATATCTTTGACATGTCAAATAACATAAGGTATGTTCACTTTGAAGATTCTAATAACATCATTAAAATTGTCTTATGGTCTAATTAAGGTCTATAATAGGTCATAAAGGTTTATTCATAAAATAACACCATAATATTCAATTGATATGTCTTTGAAGGTCATATATGCATGCCAAAGTCAAATTTTTTTATGATATTAAGGGCTAGTGTGACCTTGATGAGCCATTAACTCAACTACCATGACTTAAATAGACTCCATAAGCTTCATTATACCATTAATATATATTTTCATACCTCTTTTATCCCTTTACCACCATGGTTAATTCATTAATCATCCATAATGGGCCTCACACATGCTAAATTATGACTTTACACCTCCCGTAATTCATACCATCATCTTAAAAATATCACATGACCCCTAGTTTCCCTATAAAACACCTAGTAATCATGTGTTTTGATTTAAAATAAGAATAAATGTAGATAAATTGTAGGTTTTAGAGGTTTCTCAGATGGTATAGATCTATATAGTATGGATTGGCTTAGTTGGAGTAAAAAATGAGGTAGGTTGTAGAGGTTTTCCATTTATAGAGTGAGGTCATTAACAGAAAATGGTAGAGAAATAAAATTGTTTCAATTTAAAAAAATCTCAAAATAATACTATTTCCCTTTGAACTCATTAGCAACATTAAAGAGCTCCTTAGGTTTACACTCAGAGTGTAAGGATGAGAGAGAATGGAGGAGAGAAAATGGAGGCCCAAGCTCATGACTAGGGGAAGTACACTAAGTCATATTCCACCCATGGAATTTCTTTTTTGGGATTGGTATCATGAAAATTATGAAAATTCCTTAACAACTTAAGGAATTTGTATGTCCTCTTTGTCTACACAAGCCAAGTTAGACATAATGGTTTTCATGAATTCTTGGCTTACCTACTCAAACCAATGATTGATGTTGTTTCCTTAGGTATTGAAAGAGCCTATAATATAATTTTTTAGTAATTTACTCATGCATTTGAGACCATAGAACAAAAAAAAAAATTCAAGAGCATCATAGTGTGTAATTTGTAGGCAAGTCTATGCAATAGACAGAGGTTGAATGCCCTCATCAAAAGTGGATAACTGAGTTGAAGAGTTGGTGAAGTGATTCAAGATTTCTCATTCCTCCTTTCTTGAATTTTATGTTCTCAATCTCCTCTTGTCATCTTAAAATACCCAACAATAAGGGGCTTATACATAATTGAGGGCCACTATGTGTGACTCAATGGCATATGTAGAGCCTTCAAATGCAACTCAAGAAGATGGAAGGAGGTGTTAGATTCATAGTAGGCATCATAAAAACCCTATGAGCAAGTTTTAAAACCTCTATGGAAGCCTCATTGACCTAAAACCCACCCTCCTTGAGTTTATAACCACCACAATTAGTTTTAGCATAGATTGAGGTTTTTTTTAAAGTTTAAGGTTCTTTAGAGATTCCTAGGATCCATGTTTTGGTTGTGTATGCTTCATTCCTACCTCCAAAGTGGTATATTTATTTATTTATGTGTGAGAATCTTCGATATTATTTTGGTTTGTCTTAGGAGGTTTATCTAACTCCATTTCATGCCATTTTCATACCTTTCCTATTAAGCACAGAATATACTAAGAGGGGGGTGAATCAATATATTATATATCTTATAAATATTTTTTTTAACCAAATTCCACTTAATCAAACATTCAAGATATGAAATAAAACTCAAACAACAACCATCACACAAAATCGAGAGAGACACCAGATATAACATGGAAACCCAATGTGGGAAAAACCACATAGAATCAATCTCAAATATATTCATGAGAACAACCCCACAGGAGCACCATACCCCTTTGCCAAGTACAAACCTAAGCTATAATTCATGAGCACCAACCCACAGGAGCTTCAAACCCCTTTGCCAAACAACAATCCAGCACCTATTCGTGAGCACCAACCCATAGGAGCACCAACCCCTTTGTCGAGCACCAACCCATAGGAGCACCAACCCCTTTGCCAAGCACCAACTCAGCAATAATTTGTGAGCACCAACCCACAAGAGCACCAACCCCTTTGTGTATACCACACACCTATCTCTCAATGTTGTTATCTCAACAAATGATAGATCAATACAACATCTTCTTCCTCTCTCTCACTTTTACTCTTCTAAGCTAGATATAACAAATACAAATCATCTCTCACAATTTCTCTTCTAAGCTAGATATTACAATATCAAATCAACCTCTCACTCTCCATACTTACAAATGGCTACTCAAGCCTTTATTTATAGCTTTCCAAATGACCTTTGGCCTTTCCCCTTTGTGACCTTTCATTCCTCATGGAAAATGGTGCCAATCTTTGATGACCCTTCATATCCAAGCATTTGAAAAGTCATGTGGTGACCCTTCATGAACAAAAACGTCTTTCTCACTTTTGTCCTTATCTTTGGTGACTTTACGTATTCCTTTAAGTGTCCCTTCATGATAAATTCACCCTTTACTCTTTTGTCTTCACTTGGCGACTCTTGGTATTCCCCAAGATGATTCTTCATGGGAAAATGCATCCCATCCTTCTTTTGTCTTTATCCCTTGACTCTTCAACTTCTCCATGGGCCCTTCTTTTGTCTCATATGCAACCAAAAATATATTCATTAATATTAAATAAATATTAACTCATATTAGCCAAGATAAACAATATTAAATGCAATGGGGCCTTTATCATCAATAATGCTAAACCTTTGACATCAATGACAATATTTCCAACAATATTCCCCTTTGTCATTGATGGAAACCTCAATCTTGAAACTACCACATCCTGTCACTTGCACATACCATCATCTAAAAACATACAGTAACTCCCCCTTACTATAGAAACTTGTACCTATTCCCTGTACATATTCTCTATATCTGTACCTGTACTTGTTATTCTCCCCCTTTGACATCAATGGCAAAGGTCCTACCTAGAGCTAACACTTAGCTCCCCCTCACTTGATGCTGAACATCAATGGTAGGAAGTAATAGAAATTACTCCCAACTCCTCTCACCGATCTTTGAGAAGATATCTGATTAAAACATTGCTTGTCCTTTGAGAATCTGTAATCAAATTATTTGAATATTTCCTTCTAATCTCAAAACCTTCCACATGAAACTTTAAGGTGTATCCTTGATCACATATTTTCCTTACATTCAATAGATTATGCTTATGAAACATTATTAGTCTTGGTTCTACCATTATCCAAAAATAAAGTACCTTATTTGGCTATCTTGGCAGTGGTTTTATCTCTGAATCTCACTGTACCACCATTGATATTCTTTACTCTTATCTCTTATCATATGCCTCAAACATCCACTATCAATGAACCATGGTTGATCTTTATCTCTTACATGCAAATCTATTTGCACCAACATAGAATCTTTAGGTTGTTTCTTCTGCCATAAACACTACTGAACCTTCTTCCTGATGAATGGAGCTTTATAACTTTGATCCTTCTTGATTGAATATGCATGAGTATCCTTTTCTTTCTCTCTGAAATTGCTAGCTGTTTTTCAACATTCTAATTTCTTATGACCATAATAATTTGAAACACTGCATATGCAAGAATCATTCTAATAGCCTCAAACCATAATACCGATGCAAAATTTTCTTCAAAAATATATTCACTCAAAAGATATACAAATTATTCTGCCAACTCACCTTCTTGTCATGCAATATTAACAAGACCCAATAGCATCCACCATGCTTCAATTTTCTTCAAAGTGTCTCCTTAAAGCCTAGAAGAGACACCCCCACACAAAAGGGTCCTAGAAGCAAATCTCAGGAGATTCCCACATCTCCTTTGTTTCTTCCTTGATCTTCTTGTGTTTTTCTTTTAGAATCTATTTAAGCATATCTAACCTTTTTTCCCTACTAACCTTATCATTTAGGATGTTTTTCATCTTCTCAAATTTTTCAACTTTATTATCTTGACAAAGCTCATGCTCAAATGTAACAAGAGATTCTTTACAATCCTTCTTATATGATTCTTTATCTACTATAGCAAGTAATTCATTTTCACTCTTAAACTCAACTTGATCAACCTTTACTATTTTAGGTCTCCAAACCTGAATTTGTCTTTTCTCATATTTTATAGGGGCTCTGTAACCTTTGACATACTTTGAAGATCTCTTTACTTTATTTTGACATAATTTAGCAATATGTCCAACCTCATGACAATAAAAGCAAACAATATGTCTCATACCTTTTTCTTGAATGTGACTAAGATCTCCCTTTGACTGATTGCTTCTCCTCATACAATATCTTTGCCTATGACCAACATGATGACAAACAAAACAACAGCCATGAAAAGAACTTGAAAACTTGAAAGCATTGGGCTGCCTGATCGACTTCTTTGATTTGCCTTCAAACCCTACATCCTTATTTCCTTGGACTAATATTTCATGATCTTTTTCAACCTTGATTATAAGCTTCTCATGATTATCTTTTAAAGAGCCTCACTCAACCTTCAACTAATTACATTCTTCTTCTTTTGATGTTAAAATTGAAGTTGCAACCTCTAATTGATTCTTAAGATCGTGAATAAATATCTTATTTTCTTTTACTTCTATAGCCAACTTAGAATCCAAGATACACACCTTTTCCTTAAGAGCCTCAACCATAGATTTCAACTCTTGATTCTCCTTCTTTAGCTACTTAGCCATCTGTGCTTTTCCTTTGATCTACCTTCAAGCTGTTAAAACCTTTCTAAAGGAACCTACTCTAATACCAATTGTTAAGCATGGAATATACTGAGAGGAGGGGGTGAATCAGTATATTATATATCTTATAAATCTTTTTTTAACCAAATTCCACTTAATCAAACATTTAAGATATGCAATAAAACTCAAACAATAACCATCACACAAAATAGAGAGAGATAAAACCCAATGTGGGAAAAACCATGGAGAATCAATCTCAAATATATTCATGAGAACAACCCCACAAGAGCACCATACCCCTTTGCCAAGTACAAACCTCAACTATAATTTGTGAGCACCAACCCACAAGAGCTTCAAACCCCTTTTCCAAGCACCAACCTAGCACCTATTCATGACCACCAACCCACAAGAGCACTAACCCCTTTGTTGAGCACCAACCCAACAACAATTCGTGAGCACCAACCCATAGGATCACCAACCCCTTTTCCAAGCACCAACTCAGCAACAATTCGTGAGCACCAACCCATAGGAGCACCAACCCCTTTGTGTATACCACACACCTATCTCTTAATGTTATTATCACAACAAATGATAGATCAATACAACATCTTCTTCCTCTCTCTCACTTTTGCTCTTCTAAGCTAGATATAACAAATACAAATCATCTCTCACAATTTATGTTCTAAGCTAGATATTACAATATCAAATCAACCTCTCACTCTCCATACTTACAAATGGCTACTCAAGCATTTATTTATAGCTTTCCAAATGACCTTTGGCCTTCCCCCTTTGTGACCTTTCATTCCTCTTGGAAAATGGTGCCAATCTTGGATGACCCTTCATATCCAAGCATTTGAATAGTCATGTGGTGACCCTTCATGACCAAAAATGCCTTTCCCACTGTTGTCCTTATCTTTGGTGACTTTTCATATTCCATTAAGTGTCCCTTCATGAGAAATTCGCCATTTACTCTTTTGTCTTCACTTGGTGACTCTTGGTATTCCCCAAGATGACTCTTCATGGGAAAATGCGTCCTATCCTTCTTTTGTCTTTATCCCGTGACTCTTCGACTTCTCCATGGGCCCTTCTTTTGTCTAATATGCAACGAGAAATATATTCATTAATATTAAATAAATATTAACTCATATTAGCCAAGATAAACAATATTAAATGCAATGGGGCCTTTATCATCAATAATGCTAAATCTTTGACATCAATGACAATATTTCCAACATTTCCATTTCATGTTGTTTCCCACTATCTTCACGCTATGTTTTAGCCTTATTCTTCATGTATCACTCACCATACCACCCCAAAATCATCCTAAGTTAATGTTATAACCTTCATTATTAGTCTAAACCATTTGAATTAGACTTAAAAATTCCTTATAAATATTAATGATAATAAATTCATGGAATGTTGGACCTATATGGTCGTATACCTAACTAAGGAGGAAAATAACTAGGTACAACCACCTATTTTAGGCCTATTATAGTAGAGTCTCCAAAGGGCCCTATATGAATCTAGAATGGGCATAAGTGATGATATAAGAATAATAAGGTATGCATCCTAAAGAGGCGAATTAATATATATGTATGTCACATAGGATTTTAAAGTGTCTATAGACCATCTTCTATTTATACAAACCTGATAATCAAACCTTTGTGATAGTTAGTAGGTAGTCTACTACTAGTGTAATAAAAATGAGCGTTTGAGACCCTTATAGGCATGGAAAAGTCTCAAAATTTATAAAAAATGGTCATCATGCCCATTTGGTCTAGACAAGTAGTGGGTATACCCACTATTTTGTCTTAGACCAAGCCTTTTCTGTGATAAGTCAGTTTTGAGGGCCAGATGAGAAAAATAATGTCTTAGAATGTTTGCAAGGATAATAAGGTCCACATAGGGTTATAGATAAGTGAAACTTGATGACGAAGGTCCTCATATAACCTATAAATGTTTTATCATTCGTATTTACATTAGATGCCCTTGAAGATTGACCAAGTAGGCAAGCCTTAAACCTAATCTCAGACCTTATTATCATCTTAAGACATCTTCAAGCTCTTCAAAAAAGGTGGATAGTGAATGATGATTGTGTGAATATGTTTTAAACCCTGTAAAGGAGGTTTAAAGTGGAAATAAGCAAGGAAAAAGTAAAATTGTATTCAAAACCTTGCTCAATACACTCGCCTAATACAAAATCGGCTCAAAAGCTAAATTCAAGTGTTCACACACTTCATCACATAAATGTTCAAGTCCAAAGCTCATAGGGATCTTTAAGTCACCCTATGGAATAAATATCCATGAAGGATTGATTAGAATTGGGGGTCTAAAATTTATAAATGATCCTTAATAAATTAACTAATCAAAATTGGTCTACAAATAACCCATGTGCCACCTTCTAACACTCCTATCTCTACCTATCCTTTACATGGGACTCTGGGTTATTCGTAGAAGATGTGGAGTTCAATGCACTATACATTCATGGTAATTGTTCCTATTTTGGATGTTTGTATGTTATGAACCATCATTAATATGGTGGATGTCTCAAACCCTTCGTAAACCTCAAAAGTGACTTGATGGTGGATTTTGGCCTCAAAACCCATCCATATAAAGTGGTTTGACCATGAAATGACCTTTAAAGTCTCCTGAAGTCTTCTAGGCATCACAATGACTCACTAATTAGAATGTGTAGGTGTCAATTGTAAGGAATAGGCTTGGAAGTGTTAGTTTGGGATTAAGATCAAGGAAATAAGGAGTGTTTGTGTACATAATGAAGATAAAAATGGAAAATGAGGCTTGAAGCATCTAAATGAGCCATTTAATAGTCATCAAAGTGACCTCAAAGACTAGTTCAAAAAGTAGGTATACATAGAGGTTAAAGTGGTTGACTATGTGCTATTAAAGGAAGTCAAATGGTACAATCAGACCAGTGATGCTACTCCATAGGATCTCTGAGTTAATTTTTATGTTGTATATAAATCAAGAGTATCTCATAACCCTAGGGCTTAGGTCAATGTTTAAATTTCATGTGTATAGATAGATTAGTCTAAAATTCTCATTAGGGTAGTGCCATAATAAGGTGAAGCAAAGGGCCAATTGAGTATCAAGAACACTTAAATCCTTCAAGGGATGGGTCATCATGATATTGAGACATATCCTATTCATTTTGAATGCTATGGTGACCCCTATAATTGTCCATATTATCTAAAAATACCCATAATATACTCAAAAGGCATGTTTCACCCATAAAGAACATCTTCAAATGATCACCATAATTTGGATGTTATGTATGGGGATCCCAACACATTAGATGAAAGGCCTACTTAACCTATATATGAAAGGATCTAGTGGGTGTAGAACAAAATTATGGAATTTATAATACACCATTTCACCTTGTAACTACCCATTTAGGTGAGAATATCCTAAATTGCATACCACTATGAAAGGGTAAAGGTAGTTTTAAGGACAAGTCAACATGCACATTGAAATAGAGGCTACTCAACACCTCTTAGAGGCCTATCCACACTCCATTTTCATTATTTAACTACCATTGGAGGAAATTTTGTAATATCTTGAAAATTTTAGAGATTTCATGAATTCAAATAATGGATTTACAACCTCCACACCTTATCTCAGTGCCAAAGTGGACTCATTAAAGAAGTGACAATGCATGAGAAGGGTGAATATGCCTATTGTAGCTACCATATACCACCTTGGCCTCATTAATGGCCTCTCCCACATATGGAATATTCTCTCTTATCTATAATAAATTATCTTTAATTAGGAATTGAGATCTTATTTTGGAATCCCTCATTTAGGTGTAGCAAAGCTCTACCAAAATTACCTTGTACTCCTCTGAATCAATAGAAGAACACTTATAGATTTCTTGGTTGAATGATACTATTATTCATCAGATTTAATTTGAAAAATTTATGAATGTTATTTTCATCTGTATGTCCTTTCATTCACCCAAATTTAGGCTATTAATCTATACAAGTTGTATGATGTTTTGGAAAGTAGAGGTGTTCTTGAAGTGTCATAAGATAATAGTGTCTTGTGCAAATCTAGGTCCTTGTCCTTCAAGTTACAAAACTCTCACTTAGCCTTCATATGAAACATTAATGCTTAGAAAATTATCAATAGGTTTGATTAGTTTTAATCTTCATTAGGTTCATTAGTGTGTTTAAAGGATAGAATAAAAGAGGATATTTAATCATTGGTACATCATCACTTTATTGTAGGCTCTTTTACCAATTTTCATCTCTTTTCCATCTTCATTACAATAATATTTTGTATTAGAGAGATTTGAAGTGAAAAATTATGGGAGATATCCCCATAAAAACTAGAGGTTTTACCTACATCTTAGGTATCCCATAGCCTAAAGGTCAATCTAATGTTAGTCTAGGTTTGAGATGGATGTGTATAATCTAACTCAGCAAGGGTGTAACCTATTTACCTAATAGTTTTTGCACACCCAATGGGACCAATTTTAAAGTGCCTTAAAGGCTTTCTTAGACATGATTTGAAAACATTGGAATACATTTGTAAGGATAAGGATAATTAGTGGCAAATTGGAAGGTAGTTTTATGCACAAGGCGTCCACTATATCATCTTCAAAGGTAAGTAAATTAAATTTGTTGAGATATATTTATATATTTCAAAGATAAAGAGGGTTATTGGGTTTAAAACTAATCCCATAACCCCAAATTCTACCAATTATCCTAATTCTACCAATTTAGTCTACACACATTCTACTACAAGTCCTCTAATCCCAATGACAAGATCTAGAATGCAAGCATTTTGTACCCTTTAATGGTGGAAACCCTTTAAACCTTAGCCAATTTGATGATATCCAAAACATTTCATTAAAAAATTTACCATAATTCATATGGGAAAACTAAACCACTCTTGTGGAACATAAAATTGATAAAGCCAACTTGTGCTTAGTACATAACATCACCCAAGAAAATGTATCCATGAGAATCTTGGCAACCTCTTTGAGGGGTAAAGATCTTCATTGGTATAGGGGTCTCACTCCTACCTACATAAACACATGGGATGAATTTGGTGAGAGTTTTTTTAAGAATTTTTAAGAAATAAGTGATCATGTTTCATTAGTTGAGTAACTCACCTCAATTAAGAGGACACCCCACGAATCTATGGTTGATTTTAACTATAGATTTAAAAAACACGAGATTGGATCCCTATCATTATCAATAATACACCTAATTATTCCTTTATATACTACCGAAGGACCTTAATTATGATGTTATTATAATTATATAGTCCATGGGTGGGACCACATTGCCAAAGGCATATGAAATCTCTATAAGAGTAGAAAACTACTTAATTTAAGTAGGAAAGATGAATCCTATGACCCTCATTCCTCTATCTATATAGATCCAACCTACTACCCCCACCATTATTCCATTTCCATCTCTAAAAAATCAAGACCAATCTGATGGTAGCCAAGTAGATGGGCTTCATAATATTGAGGGGTTACTTAGATCTCAAAACAACAAATTGGTATCCTTATAGAGGTAGTAAAATACTTCCTATGCACCCTATAAAGACCATTATTTGGATCCATACCCATTTTATCCATATAATAGACCACTTTGTCCACCTAACCAATAAGGCCTAGGGAATATCATAGAGGCTAGACCTTACAATACTTACAACCCCAATACTGCTAGCACTTTAAGGGTATTTTTACCAACATAGAATAACCTTGTACAAGCAGGTCAGTGGTATACTCCATGGGGGTAATTAGGTGAGATGGTGATGTCTATAATTGTGGAAGTATATAAAAATTATTATATGTAATAGGGTCTTACCTTTCAAATACATGACACCATGCCTCTTATATAATAAGGTCCTCCAATGTCTTATGGTGATATGCCTATCATGACCCTAACTAAAGTCCAAAGTAAACAAGGAGGGAATGTGAGTAAATCAACTAATAATACCACCTTTTCAAAGATTCAAGAAGGAGAACACTCTTTTGAGCAAGTGGTAGAAAACTTGGGGCAGAATGTGCTCAATACATATGCTTCAATTGTAACCCACTCAAGAGATAAGAGGAGGATGATAAAACATAACAAACATGAAAATCACATGGGCAATAGTAGAAGAGTCTTCAAGATTCATCTAGTTTGTATTGGAAGGTTTCTCTCATTCCATTTCATGCAATTTACATACCTTTCCATTTCATGATGTTTCCCACTATCTTAAGACTATGTTTTATCCTTCTTCATGAATCACTCACCATACCACCCCACATTTATCCTCATTTACTCCTCCAACCTTCCTTCTTAGTCCAATCCATTTTAAATATACCTAAATAGTCCTTGGAACCATCAGTGATAATTATGTCATATAATGTTGGACCTATATGGTCATATAACTAATTTAGGAAGCAAATAACCACCTATAATGAACCCTTTTAAGCCTACTATAGTAGAGTCTCGAAAGGGCATTGTATGAATGTACAATGGGCATAAGGGATGATATGAGAATAAGAAGGTGTGAATCCTAAATAGGTGAATGAAGATATGAGTATGTCACAATATCTTAAATGTACTATAAACCATATTCTATTCATATAAAACTGATAATAAAACTTCTATGATAGTCAGTAGGTTGCCCACTACCAATCTAAGAAAAATGAGTGTTTGAGACCATTATAGGAATGACCAAGCCTCCAAATTTAGCAAAAATGGTCATCATAATAAGTTTAAGGCACTCATATATTAATTTAGTCTAGAAAAGTAGTGGGTATACCCACTATTTTGTCTTAGACCAAGCCATGTCCGTGATAAGTTAGTTATAAGGGCTAGATGAACAAAATGGTGTCTTAGAAGGTTTACAAGGATATTGGGGTCCAAAAATGGTTTTGGAGTAATGAAAAATGATGAATAAGATCATAATACACACTATAAATGGGTTATCATTCATAGTTACATTAATTTCTCTTGAATATTGACCAAGTAGGCATGCCTTAAACATAATCTTAGACCCTGTTATCATATTAAAGCATATCCAAGCTCTTACAACAAGTTGGATAGTCAATGATGGATGTGTGAATATGTTTCAAACCATATAAATGAGGTTTCAAGTGGAAATAAGTGACAAAAAAGTTAAAGTGTCTTCAAAACCTTGCTCAATCCACTCACCCTACACACAATCACCTTGAGAGCTAAATTCAAGTGTTGACACACTTCATCACATAGATAATTATGGCCAAAGTTCTTAGATAAGTTTAATTATCCATATGGACTAAATATCCATAAAGGATTGGATAGAATTAGGGGGCTTACATTTATGAATGATCTTTAAGAAAATAACCATTCAAATTTGGTTTGTAGACAACCCAAGTGCCACCTTTGAATGCTTTTATTTTTACACACCCTTTACATGGGAATATATAATATTCATAAAATATAGTAGGTTAGTGAATTATAAGTTCATGGTCATTGTTCTTGGTTTGGATGTTCATATGCTATGAACCATCATTAAGATGGTGGATATCTCAAACCTTGCATAAACCCCATAAGTGACCTAATGGTGGAATTTGGCCTCAAAAACCATCCAAATGAAGTGGTTTGACCATGAAATGACCTTTAAAGTCTCCTAAAATCTTCCAAGCATAACAGTGACTCACTGGTTGGAATGTGTAGGTGTAAAATTATAAGAAATAGGCCTAAAATTGCTAGTTTGAGATTAAGAGCAAGGAGATAGGGAGTGTCTGTGGTCAGAATGAAGTAAAGAAGGGAAAATGAGGCATAAAAAATATAAGTTACCCTCTAACAATCATCAAAATGACTTCCATAACTAGTTCAACAAGCATGTAGATGAAAAGGTTGAATTGGATGACTATGTACTCTTGAAGGAAGTCAAATGGTACAATTAGGCAAATGATTATACTCCATAGGATATCTAAGGTAATGTTTAGGTTTTATATAATGTAGGATTAGCTCTCAACCCTAGGGTTTAGGTCAATCTTCAAGGTTCATGTATATAGATAGACTAGTCTAAAACTCTCATTGGGTAGTGAAATAAGAAGGTGAATAAAAGAACCAATTTATTATTAGGAACACTTTAGACCTTTAAGGGAGGGTCTGTAATGATATTATGATGCATCCTATTCTCCTTGAATGCTAGGGAGACCCCTATAGTTGGTCATATTGTCTACAAACACCCAAATCTAATCAAAAGAAATGTTTATCTCATAAAGAAAATATTCAAATTATAACCATAGTTTGGATGCTAGGCATGGGGAGTTTGAGTGGCATGTTTTTAGTATAATTGGTTTAGAGATTCAATACCTAATCTCTATGAACCATCCCTAGGACCCATAAGCACTCTTAAACCCTCATTAAACCCTAATAGGGACTCGATTATAAATTTTTAGTAAAAAGTGCATCCAAACACTATAATTTCTTTCCCAAAACTTGGGACATGTTTCCATCTTATATGGGTTCATGTCCATGGCACCTAATTGTATAGAGGTTATATATGGACCTCTTGAAAGTACAAGTTTACTATTTTTAGAGTATAAAATATGTTATAAATACTAATTAAGAGTTAAAAATAGGAAAAATGTAATTTAAAGGCTTATTATTCTTATATAATACAAAAATTATGCATTAAGGTGTCTAAAAGTATATATTCTATCTCATTCTAAATATATAGTCTATGAAACTGGACTAAGAAGCCTAGTCTAGTAAGGTCAATGTATTTGAAGGTGGAAGATGGTTGAAAAAATGTCTATGTTTTGATACAAGGAGTTGATAAGGAGATTTAAAGTCCTCTCATATTTTTTTTACTCCTATTTTCAAATACTATAATCATTCAAATAGTAAGTATGCATAAAATGAAGAACTTGCAAATAGGCCTACTTAACTTGCAGATGGAAGGCTCTAGTGGGAGTAGAATAAAATTATGGAATTTATGAGACACCATTGAAAAATTTAAATTCTAATTTAGGTTATAATTTACAAAATTAAATGCTATTAAGAAATTATGGATTCAATTTCAAGGATAAGTCAATATGCACATTGAAAAAAACTATTCAACATCTCTTGGAGGCCTATCCACACCCCATTTACATTATGGAAATACCATTAGAGGGAATAATAGAATTTTTTTAGCATTTTAAAATAATTTATGAAGGTAAATAATGGAGTTAAAAACTCCACACCTTCTCTTAATTCCAAAGTGGACTCATTGAATAAGTGTCAATGCATGCGAAGGGTGAATATGCTTGTTGTAATTACCATACGCCACCTTGGCTTCATTAATGGCCTCTCCCACACCTATAATATTATATATAAAAAATAATATTTAATTATTCATTAATATATTATTATTTTATCCCTCATTTGGGTGTATCAAATCTCTACCAAAAATACCTTGTACTCTTTGATTCAATAGAAGAACACTTGCAAATTTCTTAGTTGAATGTTAATGTGCTTCATGATAGTTGAGTTGTAGAATATATGCATGTTATTTTCATATATAGGTCATTTAATGAACCTAAATTTAGGATATTATTCTATGAAATTTTTATGAAGTGTTGGTAAGTAGAGTTGTTGTTGAAGTGTCATAAGCTAATACTGTCTTGTGGAGATATAGGTCCTTTTCCTTCAAGATGAAAAACTCTCACTTAACCTTCATATGAAACATTCATTCTTAGAAAATTATAAGTATGTATAATTAGTTGTAATCTTAATTATTTTAATTAGTGTGTTTAAATTATATACTAAGAGAGGATCTTTAATCATTGGTGCATCACCACTTTAGTGTAGGTTCTTTTACAAGTTTTCATCTCTTTTCCATTTTCATTACAACAAGATTAGGTCTTAGAAAGAGTTAAAGTGAAAAATTAGGTTAGATATCCACATAAAAACTAGAGGTTTGAATTTCATCATAGGTATCTGATATCCTATAGGTTAATCCAATGTTAGTCTATGTTTGGGGTGGATGTGAACAATCTTCCTCATTAAGGGTGAAACCTAGTTACCTAACACATAGTTGAAATGAATCATGAATAAGGTATGAATAATTATCATGGGATGTTTATTAGGATAATGTAAGAGTATAAAATACAAAATCATCCTTAAATAGGCATGGCTCAAACTTCATAGGATGTGAGTGACTGGTTATCCTGATGGAATCTCAAATGGCATTCCCTTTTAGGCATTCATTATTGATTTGGTATAACATGATTTTTGATATTTTAATGTTTTAATAGAGTGGTATTAAACCCTAATTAACCTCAAGTGGCCTTGAAACACTACTCATTACTATAAATACCTCATTAGTGAGTGAATTTAAACTTTAATATGCATTTGAACTCCTCAAGCCTATGTGCCTATATAAGATTGACTCAAAATAATAAGGTTTGGTATTTTTTAGGACTAAAAGGATTATGCTTTGGGTATTATATTTATGATTAGAGTATACTATGCCTAGTTAGCTATTTTATATTATAACTTAAAGTAGCCAACTAGGCTATTTCATTTCATGCATCTCCCTACTTTCTATATTGGTTTTTTGAGTTGAGGCTATTTGGAGGCCGAGTTTATAGGTCACTGATAATTTGATTAATCCCAAATGATTATTAATAGAAACATCTTTATGTAAAATATTTTTCATTAGATATAATTGGTGCTTACATGTATATGGTGATCTTATTTTTCTCTTTGGATCTACTACTTTATTTCATATACTCTTTTACTAGCTTTAGTTGGATTTTTGCTAGGTTTGGATCAAATAAGGACTAATTACTCAAAGATTTGTTTGCTTTATAGAACTAGGATGACATACATTAGAAAATAGGCTCTTTATTATCTTATCTTCTTAATTTTCTCTCCTTTTCCCCTCTTTATTAGCCTATTATACTATATTAGTTTATTTTATGAGTTAAAATTTCAATCTAATGCTTACCTTGATTACATGTTCATTTATCTATTGCTTAGTTATGCACTGTTGAACTTATAAGCAATAGACATTTTCATTTTGAATAAGATGTTTATTCAAAGTTAAATCATTCTATTGGTTTTTTAGGCATAATATTTTTATTTTAATGCATATGTATTTTCCAAAAATACATATCAAGACCCTTGATATGGTATGGTCAAAACATGTTGACTAGGTTACCCTATGTATCAAACCTGATAACCAAGACCTTAGGGAGATTTTCTCAAAAATAAAAATATTTTTAGGAGAGAAAGGTTCTAACAAACCTTACCTAAATTTTCATTTCAAAAGAAAAGGAAGACTTAAATGGTGTATTTCAGACATTTCTTTTGTTTATAATATCTTTACCTAGTTATTTTCTAGGTTTTTAAACTGGAAAATTAATTACCTAAATATCCAAATGGTCTTAGCTTGGCTATGAAGACATAGTTATCCTATGGACATTCTAGGACCTTTCTATGACTTGCCCAGAACCCCCAAAAGTTTTGTATAAATTACATCCTTCATGGGAGTTCAACTATTGAAGAACACATCCAAGATTTTAGAGAAACCCTTATTAGAAAGTATATTTAGCATGAGGATGTGGCCTATTGCTTATTCCCATTTAAATTAGGTAGAATTATTTATTCTTGGTACCTTAGTCTGCCATAAGGGTGCATAACAACATGGGACATCTTTTAGAACCTATTCCTTAACTATTTTAGTGTTGACATTGACTCTTCTATATTTTTATACTAATTTTCCATAGTCTATAAAAGGCCTAATGAGATAAATAGTGTATGCAACCATATATCCATCAACTATACAAAATTTAGAGAGATAATTTATTGTAAATAGAGGATGCAAAAATTGGGTTATATATCTAAACCTTGGATCCTCTAACTACTATGTTCATTAAGATAAATCCCTCTTGTCTCACCTCATTAACATCGATATACCAAGATGATGTTGATGTTGAGAAATAATTAATGACTCATGGTATTTGTGTCCAAAGTTCTTTAAGTATCATGCCCAAAAGTTAACCTATGGATTGATATGCACCTTACAACAAAGTGTTTCCCTAAGCCTTTATCTATACAAACCTCCCAATGACAAATGAGAGTCATTATTTATTTAATGTATATAACTCAATTAATTATGTGTATAATCAACATGGCACTTCTTATGATTTTAGTGATTCAATATTTTTAGGTGCTATTACTAATTAAATATCATTTTTTGGAGATAATTAAGAGGTAATGCACAATCTAAGATATGAAGATGGATACCCTAATACACCATTTGGAGTCTATGAATCTAGATACACTGATAATGTAGAGCTGATCATGCACACTAAGGACATTAGATTCCACAATATTTATCCATTATTTGAATGATACAATAATAATGATGATGAATTTGTATATGAAGAAGAAATAATTGTAAAATGCAACCTAATGATTGAGAAAGAAATTGATAAATATCCATCTACATAAAATGAGTAATCTAACAAGAGAATAATTGGAGGATTTAGATCTATTAGATGTGTTGTACCCAACATCCTCCTTCTTTCCATATGAAATGGGGACCCACCTTTTTTTAGATTATATTCTTGACTTTGAGCCCTTCTTTTATGTTTCTTTAAAAATTCTAGAAAAAGACTGACTATTGGCCTTTCACACTTTGACAAGAAGGCATTGGTGTTATGTTTTCATAAACTATCTTTATAATTGTTTCAAACTTATTTTATTAATTATTTAATCCATTATCTCTATTTGGACTTATGCAATTTGTCATTTTAGACTTATTTGTTTTAGACATTTTGTTCATCGAAGTAGACACTTAGGAATTTTTTTCATGGGTGGTTTACCCTACAAAGTAGACCCTTTGTATTTTTTGTAGCTGTCCTTAAACCTTTTTATTATGGCCATTTTTCCTGATAGAATGACCCTTTGGATTTTTTTTAGTTGCCCTTTACCCTTTTTTTTGTGGCTAGTTTGCGTGATAGGATGACCCTTCAGACTTTTTGAAATGACCCTTCAGACCTAATGCACTTACCCTTCTAGACTTTTGTCCCAAGAATTTTTCCCTACAAGCCTATCCTTTGAGACTTTTGTCTTGGACTAATTCTTTTAGGCCTTTTGACTTGAACCAATTCCTTTGGAAGTTATTTCTCAAAAATTTCATCTAACAAAAATAAACTACAGGATTTGTGTCTTAGAAATTTTATCTGACAAAAATGTACATGCTTCAAAAGTTGTGTTTCAAACATTTTATTTGATTAAAATTAGGTCTTCAGACTTTTTATTATGGGTCTTTTGTAAATATTGGATCCCTAAAAAAAGATTGAAATATTTCCCTCACATAAAATATCCAAAATAATACCTTACTACCAAAATCAATAGACCCAAAATCCAATAGAGTTGCCAAGTGGCACCCCTACTTAGAGAGAATTTTATTATGTTTTGATCTTAATTTAATATTTTATCCAAGGTCCCAATCATATTTCTCTATGCTAGGTATTTTAAATCAATGTAGGGGCTCTTTTATATATTTTAATCCTAGGACTTAATCATATTTTATTAATACAACTATTACCTTAGGCTGTAATCCTGATGCAGGGTCCTTTATATTAACTTATGTCCTTTATTCTATGTCTGTAAATCTAATGAACCATATTAACTTAGGCCCAGTTGATCTAATGAAGCTAGAGCAATGGTTGAAAATTCAAAATACCTATTGAGCCCCATGAGGGTGACAAGTCTCACCATCACAAGAGCCCAATATAGAGATCCAATGACCGATGGGAAGAAGTAGGGTCAAAATGTCAAGAGCTGAAAGACCCTATGGAACTACCAAGTGGCACCCCTACATTCATGAAATTTATTATATATAAATGCTAATTAATTTTTACATTAATTTTTTTAGGATTGAATCTAGAGGTGACAATTTTAAGGATCATGGGAGTCAATGAGTCAATCACCAAGATCTATGGTGCACATTAACTTGCATATGAGAGATCTAATGGCATAAGATCAAGGATAAAAACAAAGGGCTTTCCAAGGTGAGCATGGTGGTGAAAAGTGTAACCCTCATGGGAATGTTTAATTAAAATATCCAATAATGTAAGGGATCTCAATACATTGAGATCTAATGGTATGAGATTGATAGAGACTTTTCAATGGGCAAATATCTAATGAAAAGCTACCACATGGTGCAAATGTGCTAAGTGATGGAGTGTGTTTTAAAAAAGAGCCCAAGAAGATGATAGAGCTACCAAATGGCATGCTCACATTCCATCATGCATAGAGATCTAAAGGTATGAGTCCTAGGTGTACTTTTAAAGGTTTGAAGTCAATGATAAGTAGTATGTAATACACATTCATATTAAGATTAGTCATAATAAATAGTATCACTACTTTTGAAACATTGGTAAATCAATTTTTTTTACACATGCTTGAGTTCCATTTGCAGGTGGATAATCTAAAATATCAATAGGTTGTTATCACAACCTATAAATGGATGCATGTATAGTTTCAAAAAATGATGTATATATTTGAATTTTGCATATAGTTCAAGATAAAATTGTAAAAATAACCTGTCTTTATTCACATGTTACATATATTTGGCAAAGGCTAATTTAAATTGATAACTATAAGTGGAATCTTATACGGTTTTAGATTATAGTTAGAACTAATGTTCTAACTATTACATGTAATGACCTTGCATGGACTTAGAGGATGAGGTGACTCCTTCCCCAAGTCTATATAAACAATTGTAACCTTAGATTTTAGTTAGATAATTTTTAATATAGGAGTAGTATCAATTTTGATCATCAAAAAATGTGTTTGTGTATTTTGTTTCCAATTTTTGTGTAATTAATTGTTAATATATTTGGTTTTATGTTTCAATAATCTTTAGTGTGCAATATCTACAAATGGATTCTTTATCATTTTGATTGATGTGTTGATTTATAGATGTGCAACGTCTATTGAGAGATTAGTAAAATATATTAGTTAAGATAGTCAAGATTTTTAATTCATAATTTTGAAGGTGTACTAGTTCTTCCTTTGATGTATTTTAAAATATGTGTGTTAAAGCTACCTTAGATACTTCACTAGCTTAATCCATAATCTCCTAAGTAAGAGTGTGCAATATTTGCCCAAAAAAGATAAACCTTGGTTTGAGGCCTATGAATTTCTTGTTTCATTATCTCCTTAGAATTATTAACCATGTCTAATTGTGTGTGTGCAATTTTTAATAGCAATAGACATAGGTTCTAAGAGAATCAGTTTGTTTAGAAACCGACCAGGGAAGTAATTTTTTAAAACCATAGAGACTTATTTTTTACCTTACCTTTACCTCCTTTTTTGAGTTTTTTTTGAGATGTACCCACTTTAAATTATAATCCAACCATCCATCCAAATCACTTATAGATTCACTACCCTTTAGGAACCACACCTCCATCCAAAAACCTTGTTAACAACCTCCATGCCCTACTAGTTATTCCATCAATAGGTTGTCAAAGACTACATACCTATAACTCATACCCTAGAGTTGAGTTTACCTCCATTGAGATCCTAAAACATTAGAAGTTACCTCATTACATTGTGGTGTGCATAAAACCCACATCAATAGTAATTTGTGTTAGAAAGAGGGCATAAACCTTTGATAATAGTAGTTATCCTATACATAGAGTTATATTGGAGTCACCCAAGAGAGTGATCAGATCTAATTTATAGGCTACTTTTCTATTCTGACCCCTAAAAAATCACAGGAGACCTAAAACTATCTCAACAATCCCAATTTAGAATAATTCACCTCCTTTAGTAGGGAACCCTTTAAAATTAAGGAACCCTTTAATTTTTAATCAACCAATGGATCAACCCTAGTTAGTTGGATTTACTATTTCCATCCTAGGAGACGTGCATGACTTACCTTAGAATCCCAAAAGTACATGCCTTCCTTTACTCTTTCAAGAGTAAGTACAATAGAGGAAGACATTAAATATTTTAAAGCTACTATGAGTCTAATAAATGTCATTTATGAGGATGTTTCATGTAGATTATTCCCTTTAACATTAATGGATGCTGATTATGATTGGTACTTAATTTTAATAGAAAATTCTATCACTTCTTGGGATGAATGTCAAGTAGATTTTATTGCATAGTTTGGATAGGTCACCAACCTTGGATTGGTATACCAAAAATTCATTAGTATGAATATAGAGCCTAATGAGCCTATCTAAATTTTCAACATGAGGTTATAGAAGATGTATAAGTGGTTTACCCTGAGATATAAACTAGATGCAGCATTAACATTAGAAATATACCAGAACACCCTAGAATCAATCACTATTATATTTTTGAAAAGAGTAGTTGCAAATAATTTGGCATTAGAATTAGAAGAAGCCATCAATATAGATAAGCATCTCAATCCTCAAACATCTAGAGTGCTTAATGTCAATAATGAATTCCCAACACTAAATATGATGCCATATGTGAAGCATAATGTTCCCACATTCAATCAAAGTCAATTGTACATACTACCTCTATTGACATAGATAACACAACCAAATTTTAGCTTCTTAAATAATCATGCAATAGTTAATGGCTATCAATATAATAAATAATCAACTACATCTCCTACTATTGTTTTACAAGGTACTAGATCTACAAAGCTAGAACTAGATTCTATTTAAAATATGGTTCAAAATTTGAGCAATGATTTCTTAAATATGAAAAGGAGGATGGCCAACACCAATGGACCAACTGGTAATTAAAACATTGGATTTTAGAGATACAACTAGCCATTTAATAGACCTAAGTAGTCTAACAAGATTTTAGAGATCAACATGGTAGAAACAACTCTTCCCCATTGGTGCATAATTCACAATACCTCTCAGTATGGGGAGCTCGATTGCATCAAATTCTATGTAGCATTTAAAATATTTCAAAGATACGTATTTAGGTAGGACCAAATGAATAATCCACTAGAATCCCACTAGGATTTGACTCTTCAAGTACTGTTTATGTTCTTTGAAACTCACAAGTTTCCCTTCATAAGTGAAGATGATAATGTACTAGAGGATAATATGGATGAAATTCATGCTTTTTAGCAATTACAAATATGTGCATACAATCTAAGGAACAAGTAGCCACTTACCACATCGACTCCTATAAATAACATGGCGATTCCTCCTAATCCTAATGTAGATAATAATACACACCCTCCAAAGGGGAATGACCAGCCATAGAGCAAGTAAGAACCAAGAAAAGGAGGATGCAACATTGTAGATGATATGAAAAATATCAAGGTGAATATAACTCTTCATTAAGTAGCTCTAATCCCTAAAAAAAAGGAACTGCTATTGAAGTCCATTAGTAGAAAAGCTCTTGTGGAAAGAACTAAAGCATCTATAGAAAAAGTGAAGGTTGTTGATGCCAACATCATTTTAAAAAGTAAGCTAGAAGTTCCACCCTTTCTTTTGACTATCAAAGTATTTGGTAAGAACATTCATAATTATTTAGTTGATTTTTGATCATCTAAAACTATCATGCCTACATATATATTTCAAAATCTAGGTCTCACTTTGAGACCTTAAAAGAGAATAGTTTCACAACTAGATAAAACAATAGTATCAATAGTTGGATAATTGAACAACGTGTGCATTTAAGTAGAATCTAAGTGAAGATTATAGATGAATAGTGATATTCTTGTGGTAGACATACTAAAAGGCTACATATTGTTGTTGAGCAAGGATTAGTCCAAAATACTCAATGGATATCTCTTTATAGACTTCTCTCATATCTGGCCACCATGGAGAGGAATTGAAAATAAAATCAAAATTGATAGAGAGCTAAGAATGAAGTATTCCATTACAAAATATAATGTCAAGAATGGACAGGTAAAGTATGAGTCACCTAACCTATGTATTTATATTTTTATTACTCAAAATTAAGTATAGAAGCCAAAACCTAAAGGTTCCAATTAGCTATGGACTCTACATTTTGATGGTGCTAGATCCAAGAAAGGATTATGAGTGAGAATTAAGCTGATAGATCCATAAGGTGAAAGGTTCTTGGTAGCATATAGGTTACAATTTCCATGCACTAAAAACATAGCTAAGTATGAGGCTCTAATTTTGGGATTATAGTTTTCACTTAAGAATAATGTAAACCAAATATCAATATTTGGCAACTCAGAGCTGGTGGTCAATCAAGTCAAAAATAAATACTAATGCAAGTTGTATTATTTAAAGAGATACAAGCATAGAGCATTAGAGTTGATTGAAAGCTTTGAAGCTTTCAACATAGTATCACTTCTTAGAGAGAAAAGTCAAGTGGTCGATTCACTAGATACTACTACTACTACTACTACTAATCTAGAGCCACTATAGGAATTCAAGATAAAAAGGTTCTCTATTAAATTGGTACCATATCCTTACATTTTGGTTAACGTATAAAATTTTTAGGGCTTTGATGATGACCAATATATTATTTGATTTTTTACTAATTCAAGGGAATTTGAATCCCAAATCATTGATGGCAAGGACATTAATCACCCCTATCAAGAGGAATCAGATAAAGAAGGCATTCTCTAGCCCAAAGAGAATTGAATTCTAGCTAGGTTGGTCTCTTTGGGAAGACCATTCAACATATACCCTCAAGCTCAACAAATCAGGCAACCCAAGGTTAATGAATCAAACTTAAAAAGGGAAAATCTAGGAGATGAACATAGACCATGTTATGTTAATATCAGTCTTAGCTACACCCTAGAAGAGAGACAATGAGTGAAGGATTTAATCACTCAATATAAGGATGTCATTGCTTGGACATATGAATAATTGAAGGTATATGACCTATAGGTCATTACTCATATGATTACCTTAAAGCTAGATCATGTACCATTTAGGTAGAGGCAAAGGCTAGTCAATCCTATTTTGGTGCATCTCATTTAGAGAGAAGTTGTTAAGCACAAAAATAATTTCCAGTAAGACATTTTACCTAGCTAGCTAATTTGGTACTAGTAAGAAATAAAAAAGGTGATATCATATTATGTGTGGATTTTAGGAACCTAAATAAAGATTATGAAAAGGATAATTATCCCCTACCTTTTTTAGATGATGTGATACAAATAGTAAGTGGTTCTAAAATGATGTCTTTTTTGAATGGATTTTTAGGCTATAATTATGTATTGGTGAAATATAAGGATAAAATGAAGATGGTGTTCAATTTGAAGTGGGGAAACTATGTGTATAAGAGGATGCCATTTGGCCTAATAAACATAAGAGCTAACTTTCAACATGCCATGGATCATGCCTTCAAAGGACTAATAAGAAAATGCATAATCATCTACATAGATGATCTTATGGTATTTTCCAAGAATAAAAAAGACCACGTAAGTCACTTAAAATCCATATTTGAGAGTTGAATAAGGTTGAAATTTTCATTAAACCCAAAGAAGATCATATTTAGAGTGAATGAAGGTAAGATTTTGGGGCATATAATCACCAAGGGTGAGATCACCATTGATCTAGATAGAATTCAGGAAAGTTCAAAAATTTAGCCATCAAACAACAAGGAGATTTAATAAATTTTTAGAAAGATTAACTTTTTAAGGAAGTTCATCTCAAGATTTGCAAAGATTGTTAAAACTCTGAACACCATGCTCAAGTAGGATGTCAAAATAGAATGGATAATTGAAGCCCAAAAGTCCTTCCAAGACATTAAAGATGCAATATCACAAGATCCAGTATTAATCAATTTAGATTTTACTAAAGATTTATAATTATATTCATTTTCTTCAGAGTATATGATTGTAGTTATCATCACATAGAAGAAGGATGAGACCAAGCATCCAATTATTTTTATGAACACAAATCTGAAAGATACAAAATCAAGGTACTCCATGATTGACAAATATATTTTTTACCTTATCAAAGTGATGAAAATGTTTTAGCATTACATTTTGAGGAATAATACCATTACCATTATGTTTGATCTTGTAGTTAAGTTCACTCTATTGTAGAATGAACTGGAGGAATGTGAGGGCAAGTGGATGGAAAAGTTATAATAATTGGACATAGAGATCAAGCTTATGAATATAATTTGAGGTTAGAGCATCTTTCAAATTATGACTGAACCAAATCCATGCATCACTATTGAAGATGTATTTGAATCTCAAGTATCTAAAAGAGAGTGGTATATTGATATCATGTAATATTTACTTATAAGAGCTTCTTTCTCAAATCTAAATAGAGAGCGAAAAAGATATTTAAGGCTCAAAGATGTTTATTACATGATAAAAAAGGGATTAATTTATAAATAAAATTATGAAGGTAATTATTTAGGTGTGTATCTATAGATGAAGCTAAAGAAATTTTAGAGAACTTACATCAAAAGATAGGTAGTGGTTACCCATTTGGGAATAACACAATCCATAAGATTTTAACAATAGGAAAACATTATTAAAATATTTAAGGATGCTCATTCTCATTTCAAAACATGCCATGAATGTCAAGCTTTATCCAAGAGGGACGTACATATAGTAATGCCTTTACAACTAGTTTTTGAAGGAAGGTCATTTTCCCAGTGGGGTTTAGACTTCATTGGTGTCTTCAAGCTAAATTCTTTGGTAGGCCATAAATTCATGCTTACCACCATAGCCTACTACACTAGATGGATTGATTCCATAACCACAAAGAATTATAGAGCATAAGATGTGATCCACTTCATGGATGAACATATAACAACCAAATTTGGCATGCCCATTTCTTTGTTTTGTGATAATAGATTGATTTTCATATCAATAGAATTTATCGAGTGGGCATACGATAACTAGATTAATATTAGGTTAGCTTCTAAATATTATCCTAGGGAAATGGACTAGAAAAATCAATGAACATGAATCTAATTGATGCAATTAAGAAATCAACTACAGACAAGCCTAGGGACTATCATAATTTATTGAAGTATGCTCTTTGGGAAGGCTAGATTAAATATTCACCTTACATTTTGGTGTATGGATGTATGTCAATATTCCTAATTATGCTAAAGTTACCCACTTATTCATTCATACAAGACTACATGGAACTAAGCAATAAAACATAGTCAAGACTATTGGACATAATATAAATATAAGATTTAAGGATTGAGGCTTATATGCATTCAACAAACACCATGATGTGGTCAAGAGGTGATTTTATAAAAGATAAAAGGTCAAAGTATTTAGGATTTCATATCTAATGCTACTTTGGGATAAATCCCATGAGAAGAAAAGACATCATGACAAGTTTTCCCCATTATGGATTAGACTATATCACATTTCAAAGATCATGGGCAATAATGCATTTCATTTAAAGGACCTTTAGGGTAACAAAATTACGCATCTAGTCAATGGGAAGTTTTTGAAGCACTAATTCATGGTTTTAATATCTTAAAGAACCTCAAACTAATGAAGTAGATAAATGCAAGTGTAGGATTAGATTAGATTTCCCACTTTCATAGATTAGTTTCCTACTTTCTAGATTAATCTTTCTTACTTCCAGTATTATATTTTAGTGATTTCTTAGTTAAGTTACTTTCTTTCTTAGATTAGTTGTTATTTAATTTCTCTAAGAATTAGAATTGTGTTTACTATGAATATAACTAAGCTAAAAATCTAAACTAATTGAGCTTATGACTTGTAAAAAAGGAAACAATTAAAATCTTGACACTTTGGGACTTATTTATAGATTAGGTGTATTTCTATATTTTTGAGTCTTTAGGATGAAGGTAGGTAATCATGGATTATTATGGATGGTGTCATAATTGAATACTTTTACAAGGCATGTGGAAGTTTCTCTTAGAGTGCTTCATACAAATTTAGAAATTTTTCTTATTTTATTAGATCAAATACACTTATCACATTAAATGCCTATTAGAAGTCACAATTTTGGGTATAGGTATGGCTAGTAGGGACGTTTTATTAATGATTTGTTTTATAATTATACCAATTTACTAGGGTTCCAACTCTTCTCTTTTCCATTCAGGAATAAAAGAAAAAAAGGAAGAAAAAACCCATGAGTTCAAAAGAGCAAAAGAAAATCTAAGGAAAATCAAAAGGCTCACATGATGAAATAAGGTCAATGTACCATGCATCATGATCAAAAGAAAATAATAGAATCGGAAGAGAAGGATCCAAAGGTATCTCTATCAGGTATATGGATGTCTATCTATCAGTAGAGAAATGCTTGGGATTCCTTTGTTTTTTAATCTTTAATAGACATTGGAATGAAACCTACAGTTTCATCAAGCCTTTGAAAAAGTTACCACAACAAGGGATAAATGAATTACATGTTTTGATGCACATAAATCCAAGAAATTGGAAGGCAATTATGTTATGTGAAATAAATTAGGAGTCTCTTCCATGTTTATAATTTAATTATTCTTCTATGACACACTTCATGATTCATTTAAGATTTCAAACTAGAGTTTTGTGTTCTTGAATACTCAAGAGTGCTCCCCCTATAAGTTGCCATTTATTGTACCCAACATCCCCCTTATTTTCATAAGAAATGGGGACCCACCTTTTTTTGGATTATAGTATTGACTTTGATCCGCTCTTCTATGTTTTTCACAAAATGATGGGAAAAGACTGACTATTAGCCTTTTATAATTTGGAAAGATGACATTCATGCCATGTTTTCATAAACTATCTTTGTAATTGTTTTGAACTTATTATATTGAGTATTTTATCTAGTATCTCTTTTAGGACTTATGAAATTTATCATTTTAGACATTTTTTTGATAATTTAGACCCTTCAAACTTTTTGTCGTGTGCATTTTTCCCTATGAAGTAGACCCTTTTTTTGTTATAGCTATTTTTCTCTATAGAATGACCCTTCAGATTTTTTGCAATTTCCCTTCAAATTTTTTGTTTTGGCCATTTTGACAAATAAAATGACCCTTTAGACTTTTTGAAATGACCCTTCAGACGTAATTCACTTACCCTTCAAGACTTTTGTTACAAGCATTTTTCCCTACAAGCCTATCCTTTAGGACTTTTGTCTTGGAATAATTATTTCAAGACTTTTTCCCAAAACCAATTCCTTCAAAATTTGTCTCAGACATTTTATTTGATGAAAATGAAATATGGGATATGTGTCTTAGACATTTTGTTTGATGAAAATTTACATGCTTCAAAAGTTGTTTTGGACATTTTGTCTAATATAAATTAGGTCTTCAGGATTTTTGTTGGTAGTCTTTTGTAAAGATCACTCCCTTAAAAAAAGATCAAAATAATTCCCCGACATAAAATGGCCAAAATAATAACTTACTATCAAGATCAATAGACCCAAAATCCCATAGAAATTCTAAGTGGCACCCCTACTTAGAGAGCATTTTATTATGTTTTGAGCTTAATTTGATATTTTAGCCAAGGTTCTAATCATATTTATCTATGATAGGTAAATTAATGCAAGGGATCTTTTAAATATTCTATGCCTAGGCCCTAATTGGATTTTATTAATACAACTAAGACCTTAGACTAGAATCCTTATGTAGGGTCCTTTATATTAACTTATGTCCTCTATTCTATGTCTACAGATATAATGAACCACATTAACTTGGGCCTAGTTGATCCAAAAAATTTAGAACAATGGTTGAAAATTCAAAAGACCTATTATACCCTATGAGGGTGACAAGGGTCACCATCCCAGGAGCCTAGTATATATATCTAATGACCCATGGGAAGAAGCATGGTCAACAAGTCAAGAGCCCAAATGCCCCATAGAACTACCAAGTGACACCCCTGCATTCATACACTTTATTATGTATATACATGTTAAGTCACTTTTGCATTTATATTTGCAGGAGAGAATTTAGAAGTGACAAGTGTCAAGATCATGGGAGTCAAAGAAATAAGCACCAATATGTATAGTGCATGTTAACTCACATATCAGAGATCTAATAGTATGAGATCAAACATGGTAATAAAGGGATTTATAGAGAGAATGTGGTGGTGATAAGTATCACCCTCATGGGAATATTTAAGTAAAAGATCTAATAATGTGTAGGAGCTTAGTACATAGATATCTGATGGTGTAAGATCGATGGATATTTTTCAATGGGAACAAATATGATGAGAAGCTACAAGATGGTGTAAATGTGCTAAGTGATGGAGTGTGTTTTTAAAAATATCCCAAGAAGCTTGCAGAGCTAAGAAATGGCATGTTTGCATTCCATCATGCATATAGATATGATATTGTGAGTCTTGGGTGCACTTTTAAACATTCAAACTTAATGTTAGACAACATATAATGCACAATTATATTAAGATTAGTCACAATAAATAGTGTTAGTAGTTTTGAAGCATTGGTAAAGTGATACTTCTCTTTGACACATGTCTGAGTTCCATTGAAGGTGGATAATATGAAAGATCAATAGTTTTTTTAATCACAACCTATAAAAGGAGGTACGTATAGCTTTGGAAAATGATGCATATATTTGTAGTTTACATATAGTTCAAGCTAAAATTATAAAAATATACTTTGTTTTTATACACATACACATGTTTCATATCTTTGGCAAAGAAAAATTTAAATTAATAACTATAAGTGGACTCTTATATAGTTTTAGACTATAGTTATAACTCATGTTATAACTATTACATGTAATGACCTTGCATAGTCTTGAAGGATGAGGCAAACCCTTCCCTAAGTTTATATAAACATTTGTAATCCAACTTGGATTTTTGTCAAAGAATTTTGAACACAAGAGCAACATCAATTTTGATTTTCAAAAAATGTATTCGTGTATTTTATTTCCAATTTCTAAGTAATTAGTTCTTTCTTTCTTTGGTTGTATGTATTAATAATCTTTAGTGTATAATAGCTATGAATGGATTCTTGATTATTTTAATTGATGTACTAATATGTAGATGTGTAATAAATATTGAGAGATTAGCAAAATATATTATTTAAGATAGTCAAGTTATTTGATTCATAATTTTAAATGTGTAATAGCTCTTTTTTTATGGTTTTTTTCTGTGTGTGTGTCAAAGCTACCTCAGATATTTCACTAGTTCGAGCTGTAATCTCCTGAGTAAGAGTATGAAACAACTATCCTAAAATGAGAAACCTTTATCTAAGGCCTATTGATTTTTTGCATCATTATCTCCTTAGACTTCTTAACCATGTTTGATTATGTGTGTGTAATTGCTTCTAACAACATACATAGGTTTTAAGAGCATAGGTCTATTTAGAAACTAACTACGGAAGTAGTTCCTAAAAACCATATAGCCTTATTTTATGCCTTACCCTTCCTTCATTTTTTGAGTTTGTTTTGATATTTACCCATTTTATATTAGAAGAAAACCATACATCCAACTCACCTATAGATTTACTACCCTTTAGGAATAAAACCCATATCCAAAAACCTTTTTAATAACCTGCATGCCCTACTAGTTAATCCATCAATAGGTTGTCAAATACTACATACCTGTAACTCATGCCTTAGAGTGGATTTTACATCCATTGAGATCCTAAAATGTTAAGATGATACAGTTTTATGTTTTGGTATGCATCAAATCCATATCAATAGGATGAAGAAGACCCATACTATGTATATGAAGCATTATTACCCTTAGTTATGACATCTAATTTTAATAGATTGGTCAAATATGGTCAACATCTCTATGGTGGTAATGAGACTTTCCCTGCATCATTACTAGGGAACAAAGTAGAATAATTAAACCAAGAAGAAAAAGGATCTCTATTTAAGGAGAATGATCCACAAGAATTAAAAATTAATTATCTCTCTCCTAATTTCAACCTCACCTCCAAAGCATTTGATAGCACTCAAATGTTTCTCTCACCATTAGAGGTAATCAAAATGAGAAGTCATAAACATAGTGACTTGAATGCAGAAGTCATGTTAATGGATGTTCAATATGAGATTGACCTTATTTAGCCCATATATCCACATACTTTGGCAATTAATGACAAATTCATAAGGTATCTGATATGGGAAGAATATAAAACACTCCCATGTCTTTCAAATTCAAAGGACAATAATGAGTATGTTACACAAGCATCCATTTATATCAAAAATTAGTCACCAAGTGACTAATCTATTGGCTATCATCATGAACATTATACTTTTAGGTTGGATCTTGCAATCAATTTGCTATGTATGCATACCCATCCCTACCCTTCACTATAATAAAATGTATGGGCTAAGGTATATTCTAAATAATATCCCTCATTCTTTCTACAATCTAGAGACAAACCTAATACACAAATTCTATAGTCCTAGTTTATTTGATTTGCATGAGAATAAAATTGACAAATATTTATGGGATAGTGTTTTCCATCATAGAGGATAACATATAATAAATTAGGTGTGACCTTTACCCTTCTCAAAATCCTAAAGAATCAAGTGTCTAACTAATTTAATCATGCACTTGAACATTTCTTGAGATTACTTTTTCTCTTTCCTTTTCATTTACATTTTTATTTTCTTTCCTTCTTATCCCTTGTTGTTAGCTTAGGTTTGCTTTGGTTTGTTTCTCTATTTTCATTATTGGGTTTGTCCCAATTATTTCTCCCCATGGTCCCCTTGTTAATCAAATAAATAGAATGAAGGGTTATTTTAAGAGTAACATACATATCACTCAAAGATCCCAATTGAAATTTTACTAAAATAAATTGTTTGAACCACCATTATTACTTTTTTCATTTCTTGAGTTATAAAGGTCAATGATTCATAATATAAATTTTGAATTTAGAACAACTATTTTCTTATTTGAAGCCATGTAATTCACTTAAAGAAGAATCTAAAAAAAATTTACACATTTATTCAATTCTAGTTTATATTGAGTTGTTATGAACTTGTTCATTTCGTTTTACATGTGGCTTGGTCCACAACCCTCTATGGATGTGAATGAAAAATATCCCTTCAAAATAATTGAGATAAAATTTAAAGTCTAAAATTATCCTCAAAAGGGTGATCTTAACATCCTCCACCATAGGCTTTCTAGCCTAGTTAGTAGTATATCAAGGCATTTGGTAGGGACCAAAGGTATCTATGTCCTATCTATAGACACATGGTGGAAATAAAAAAATTACCACACATCTTCCAACCTAATATAAATTGAAAAAAATATTTTTCCTTTAGTAGTTCTAGCCTTATGTAATTTTGAATTACTGCATGTGAATGCAAAGGAAATGAATAAATCACTTAATCACATAGATGGTTTTCATAAGATTATAGTTTATTTTGTCACTTATTCCCATAAAATTTAGTGCCTTTAAATTTAGGTTTGTTCTAAGTAATTACTTGTAGCTAATTCTTTCTTCTTGTGAAATCTGAGATTCTAGATTATTAAAATACTTAGGAGTATTTCCTAGTAGGAGTCTCTATTTATTATTTCTTGCACAACATGCCCCATTTTCAATATAAAAATGGGGACCCTATTTTGGATATGGGGTATGATTATTATGTTTTAAGATTTCATTATGGTTATTGGTTTAAATATGCCTTTTTAGGAGTCCATTTTTTTAGACGTGAAGATTTCAAATCCGAATGTGCTTTATTTATTTAACTAAGTCTAAATAAATAAAATTTTCATCATAATTTCTTCATCTAATTTGCATCTAGGCTGTTTGGTTTTAATGTTTGAATTTACATGAATCTACTTAGTTTATTTATTTGCTTGTTTTTGAAACACATTTTATAGCTTCTTTTTAGACTATTTTGCCTTAGGTTTGTTCAAATTATTTGACTATTTTAGAGTTTTCTTCCTCATTTTCCTATTAAATTTGATCTATTTTGATTCTCATATTTAGTTAAATGACTAAGCATTCATACAGATTCATTTTATTATTTAGTCATTTTCAATTTAAAATATACTAAATTGGCTTAGGAATTGATCAAAATGACTAAGTTATTACACAATTTCCAATTTATACTTAGTCATTGTTTTGGTTTATGCCTTAATCATTTTATTTTGAAAACTTAATCATTGGTTTTTTAATTCAAATTTATTGACAATGTCATTTTTATTGTTCCCATAAGGGCCTAAGTTTGTCTTAGAGCCACATGGTGACTTCCCATGGCTCCCAACAAATGTAACCCATCTAAAAAAGAATTTCAACACTTGCCCAATTTTAAAAAAATATTTTTTGGTGCCATATGTTGAACTCCCAATGGCTCCAACCATTTATAAAATCATTTTGACACTCAGTCAATACTTGAAATATACCTAGGTTCATGTGTCATGTTTCCTCCCAGTAGGACTTAACCATTTATATTTGAACATGGACTAGTGCCATGTATCGATCTATCGCTAGTCCTAGGCCTATTCAAAATTATATTAATAATTAGTTAATTTTATTTAAGGTTTCTCAGAGGGTCAATGACATTAATAATGCTTTGGAATAATAGTCTAGTGGGATGATGTCACATGGTACAATCGTGCTACTATAATATCTTAGAGATTTTTATACTAGTGTAATGCCTTTAAGCTAGTGGGTTAGTGTGATGATACCACATGGAATCATCCCATTGATATGATATCTTGGAGATGTTTGTACAAATAATAGAGCCTCTAGATAAGCATGGAGTGGGATGATGCCATGTGGTGAAATCCTACTACTAGATTATCTTGAGGTGGTTCATGAAACTATGAATCCCAGTCAATATCTCAATAAAGTGAAATGATGTCATGTGAGAAAATCTTGCTTTACCAAGGAATGAATAATCAACATATACTTAAATGTTTAACCAAGTAATGGAGGAGCAAAGAGAATCCATGTGGCAATAAACCTATTAGAGATACGACCACATTAGATATACATCCAACAAATCATGAGTCTAAAATTGATGGACTATATACCCATTTAAACCATCAAAAGTCTCAAGAGAGCATGAAAAGGCCACATAGCCACAAAAATGAAGAAATTAAATGGAAAATCCAAATCACATTAGTGTAGGTGGGCTTCCAAGTGTCAAAATGGGACCCATAAAATGAAAATAGTAATGTAGTGAATGAATAAGAAGGAGAAGCTACCTGGAACTAGCTTGTAAAAAATAGGACACATTGGTTACACAACCAATAAAGCACTAGCTTGAATTTGATGGCCTGTCTATCCATCAAATCTATAAAGAGGTTGACAATAGAATGCACATCTAGTTTGATTTGTAGAATCAAATCATAGTTCAACGAAATCATGAATAAGGTAGGAATCATTATCATGAGATGTGTAGTGGGATCATGTAAGAGTTTAAAAGATAAACTTAGCCTTAAAGAGGCATGTCTTTAACTACACAAGACATGGGTGGCTAGTTATCTTGATTAAATCTCTAATGACATTCCCTTATAGACATTAATTCTTGATTTGGTATAGAATGGTTCTTGTAATCATATAAAATGAAAAATTGGATGACTTAGACATGGCTAATAGCACCAACCTATAGCTCCTCCTTCTTGCTCACTCAACCCTTCTCAGCTAGACTTTCACTGATTCCCAGTCACTTGTAGCTTCTCAGACTTAGAATTTTGAGACCTAAGAAGCACTCTAAGATTGAGACCCATCTCCCCAAGTCTCATCCTTCTAGGACAATAGTGCCCAACTTGGATAGGAGTTCTATAATTTAGGGGTGTCCTATTTTGGACATTGTTGTCCAAGTTCACTTTAGCCTTAAACAATCAGATTTTCCTAATTCCTTATATTTTTCCTTGTCAACCTAATACAAGATCATCTAACCCATGACCATCAGTTTCCCTATAAAATTCCATTAAATGCCTATTTAAAAGGGTTGACACTCATTCATAGGAAAGAAGCATGAATATAAGCAACCACACTCAAACACTCTTCCCTATTCTTTGCATACAAACTTCCAAGACCAATTCAAGCCTATTCAAGCACTCATACTAGTCTGTAGCCATAAAAAGTACATTCTAATTTCACATTATAGTTGTATAAATCACACAATTACATGAATCACTTCAAATGGGAGAACTACATTATCTTGATCCCCCTTTAGAGTATTGGTATGTAGGTAACATTCCCACACATGGGGTGTGAAGTGCATCCAACATATCCTTTACACACTAACCCCTTCTCTCTTTCCCAAGTTTTCTACTTAAGTTCAAGTACTAGGAGTTCCTAAGGGTTTTGAATATTGAATCAGACACACAGTAAGATCCACATAGAATCAAGCTTCAATATTTCATTTCCAAGTTGTCACAGGCCTACCTAATAGAACCCAAAAAAGCTAGACCACCAAGATAATAATGCCAAAAGTGAATTGTAGTGCTAGAAGTGGACAACAATGCCAAAAAGTGGACTACACCACCAACTAGTAGATTTTTCTAAGTTTGGCACTCTTGTTTGATCTATAAATAGATTTTTGTTTCCTATTTATGATAGTTTACAATCCTTAAACAATAATTTCTAGATCCTACCTCATCCATTTGAGCCTAGAATAAGCTAAGTTTGATTTCTTTACACTTCTTACTATTTTTGAAAAATGTAAAATACATATCTGTTTACAAAAATTAGTAGGATAAATAAGACACATTAATTATTGATTTATATTTACTCATACCTTTATTTTCTTAGGAATTAAACACCTAATTACCAAAAAGAATAAAACCATAGAAACCCTAATTATTTCTATTTTGTTGTCTCCCAAAAATATCACTCATTTTTGGGACAACATTTGAACTATTTTGGTCTTACAGACCAAAATTGTCTCTTCCCTTATCAAAAGTTTTCTTGGGAATTCAAATTCCTCAATTTTCAAGCTTCTCAAAAATCTATGGACTCTACAGGCTTAAATCTATGGAATCTACAGGCTTGAATCTACGAACTCAGCAAGAAGAGAAAATCTATGAACTCTGCAGGCTTGAATCTATAGAATCTATAGGCAAAGTTTAATGGGCCTTACAGGTTGATTTCTATAGACTTGATTCATATGGACTCTCCAGGATTGGTTTAGTGCCTTGGTTCAATCAAAAATCTCCATTGACAAGCATCTAAGCAAAAGAGGCTTGAACCATTGAACCGTTGAACCATTGAACCACTTTGGTTCAAAGGTTCAATGAGTTCAAGGTTCAATTGGTTCAACGCTTTTGGTTCAATGATGGGTTAAATCAAAGGAATGGTTTAATGGCTTGGTTTAATGAAGTGGTTCAACATTTTGTTCCACTCAGGTGGTTTGTCTGCTTTGTTTCAATGTTTTGGTTCATCCTTTGGTTCAATCAAATGGTTCATCAATCGGTTCAAGGATTTGTTTGAACCATTGAACCAAAGCTTGGTTCAATGGTTGGTTCAATGTCTTTTGGTTTGAAGGTGAGTTCAAATACATGGTTTAAAGTCTTCATTTGAATCGTTGAACTAAAACTTGGTTTAATGGTTGGTTCAAACAAATGGTTCAATGACTTAGTTCATCTGCTTGGTTCATTTGATTGAACCATCAGCTTAAACCATGGGCTTGAACCATTTTTGTTCAAATCTTGGTTCATTGGCTTGGTTTAACATTTGGTTCAACCAAGCAGTTCATTATTGAGGTTCAACGAAGTGGTTCAATGGAGCAGTTCACTATGATGGTTCAAAGGAGCGGTTCAAATGTAAAATTTCAAGAGAGCTTCCCAAAGGACAAGTGCCCTTGCAGAGGGAAATTGGTTGACAAAAACACCCTTTGAAAGGGTCATTTTCAAAGAAGGCCACAAATGTAAATTCTTTCAAAAATTTTGTTTAAGGTAAACAGTCATAATTCTTTCAAACTTTTGTCTGAAGGAATTCCTTCAGACAAAAAGTCTAAAAGAATTCAAAAAGTAATTGTGGGAAGAAAACCCAAAGGAAATTCTCAAAGGCAAATGGAACAAATGGAAATTCTATGGAATTTTTGTCTATGGGAAATTTCTGTGAAAAATTTGTCTGCATGAAAAATACCCGTGGAGAAAGCCCAGGGAAAATACCCGTGGAGAAATCCTGAGAGACAATCCACTAAGGAAAAGCCCACAAGAGAATTTTAAGGTGAAGGCCATTAAAGGACCTTGAAGGAAAGGTTCCCTTATGGGGGACTCTCAATTTCCAAATTGTAAGACACATCCCTAAAGCCAAAAGGTCATCTTCCCTTTGGGAAGATGTGAAACAAGAAATCCGAAGGAAGAACTTCGCTATCCACGAGAGAATGCCAAAACCTGAAGGCCATCCAAAGACCACCCAAAAGAGTAGATTATTTTCAAGAAAGTGCCAAATATAAAATCCAAAGAAGTAACAAGGGGTGATGCACCCGAAGATGTCAAATTTAAGACAACTAACTAGCCATTGAAAACATAGTGATGGGCACACAAATGTCAATTTTAAAGCTCATAAAATAGCCATTGATCCTTTAAATCTACAAACCTAAATGAATTCATAGGCTTTAAGGCCAAGGCTAGTAGAAATAAAGGAAGGAATAGAACAATAAATTGAATATAGGACCTGATTCAATTAACCAAAAAAGGAGGAACGATGAAGGTAGGATCAGATCGCCAGGTGGACATTTAAAGTTGCAAACTTTCAATAGCATGACTTGTTTATCTGTGTTGAGAAAAACAAATGGGTAGATGCCCCTAAATTCTAGCCTATCTTCTAAATATATTCTAATGCAACATGATGTGTTACTATTCTTGAGTCCTTCTTGAAGTGTCTATATAAGGGACTCTCTTTTATTGTAAATATATCTCTTTTTGACAATCAGAATGAAACTCTGCCCAAATTGAAAGGCACTTTTGAGACTTTGAGCTTAGTTTGTTAATCATATTTTGTTATTGGAATAAGAAAGCAAGTGATTTTTTAGACTTTGTGCTATGATATCTTTTTTTTTGGGGAAACTATTCTTATGTCTTTTTCCTTAATATATCTTCTATTCCTTTAATTCAATAAGCAAAATTAGTGACAATAGTCAGGAAGGTGTCCTGAAGAGTCAAGTGTGGAGAGACTTTGTGCCCCCATAATTGCCTTTAGTATGTTTTCTTTTCATTTCTATGTAAAGGACCTTGGGATGAATTTGTGCCCTCATTGTCTTTCATAGCTTACTCTTGAGCAATTCAGGTGGAGACTTTGTGTTGCATCTCGATTTGCTATTTATTACATCATTTGCTACATGTTGTAATTACTATTAGGAGTATTCTTGTGGTTTGCTGAATAGTACTTCTGAAAGAAGAGGAGTGATGTTTGTCATTTCCCTTGAGTTTTTCCTTTGATTTACACACATCATCTCTGAAGAAAGAGAGATGGATGGTTTGTCCTACCCTTGAGTATTATATATACATACAAACATATATATATATATATATATATATATATATATATATATATATATATATATATATATATAGGGAACCTCCCTTAATGAGAGGAAAGATCAGTCTCTTTCTGATGTGGTAAAACTACACATTTGGATGACTAATCTTCCTACTTTGGCTGATTAGACCTATTTTGTTTATCAGTACACTGATCGACAAAATATTCAACCAACAATTTTTATTCTTTATTTCTAAATTTTTTCCATAATTTCCTTATTTTTATTAAATTTAAAAATTATAAATCTATTAATTCATTACAAAAATATCACATATTTTGTTCAAAACCTAGTTTACACATACTAGGTCCTTTCTACATACAAACACTTTCAAACCACTAGGAAAAATATACTACTAATTTTAGAAATAGTTTTAGATTTTTCCTCAAATTTTCAAAATTAAAGCTACAAATTTTCTATATTTTTTTCAAATTACTACACTAATTTTGAAAAAAATCTTTCAAAACCCTAGTTGCATCAAATACATCTTAGTTATTCTTTAGTACTTTTTGCATAGTTTTCTAAAAATTTAGTTGCATATCTAACATAGAAAAATCAATTTCAAATTCAAATTCATATTATTTTGCAAATAATATTTTTGGAATATCCCTAGTGGTATATAATAGTTCCTTTTTTCTATTTGAGGCATCACCTTACATGTTTGGTATCGTAATATTCTTTTTTCATAATTTCCAATTCACTATTTTATGAACTCTATGTTTCTTAATTTTAGTACTTTCCATTTTCTATTGGAAATATTGTCATTGATGTCAAAGGTCTAGTATTATTGGTGATAAAGGCCCCATTGCAATTAATGATGTTTTTAATAGTAATATCTTGGCTAATATGTGTTAATATTTATTTAATATTAACAAATATATTTTTGGTTACATAAAGTCAAAAGAAGGGCCCATAAAGAAGTCAAAGAGTCATGGGGTAAAGATAAAATTAGAAGAATGGGATGCATTTTCCCATGAAGAGTCATCTTGGGGAATTCCAAGAGTCACCAAGTGAAGACAAAAGAGGAAGGGTACAATCTCTCATGAAGGGACACTTTGAGGAATACAAAAAGTCATCAAGATAAAGACAAAAGAGGAAAGGACACTTTTGCTTATGAAGGGTCACCATATGACTTTTCAAATGCAAGGATATAAAGGGTCATGCAAGTTTGGTTCCATTTTCCATGAGGATTGAAGGGTCACAAAGGGTGAAGGCCAAAGGTCATTTAGAAAGCTATAAATAAAGGCTTGAGAAACCATTTTTAATATGTGAGATTGAGTATGAATTGTAATTATCATATCTAGCTTAGAAGAGTAGAGGAGAGAGAGGAAAGAGATATTTTAATGTGATATCATTTTTTGAGGAAGAAACATTAAGATATAGTTATGTGTTATACACAAAAGGGGTTGGTGCTCATGAATAGTTGTTATGTTGGTGCTCAACAAAGGGGTTGGTGCTCTTGTGGGTTAGTGCTCGTGAATATTTGTTGTGTTGGTTCTCATCAAAAGGGTTAGTGCTCTTGTGGGTTGGCGCTCATGAATAGTTGCTATGTTGGTGCTCAAAAAAGGGGTTGGTGCTCCTATGGGTTGGTGCTCCTACAATTTGGTGCTTGTGAATATTTTAGTTTGAGTTGGTAAACATTCATATACTTGAGATTTTTCTCCATGGTTTTTCCCATATTGGGTTTCCATGTTAAATCTGGTGTCTCTCTCTATCTCGTGTGGTGTTTATTATTTCAGTTTTATAGCATATCTTGAATGTATGGTTAAGTGCAATTTTATTAAGGGAAAGTATATAAGATTTATGATATACTGATTCACCTCCCCTCTTAGTGTATCCCATTCTTAAATTTTTTTCCCACATTGCCTATTAACAAATATTACAAAAAAATTTAAAAACATTTCAAATTATTTTCCTACGTTACTAATTTCTCAATATACCAATTTTGATGAAAATAATAAAAGAGAACTTCAATAAATCTTAACCAAACATTTAGATATGCAAGATAAATTGCTTATAATTTTATAAGAAGAATAAAAAAAAGTAACCAATGGGAAATCTTCTCAAACTATAGAGCAACCAGTTGCAAATGACACTATAGGGACAACTATGTCTCAACCACCCCCTATAACATCCTAACCTTCATCTATGACACAAGTTGTAGCTAGTAAATCCCTATCTCTTGTTATGGCATCTCTTATGAAAGAGATCTAATCTCTTCAATCCAAGGTGCAAAATCTTGAGAAAGGTACCACTAGACCTATATAGGCATTGGATTCTTTTGTACTTATGCATATAGCATTAACTTGTGACATTACTTCGGCACCCTTGCTATAAGGATTTATTCAAACCAAGATTATTCTTTATGATGGCAAGAGTGATATAGAGACACATTTGAGAGCCTTTCATGTAGCATGTTTGGATTATATACCCAATGATTGGGTACTTACCAAACACTTTTTATAGAGCTTAAAGGATTATGCTATACAATGGTTTTATAGTCCACCTAATCAATTGATCATAGTATTCAATCCTTTAATAGATATGTTATTAACACATTTTAATATTAATATTGGTGATAAGGTCTCATATTCATAGAATTTACAATAGAAACAAAGGTCAAATGAGCCTCTCATGGATTATGTTCTTAGATACAAGACTATTATGGCTAAGTTAACTAGCCCCATGGCTGATCAAGAGCTACATGACATCTACAAATAGAGACTTATACCAACACTACATGAATCCATTATGTTTAAAATATTCTCTTCCTTCACCAAATTATGTCATACACTTAAGGGAAGAAAATTCAAGTTAATCTCAATGGGAAAACTCAAGTATATTAAAGTACTCTAGACACAACAAAAAAGAGTAATAACAAATTCCCATACAAGGTCACACTCAGTGACAACAAGAATCAAAATTAACCAACAGTCAATGTGGCTTTAGTGTCCCCTTAACATGTGGTTTTATCAGCACCTCCTTGATTTGTATTTACTAATTTACCAGTTTCTCTAGCCAGAGTTCTGCAATAGTTATTAGAATGCAACATCATAACTATCCTACCTATTTGGGAAGTAGATCTAGCAAAGCCTCTTTTATGAGGATATGATCAACATGAATTTTATGATTTTAATAGGGCACTAGGCCACACAAAAAATAGATGCATCAATTTGTGACATAAGATACAAGATTTGATTGATGATAATATACTTGATTTGGGCAATTCAATTAAACCTCTAAAGATAAAGCCAACACAAGATAAATATTTGAAAATATTTTCAAATCCATGTCCATTGCATTTAAAACAAGATAAAGAGGACACATCAAGTGTTCATCATACATATCATACACATCCTCCACTAGTTACATACTAGGCACCTTCAGTTGAGGCACATCCTTTTAGAGGCATGATAGGTGTGTATGAGTCCAGAGTTCTAGCCAGGCCTTTGATATATATTTTAGATCAAGAGATTGTAGAGGATGATACAAGTTATAATTCACTTTTTATTAGAGTACATATCCATAAATAGCCTATTTATAGTGTACTCATTGATAATGGTTTTAGATTTAATATGTGCACCTTCACACTACTACAATTTTTGGGTTATTCAAATTAGGATATCACTTTGATTAATATAATTATTAGTGGTTTCAGTGGGCATGTTTAGAGTTCATTAGGTGAAATAGTAATTCCATTAAATGTTGGTCTTATATATGTGGCTACACCATTCTCTACTATTCCTAGCATAAGAGCTTTTGACATACTACTTGGTTGATTATGGATTCAAAAACTCATGGAAATACCTTTTACAATTAATAGATGAATGAATTTCATTCATGCTAATCAGGTTATTACAGTTGGTGGAGTTCCTTATGAGTCACCACTCCCCACTTTAGAGCCATCTACTAGCTTTTAATCACCATATCTAGTTCTTCTATCAATTTTAACTTCTCTTATAGACTCTATTCTAGTTTCACTTTAGGTTTAGCCATAGTTACAAAATATATCACTAGTACAAAGGGTTCATACATGCCCATAACCTCAAGATTCTAGATGGCTTCTAGTGGTAGTATTCACAACTAAAGTATTTACACTATGATCTCATTTATCTACACAAAGATAATGTATTCACAGAACTTCTTCTCCTACTTTTAGATGGGTCCTCAAGGGCCCTATAGTTGCATCCACTTCTCAGAGTCATAGGGGGAACCCATATTCAATTTCCACATAGATTTTAGAGTAGTTACAATTTACACACATTTCAGCTTCACAATCTCATTCATACGCTTGTGCCTCATGATCACACATGATTTAGTTGTTTGACATAGGATACCAGGATAGTGAGTCTCACTTGAAACTCATCATTTAGTATCATTTCTTCTTAGTCATTCTTGTACATAGTTTAAATATTTAAAACACACACAAACACACACACACACACACACACACACACACACACACACACACACACACACACACACACACACACACACACACACACACACACACACACACACACACACACACACACACACACACACACACACACACACACACACACACACACACATATCAAAAATGCCAAAAATATTTTGATTTTATTCATCACCCATGCTTTACATCACTACTATCATGCTAGGACTTATATTTGTTGTTTCATGTTATTTTATGTCAATTTTATACATTACCATGATTTAATTGATCTTATTTGAGGTTGTGCAATGACATCCAACTACTTGTTTGCTTCATTCTACCCATATAGGGGGAATTCTTAATTATACATTTTAGACATACATTGTTATACATACCCACTGGGGGCATCTTCTACATGACTACACCATCCAAGGTATGTCATTCCTACACCAAAAACTTTGAGTTATCATGTTGATGTACATTAATTTATAGCTTATATAGAACACTATATCAACATCTCACTATTATCTATAACTTGTGTATTTATTAGCATATACCTAGTCTTGTACTACACATGTTTTGCATACTTTCACAATTACTTTGATTAGTTAGATGTGATTATCTCTTTCCAGTTATTACATGTTTTCTATACTTAGCGTATCTTGTGTGATTACATTTTAAATTCAAACTTTTTTCCTAATTGTGCCTTAGGACATTTGCCAATGTCCTTAATTTGTACTGCACTATGTGTCTGAGGCCTGTGTGCCAATTTTTCTTATTTCACTTATATGTGTATGTGGCATTTGAACATGCCTTCTATGTTTGTTTTTAGTTTGAGTGACATGTGTCAATGTCCTTTGTTTCCATGGCCCCTTGTCCCATCTAGTATGCTTATTTCTTCTTGATTCTTGCTTGTTGATTGTTAAATATATGTAATGCTATGATCCATATCATGCATTTTCTTTACTTTATTAGATGCCATGATGGATATCATGTTTCATCCCTCCAACTAACAACTAATAATTAAAATTTATAGTTTTAGTTTAGTATATTATACATGTTTTCACATTGTTATATCTATCTAGGCATAACATTATTGATATAAAAATATCTTGGTACAAACATTGCTATAGCTTGAAACATATAGTCAAACATCAAATGCTATATCATATATATTTTTAGAATTAACACACTTGCAAGACTCTTTTCTTCAGAGGGCAAGCATTATAGGTTCATTAATCTTATCCTAAGAAGAGGGGGCATAAAATAGGGGCTTTGTCATAAAGAAAAAACCTCCTCAAAATCACAATAATAGCATTCAAAATAGTCAACATAGAATCTAAAGGTCAAACTAGTCAAATCAAAGCAAAAAAATAGTAGTCTCAAATCAATAGTCAGTTTTTAGACCAGATAGTCCTACTAGAAATGGACAATAGTGCCAAAAAAGGATAGTAGTGATATAAATATATAGTAGCATGAAAAATAGGGGTGTCCATAGTTTGGTGCTCTTATCTAGGTAGAAAAACACTCAAGGTTTCCAAAACTAGGCAAAATGTCTAGTTTAGGGATAAATTTTGCACTTCCAGATCCTTCAAATTCAGTAATTTCAACATAGTTTTCTTAGATACATAGGTTTATCATGCATGGCATGATGGTTCTAACTTTAAATTTATATTGAGTAGTTGGCATAAGTTTCATATCAAAATCCATGTTTTAAACATCATTCATTAGAGGTAATGTGTGTGACACATTGATCTTATTTTCCTTTTGAGTTTAATTTATTCTAGGCATTCTTAGCAGTTGCATGCCTTACTCCATTTATAGGTGGTTGGCATCACATTCAAGTTAAACTTTCATATAATTTTATTTTTTTAAGTACCTGAGTTCTTGATTTAAATTACATATAAGCCTAGTACATCATTTTTGAAGTGTATTTCATACAAGCCTAATCTCCACTTTCAAAATGGCTAAGAGTGGCCTAGTTTCTAGCACAAATTAGACAATCCATGCCACAGTGTCATATTTTTAGCACATTCATATTCCATGAGATGTCTCATATGACATATATTCTATATAGATATCACTTCATAGATCTAATTCATAGGGCAATGATGGAGCCAAAGGGCCATTCTTTATATTATTGAGCCACATATTTAGAGGGATTAGACATACAATCCAGACATCGATTAGCACATGCATGATTCATTAACTTTACTTAGTTTGAAATGATGGAGCTAAAGGGATATGATTTACATATTTGAGCCACATTTCATGGAATTGAGCACTCAACTCTGATCATGATATTACTCTTGATTCAAAACATACTTATTATAATTTAGCATCATAACAAGTTTTCTATTGGTTCACATACCTGATGAGGTGTATTCTTTCTTCTCTCTTCCTTTACTCAGCTTTTATACATTCTTATTTTTGATATAGCATATCTAGTGAGAACTAATCTACTTCATGTTTCTATTTTCAAATTCACACATCACAACATGCTCTCTCTATGCACATCCAACATCACATAACTTCATGAGCTTTTCCCTTAAAAGTAATTTCAAGTATGCATCTATTTTTTCTTTATCCTAGTATTTTGATTTGCTACATCACTAGAGAAAATGGTGGTAAAATGTAATCATATAAAATGCAAAATTAGATAAATTATGCAAGGCTAATAACACCCAACCTATAGGTCATCTTTCTTGCTCACTCAACCTTCTTGGCTAGGCTTTCATTGATTCTCAATCACCCATAGCTTCCCAGACTTAGCATTTTGAGACCTAGGTAGTACTATTAAACCAAATCCATCCCCTTAGGTCTCAATCTACTAGGAAAATAACACCTAACTTGGATAGGAGTACCAGAATTTAGGGGTGTCCTATTTTTGATGCTATTGTCTAAGTTCACTTTAGACTTAAATGGTCATATTTTCTTGTTTCCTTATCTTTTTCCCTATTGGACTAATACAAGCTCATCTAACTCATGATCATTATTTTCCATATAAAATTTCATTTAATGTCCATTTAGAAGGGTTGGCACTCATTCACAGAAAATAAGCAATATTACAAGAAAACACACTCATGTAGTCTTCCCTATTCTCTATATACAACCTTCCAAGACTAATTCAAGCCTATTCAAGCACTCATACCAATCTCTAGTCATCAAAAGTACATTCTAGTTTTGCATTATAGTTGTATACATCACATAATTACACCAAGAACTTCAAATGGGAGAACTACACTAGCTTTATCCCTCTTTGGAGTATTGGTATGTAGGCAACATGGCCACACATGGGGTATAAAGTGCATCCAAAATATCCTTTACATAGTAAGCCCTTATCTCTTTCCCAAGTTTTCTACTTGAGTTCAAGTACCAAGAGATCTTAAGGGTTTTGAAGATTGAATTAGACACACAACAATATTTGCATATAATTAAGCTTTGATATTTCACTGCTAGGGTGTCATAGGCCTATTGAATAGAACCTATAAAAACTAAACCACTAGGACAATAGTGTCAAAAGTGGACATCAACATCAAAAGTGTAAAATAGTGATATAAAGTAGACTGTAGTGCCAAGTAGTAGGGTGTCTTGAGTTTGGTACTCTTGTCCAATTTAGAAACAAAGCTTTGGGTCCTATTTATGATAGTCTACCATCCCTACACAATAATTTCTAGATCCTACCTCATCCTTTTTATCCTAGAATAAGCTAAGTTTGATTTCTTTACACTTCTTACTCTTTTTTGAAAAGGTAAAATAGATGTATATTTACACAAATTATTAGGCTAATTAAGACACATTAATTACTGATTTAAGTTTACTTAGACCTTTATTTTATAAGGAATTAAACACCTAATTCCCAAAAAGAATAAAATAGTTCCCAATATTTTCATGGTGCAACAGAGTGGGATTCAATCCTAATGGACCTTAAGTGGCCCTACCACATTGATGATTACTACAAGTACCCCGTTAGTGGGTGAATTTCAACTTGAATATACATTTAAAATCCTCAAGCCTATGTGCCTATATAATATCAACTTTTGAATATAATAATGGTTGGCATTTTTTAGGACTAAGAGGATTATGATTTGACTATTCTCTTTAGGATTAGAGGAGACTATGTATTTTTGGCTTATTTTAGATTAAAACTTAGAGTAGTGGAATAGTAAATTTCATTTCATGCATCTCCCTACTTTCTAAATTAGTTTCTTGATTCTAGGCTATTTGGAAGCTGAGTTTATAGGTCACTAAGAATTTGATGAATCCTAAACGATACTTAATAGAAATATCCTTATAGAAAATCTTTTTTATTAGATATACTTAGTATTCACATGTATATGGTGACCTTATTTTTCTCTTTGGCTATGTAACTTCATTCCATAGACTCTTGTTGTCATCATTTGTTGACGTTGTGCTAGGTCTAGATCAACTAAGGACTCATTACTCAAAGATTTGTTTGCTCTATAGAATTAGTTTAACACACATTAGAATGTGATCTCCTTATTATTTTCTCTGCCTACCATTCTCTCATTTTCCACCTTTTTATTAGGGTATTATATTATATTATTTTAGTTTATGACTTACAATATGATTCTAACACTTACTTTGATTGCATGTTCCTTTTCCTATTGCTCATTTATCCATTATTAAACTTATAAGTAATAGAAATTTTCATCTTGAATAAACTATTTCATATTTAAATCATTCTTCTAATTCTTTAGGCATAATCTCTTTATTTTAATGTGTATGGATCTACTTGAAATACATACTAAAGACCCTTGATATGTTGTGGTCAGAACAAGCTAATTGGGTTACTTTACATACTAAGATCTAGTAACCAAGACCTTTGAGAGATTTCATCACACAAATATCATTTCAAAAGAGATAGGGTTGAACAACCCTACCTAAGTTGTTATGTCAAAATACCTCACAATAATTAGATCCTAAGAATATCAATGGTATGAATGAAATATCAATTTTAGTTGAAAATAAGGACTTATCTAAGAACTAAATCATTTATCATGAATATGGAAGCCTCCAAATATTTAATTCTACTTCATTTATAATTTTTTGGATCTAAAACCTCACCAAGGTGGTGAAACAAAGCTAGATTATATAATGAGGCTTTTAATTTGAAGTTAGATGGTCCTTGTCACCAATTATTCAATCTTTAAAATACCCATGTTTTGTGTAGTCATGAATATAAAATTATGCTTGAGTATGAGTTACACACACCTTTGAAACATTATCCATTCTATGGCTATGGCATATAATACAAGGGTTGAGCTTTAAATTTACACTCTTTTAACTTATTCCTAAATATGCTCACCTTTGAAATTCTCTCAGAAATTATTTACAAAATGGGAAACATATAAATATTTAAAATTAAATCAATAGGGTGATGGGAAAATCATATTATTATGTAATAAAATGGAAATAATTCCTAAAAAATTCATTGGTAAAACCATAAAATACCCACTAAATATATAGTAAAATAATATATCTTTTCTTAATATTTTGGTCCATGAAATCTACTTGACAACAACAATAATCCATAAGGAGAAAAATAATAAATAATTGTGTATTTGTGAGTCTTTATCCATGATATTAACATTATTTATATAATTTACCCATTATTTATCTATCAAATTATAAAATGGATGCTTTGGTTGAGTATAAAGAACTTTGTGATCTCTATCATTCTCTAATATGAGCATGATATACGATGGATTATTTGTATTTCTAGTTTATTCTTCATTATCCCACTCCTCAAGACAATCAATGATTTTCCTTTATATCACAATTTATTAAAATAGAGATTAAAATATTATGGGACAACCTTCTATAAAACATGGACCCTTGTATTTTTAAAAGAGTTAAGCTTTTCCATGCTATAATTATAACTATTAAACAAAAACACAACCTTCTCCTTTACATAGTGATTTGTCCCATAATTTTTGTGCTCATATTCTAAAAATAGTTATTCAAAAATAATTAAATCACTATAAAACTTAATCTTATTATTAAATCTATAAGAAACATCTTCACTTTCATTGGTGTAATTATTCACATGTTCTTCACATACTTAAACAAAGTGTTTTAACCTTTTAGGACTTAGATGTATGTAAACCCTAGTTTGTTAAAGAACTAAGTATAGTAAATTAGTGTAAAAATATGAAATAAATCCAACCAATAATTTGTTACATAATTGAATTAATTTGACCTTTCTAAAAATAACAATAAATAATGTAAATGAGAACTTAGCTAGAAAATGACTAAGATGGATGATCTAAAGGCTAAAACCTGAGGTAGAGCCTAGTTTAACTATAAAAAATAGGATCCATGTGTCAAAACCCTCCTAGATAGTATTTCCATAATTAAACAATAGTTCCATATGTCATTAGTGTCCCTATTTTTATGGTAGTGTCCTCTATGTAAAATTGTTTTGAGATTTTAAGTATGCCTATGTTTGGGTCTATAAAACCTATTGCTAAATGCATTAGTTATGGATCCCTATATATGACCTATTTTAACTAATTTTATTTAAAATACCTAGTCATCCAATTTTTTAGAGTATCCAATTGATATAATTAGTAAAGTGTGTTTATTAGTGGGGTAGGCTGGATATCCTCAACATGCCATTGTGATGAGAGTTGCCTACATACCAATACTCTGAAGAGGGGTCAATATTGATGTATTATGATTGTTTATTTGAGTTATTTGAATGTGTTTGATACTATAAATTTGAGTAATATGAGATTAGTAATGTTTTAGATGGTTATATGCAGAAGTAGGTTAGAATAGAAATCGATAACCTTAATTGTGCACAATTTATTTTGAGTTTGTATATGTAATTTGCATCTCATTTCCATCTAGTGGTTAGAGGGATAGAAGTCATGTATATATATGGTTCTAGTGATTTTGTAGGTGTTAAAATAGGTTTAGGGAGACCCTAGGTGGTCTAAGATTTGAAAAGATGTATATTCATGGAAAAAATAGAGAAAGGATAATAACACAAAATTTGGGACACTAGCACCATGTGGTGATATAGTATTTATTATGGTGTTAGTGTCCAAGTGGCATAAACTAGGGCATGAAGGGCTAGGTTGTTATAATGATGTCTTATGAATGTTTTAGGGATATCTAGGGACACTTGTGACCCACCCAAAGGTTAGATAAGTGTGAAAATAGGCCCTAAGATATGTCTAAGGATAAACTAGGGATAGGTGGTCTCAAGTAGCACTCTTAGCACCATAGTGTCATTTTTATGTGACTACATTCCACCCTCATTCTATAAATACAACAAATCAAAATGACTAAGATAAAGTAAAAAGAAGTATACCTAGACTTAGCTAAGAGGTAAAGCCAATGAATCTAGATTTGAGTATGTGAAGCATGCTCCATTTTGTGTTTAATAAGTGAAACATGCACAGATCAATACTTACTTAAGAGATATCATAAGTAGAAGAAAAAATGAGTAAAGAAGTAAAATTGAGTAAAGAGATAAAATTGAGTAAAGGGATAAGAGATAGAAAAGGAATGAATACACCTCACTGGGTATGAGAACCAATGTATAAACTTATATGTGCACATGCATATAATGATTAATTGGTGAATATATTAGATTGGGATGATGGATTACTCAATCCTCATGTGTGGGTGGCTCAAGAACTCAATCCAATTTTGACTCCATCATTTCCCACCCCTGCTTGGTGGATCATGACCTATGAATAGCTTGGATTGGCCTAGTGGTGTGTATAATCCTCTCATCTAGGTTGATAAAGAACTTAAGTAGATTAAGAATCCATCATTACCTATCCATGTGTAGTTGATGAATCCATAACTAAAACTATGTGATGTAACTAAAAAATTTCTAACTAGAGATGTCAACACTATAGCCACTTGGGCATATTAGGCAACTTTAGCCCATTTAAGAATGCCAACCACTATAGATGGAGTAAGTCACGAATATAATGTGTAACATGGAATAAGGTGTCTGATGTATATAACATATAGAATGACATGGAGTTAGTCATTCCATCTGATTAACTGATGTGTAAGTGAGAATATAGAAAATATGTGTTGCACACATGCCCCCAAATATGATATTTAAGCATATGGATTATGAATTGAGTTTTAATAATTTGTATATACGCATATGAATTGAAATAGGAATTATCATGCCACACATGATGCTCCCATTTTAAGTAAACTAGTATGAATCTGAGTTAAATTGAGCTAAAACTAGTAATCTATAAATGAACCTATGTAAATATGGATTGTACCTAATATAATTTTCTAGCCAATATGGAATTTTATGGAAGTAAAGCAATTGGATAGTAACACCATATATTGGATAGTATTTCCATGTGGTACTAGTGTCCTAATTTGGGTGCTAATGTATGATTGCTACGATTTCTATGCAACTATATCTAATCTCCATGTCATTATTTCCCACTATGTTTAACTAAGTCTTATTTATATATTTCAAGTCTATGTGATAAAAATTGTATTCTGAATGTATTTTGATAGCCTAATTATGTATGAAAAACCCTTTTAAATTCCCCATTTTTTAGGGGAGTTGTTGAACCTATGCAAGATCTATCCTCAAAATAAAAACCTTTGTAAAATATGTGATATAGTATATATGATATCTACATAATAATCCATATAATGTGTATACATAAAATTATAATGTAAGATAGTTTGATTATAAGTTTGTAACATGAAATGTATGTTAAGTCTAACATTCACAAGGCTATCAACATAGATATAACAGTGTATGTGAATAGCAAACTGAGTAATAACTAAGTAGCTACCTAGGGGAGATGGGGCATTATGTCTATCTTGACACCTAAATACTAAGGGGAGATGTATAATGTACCTTATTAAATCTAACACTAGAGTGTGTGACAATCAAGAGAGAAGTGTCATGATCATGACACATACAAAAAATCATACATACAATACACATGAGGCACACAAAGTAGGCCAAGGGGCCACAATATAAGGGACATGGGAAGATGTCATTAAATATGAGAAATCAATACATATAATGACATGTTCAAATTTCCACATATTCAAAAATAAATCAAGTTGGACTAGATCCACATAGAAGGACATGTTTAAATATCCATATACATAATCAAAAAAATACACACAAGGACATGGTAACATGTCCAAAGAATACATATAGTGAAAATAAGTGGTTTATAGCCATATATCAATCGAATATTAAAATATCCTTGAATAAAAGAAGCATAGAGACATAATCAAGTATAAACTATGAAATATAAAAATGAAAGTATGCATGAACTTGTATTACAAATCTCTGTGAGAGATATGGGGTGCATATGATGAGTCTAAAGTAGTAGTAGCTGACAAAAAATATGAGTAGGCATAGTATGATCAGTATCAAGATATAATAATGCTAAATTTTTTATGTAAATTTTATAAATATGTAACCTAGTAATTAAAATTGTGTGTAGGGTCCCCCCAAATGGGTGAATATGCCAAATGAATAACCCATGTATCTATGTATATGCCCCCAATGGGTAGATAATTGTAAATATGGATTGGATTAGTGGACTTGAGTCTTATAAACTATCTAAAATCACTCAAAATGAACAAGTGAAGCATGTATGTATGATAAAAAATTGACTATAATAAGATAGCTAGCATTTGTAGTGTATAAAAAATATAAGTGTAAACATGGCAATGCATAGAATCTATTTATGTTTCTTGAATAAATATTTGAATGTTTATGTATTTTTTATATATTTTATGATTTTTTTAATTTTACGTATATATTCTATGTACAAGCAACATGAAAATGAAACTATATACAAGGATAAATGAATAAGGAAAGTATGCACAAGAAAGGAAGAAAAATACTAACCAATGAGTCTCATGGGAGACTCACTATCAATGTGGCATGTGTCAAATAAAGGAATGGTGATCATGCATGATATATGAAAAGGTAAATTTAGTCCTAGAACCTACTATACTAAGTGATCAATAGCTATCACTACAAGTGAAATGGTGCTAGGTATCTTTGAAACTGACTATGGTGTCATGTGAAAAACAGTGTTCTTAGGGACCCATATGGTATAAGATGTTATAGATAGCATAATTACCATATGTTGAGAAATTTAAGAACTCAATAATTTTTATATTAGGAGAAAAAAGTAGGGAGAGGCCCTATATAAATAATAACATATATCTGATGTAGGGGTCTCTATAATAATGGTATATGTGGGAGAGTATGTGTATGTAGTAATACTATAGGAGTAGACCTTACTTGCACTAGTGGCTCTACTAAACTCTATGGTATACCGATAAGAAGTATGATTGTAGTTATAACTAGTATCTATAGTATAACTACCTATGGGATATGTAGAGGATACTCATATGAAAAACCCTCAAATGTGATCACCTAATTTTCATGTATATATTTAAGGAATATATGCATGGTGGATGTGATTGACCGTAGTTGATACATCCATGGCCTACCCAACAACATGTCAAATATACCTATACTAGGTAATACTAAGAATCTAGTGGCCACATATGCTGGTCCAACTTGTATTATAAGTATAATCTCCCTAATGGATCTCTAAACATGGACATTAAAACCAAAAATGACTATGTTTAAAGGATATATATCTTAATCTAAATACCCCAAGTGATATAGAAGTGTGATAATGCATATATTAATATTTAACCCATTAGCAACCATAACACTTTGAATAAGATGATGATCTATGTAGTCTCATATAAAGAGTGCATATAAATTTTAATCATCATCAACAATATCCTACTTTAAGAAAGTGATGAGTAGTCTAGCTCGTACTATAGTATGATACATATTGATAATATTGTCTAGGGGTTGTGCATACTTTATAGTAGTGTGATATGATACCATTGGTGGATGTGTTTGATATGTGAAATGAACACCTAATGTTTACTTTTCCTCATTTACTATATTCTTTAGAAATATATCTAAGAATATTTTCAATGGCTTAGATTACATTTATTGAACTTTGGGTGCCTCTATGGGTGTGCCCACATCAATTATTTTGACCTTTATCAAATATTTTATCTCAAGTTTTAAGGTGATACATCATTTATTTATATGGCTTGTTGCCCTATAATATTCTCATAATGCATTAGAATCATAATTTTTTATAAGAGTCCATGTCATATCAACATATTTTATTGGAGGGAGAGATATGACATTACATTCCAGGAGTTGTCATAAAACATGTGCTAGAAATTATGGAAGGTTGGTAAAACTCTTAGTGGAGGAGTTGATAAAAATAGGTGAGGAGATGGGTCTAAAGTTATGTTAACTGTGGCCTTTGGATCACTCTTGTTGTCAATGTCCCTTACCTTATATGGAGACTTACTATAACTCTTAGTAGTTGATTTTGATCCACATGTATATTTTAGTTTACCCATAGAGATAAGCTTGACTTCTCTTTCTTTCACTACGTGGCATAAATCTATGAAGGTTGGAAGCTTTTGGAATAAGATGGATTCAAGTAATACTACTAGTAGGCTCTATTTGAACATGTCCTAGATCTCTCTATCTATCATGGGGATAGTCAAATTTGTTAATATAGTCTTATATCACAAGGCATATTCTACAATAGGTTAATTGATTTTTTATTTTAGTTATGCTACTTGAGCATATGAGATCTTATCACTAATTTTTATTGAGAAGTGTTATAAAAAAATATCTACCAATGAATTGAGTGTAGTGATAGACTGATTTAGAAGATCATGGAACCATTTTAAGGCATAGTCCTTTAGACTATGTGGGAAAAACTTAGTGAGGAGCCAATCATTGGACATGTAGTCCAAGCATGCTACATGACAAGCTTGGAGATGGTGCTCTAGGTCACCCTTACCACCATTTAATATAAGCTTAGGTTTCATGAATATATAAGTAAAATGAGTTAACATTAGGTGACATGCCAAAGGTATATGTAAAAGAACATGATAATCCAAGGCATGTGATGGCATAGTAGTTACTTGATCAATATGTAACACCTTAGCCTATAGAGAATGAATCTCATGCATAAGGGATTTTACATATAAATGAGAAGAAATATCCATAGGAGGTGTATCTATAATTATAGTTTTTCATGTTAAAAAAAGTAATTGTATAAGCTGAGTTGGCCTCAAAGTAGGTGTAGTAATGTTGTTATCTAGGGGAGTATAAGATTGACCATTATTTTATTTATTCTTTATTTCCATTATGGCTTTTAAAATCTATGGATGATCATGGGTTTGTTCCCAAATTCTATCTCTGAAGCTATATAGAATATCATCCTTATTTATGATAAGATTTTCATTATTAAGTTGGGGGGAGAGTGTCCTGATTCCCATCTTGTGTATTATCTTGATATTGATTTTATTTCTCATATTAAGATGTATTATCATTGAATTCCACATAATCAAGGTGTTAAGGATCAATTATGGGAGTTGTAATTGGTCCCTTTTCCATGGTATAAGCTCAAATGAAAGGAATTTTAGTATGCTCAATAGGATTACTGCTAATCCCAATAGTTATTCTTAAGGGAAGAGAGATAACATTTTTAGATGGCATATAGTTGATAAAGTGAAAGAGGGTTTCTGAAATAGAATGTATGAAATATAAAAACCTTAAAAATATGAATTAAAATATAGAAAATAAGGATATAAATCCTAGTCACATCTATGGTTAGGGTTTGAATAGTATTCTAAGTAAGCCAAGTTCACCAAATGTTTTAACCTTTTAGGAATTATATGTATGTATATCCTATGTTATCAAATAACTAATTATAGCAAATCAGAGTAGAAATATTCAATAAATATAACCACTAATTTGTCTTATAATTAACTTAATTTTACCTTTCTTACAATATAAATAAATAATATAAATGAGAAATTAACTAGAAAATGATTTAGATAGATGAGTTGAAGGCCAAAAATTGAGGTAGAAGCTAGTTTGAGTGTCATAAATAGGATCTAGATGTCAAAAACTCTTCTATATAGTAGTTACCTAATTAGATAGTATCACCATGTGGTGTTAGTGTCTCTATTTTAGTGGTAGTGTTCTCTTTGCAGAAATATTTCAAGCTTTTAGGTGTGCATGTGTCTGGTCTATCAAACTTTTTCTCATGCACATGAATTATGGATCCATAAAGATGACTTATTTTGAATAATTTTACGTGAAAACCCTAATCTCCAAGTTTATAGGGAATTTATTTTATACAAGTAGAAAAGTTTTTTTTAGTGGTGTAGGATGGACATCCTCAACATGTTGTTGTGATGAGAGTTGCCTACATACCAATACTCTGCAGAGGGATTAATCCTTATGTAGTTCTCCCCATGTAAGTGATGGTGCTAGTGAAAGTGAAACTAGTATGATTATTGACTTGACTACTTTTAATGTGATTGAGATTGGAAATTTTAGTCATTTGAGCTTAGGAATGTTTTAAATGGTTGTTTCTAGAAGAAGGGTAGAATATGGATTGATAACATTAATTGTACACAATTTGGTCTAAGTTTGTATAGGTAATTTGTATCTCATTTATATATAGTGGTTAGAGGGATAAAATTCATGTATATATACTATTATGGTGCTTGTACAAATGTTAAAATATGTCTAATCTAACCCTAGGTGGTCTAAGATTTGAAAAGATATATGTTGGTGGAAAAAGGAGGGAAATGATAGTAGTGCCAAAATTAAAACACTAACACCATGTTTTATTATTGTCCTTATTATGGTACTAGTGTCCAAGTAGTATAACTTGAGTCATGAAGGGCTAGGATATCAGAATGAGGGTTTAGGGCTAATTTAGGGATGTGTAGGGATGCTTGTGGCTCACATCAAGGTTGGATAAGTGTGAAAATAGGCCCTAAGATATGTTTATGACTTAGCTAGAGATATGTGTCTCAAGTAGCACTCTTAGCACTCAAGTATCATTTTTAGGTGATTACACAAAGCATAAAACTTCATTAACATTTTCATATAGAGATTCTAAAAATAAAGGTTAATATAACCAAATAAAAAGGATAGGGAAATTAATTGAATAAACATATAATATCATGCTTTAAAAACTCTTCAATGATATCTTCTTTCATTATTTCCTTAAGAGAAGTTAGGGATTCAATTTTTTCCTAAAAATACTTAACATCACCCTCCATGATAGTAAATAGTTTTTTCATATCTCTTGCCATTATGCATTCCCTTATGCTCTTTTCTTTGTTTTTCTGAGAATAATCCTTTTTATCAAAAAATTCTCTTTATGACTAGTTATGAAAGTCATAAAATTTTCATTCACATTAGAATGACAGAAAACATGGTTATCCATAATTAATGGCTTAAAAATTTATGGGATATAAGAAGGGTATGTGTCAATATTGTTGTAGTGCTTATTGTTTCCACAAGATGAATATGGGAGTTTAGAAATTTATAAGGTTGAAAATGAGGATATTGATGTAATATTTTAAACTTAGGTTGATGACTATATACTAAATGGAGCTTATGATATTATTGGACATTAATCTAACTTCTAGAATTTTGGGTAGCTAGGTTCTCATTAAAATATATAAATTCATTAAAAACCTCTTCAATCGACCATTTTATCTCAACCATTTGATTGGGAGGTAGAGATTAAACTTGGGGTGATTGGGTTGGGATATGAATTTGGCCAAGATAGCATTGGGGAGATAGTGATATTTGGATTATAGGATAAATATTTATATCTTGTATTAACCACTCCTTATTGTTAACAATAATGTTTAAGATGGTATAGGTAATAAATAATTGATGAGGGATTGAATTCGTTAGGAATACTCTCTTAGGTTCATTTGAATCTTAGATTAAAATTAAAAACATGTTTTATGGAAGTTCTAATTATTGTGATAAGGTGTTCCATGATAAATATGATGTCCACATTTTCTCAAAATTAGTTATGCAAAATTTCACAATTTTATCCCAAGTTGATACTAATTATGAATCTAAACTTCTAAACTATTCCTATGCCTTTCAAAATTGAGATTAAAAATAAATAACACAAGGGATTAAATTTTATATATAATGTGGTGGTGTTTAAAATTAAATTAGGATAAGGATCCTCTTAGGTATATAGGGTTAATAATATAAAAATGATAGGGCACAAGGGTGAATATCAGATCTAAAGTAGGCTAATTAAATGTTAAAATCAAATATACCATAAACTAAATTTATTAAACTAAGAATATTATATTAATGAAAATAAAAAATAATATATGTATATAAATAACATAAAATATATTACTTAGTTTTTATGCTAAAATTGTGATAGATCTAGATTAGGTCAAAAGTAGACAAGAAGTAGATTCTAGAACACTCATCAAATTCTAGATCTAGTGCCTCTAGCTCTCTATATACTTACATTAGTACTAGATGATTGAATTTCTACTACTATCTATGTTTAATGATAGTGTCCTATACATAATATCAATTGAAATATGATGTGACAATATAGATACTTTTAGGTTTGGATTTTATTTTATTTTAGTGCATTCAGATCTGGGTCATAGACTGTCACTCCTTATGAAATGGTAAAACCCTACATTTATATATTTAATGTGACCTTATATAAAATGGGTTAGTGGGAACATAACACTGATATTACCTCAATGACCCAATATCAAGGGTACTACTTATATATCTAATACTCTAGAATAGGGCCTTAGACTCATGTAGTTATCCTCTATGTATTGGCTTGTGTCTGAATCATGTAATGTGTGTAAAACAAGTAAAATAGTGGCCTAGCTTATAACCTAAAAAATATGAACTTATGAGTACTTATTTAGTACTTCAAACCTATAAGTAGGATATTCTTTTGATTTATATTAGAATATGGTATAATAGGAAAGCTTTTGGTAACTTGAGTGCTTCTTGAATTCTCTTTTAATTTGAATATTAGGTGAGGAATGAATGAGGGTTTATATTGCATTTATACCAATATTGTCAAGAGATAAATCAAATTAAAATTTAATTAATAAGAATCCAAGAAGAGAGTTAGTATTGTGTTAGTATTATGAAAATTAAAAAAAAATCCCACTAATAAAGCTAACACCTCAAGCCTAGACACTCAATGAACAAGAGAACAATACAAGTAACTATCAATAGAAGACAAAACTACTAGTATTTACCTTCCTTGAGAGCAAGAGTCATATATTGGCCATGGAAGAATGTGTTAGGTCATGTGATCAAATAATATTTAGAAATGGTGATCCTTGCATAATCTGTCCTTGTCATCTTAGTAATGTTGGCTTTGGCTTTGACTTGTCTCTCTCAACAAATAATCATTATAAAACTACATAATAAGGATCTTTGAATGTATTTTGTCATCATAACATTACACCAAAAGAGCTTATTAAACAATGGGTGAAGCCTTGTGTTTATAGATTTCCAAACTAAATCTAACTAAAGTGTATATAGGTTAGATTTAACTAAGGTTAAGTTTAAATTAACCCTAGTTGAGTTAAAGAGGGGAAAAATAATTAATATTTGGGATATATATCCCATTTATTTATCATGGCTCTCCATTTCTGAATTTAAGGCTTTAAGGGAGATATTTGTAATTCTTTGACTTTGAGGATGATGACATCACCATGACCTCATTTTACTCAAATTTCCTTTAAAAAAATCATTTTCAATAATTATGCATGTAATTTTCAATTAAGAATTTAATTTTATTTTCTTAGTTAATTCATCTTGCTTGGAATTTTCGCACTTTAGGAATTGTTTAAGTCCCCGCTTAATGGGTCTAAGGCCAAACAATCAATTTTCTGGGTTATAAGTTGAATGGAGATGAATATTGGAGAGGTTAATATTATGTATAATATAATAACCCAAATAGTTATGCCTCAACATGATTTTTGTTACTAATTTATGATGTATGGATGAATTTTGTGACATTAAGTGATTTTTAGGCTTAATTTGCACTATTTAGTAGAATTAAATATGAAGTCTAGTTTGAACATAGTTGTGGCCAAAATGGGATGTCTACATAAATAATTTAAGTTAATCATTGTAATATTTTTCATTTGAAAATTTTATGAATTTAGGGAATTGGAAACTTGTGTTGAGTTAGGATAGTAATGTTGATGCTACTGCCTATCTAAAACATTAGTGTCTAAGGAGTAGGAAAACATGTACAAGCTTAAACTTTTAAAGGTGTAAGATAAGTACATTTTAAGAATTATGGGTAAGATAGTATATTTATGTAATAAATATAATGATATTTAGACTAATATATAGGCCAAGGGGAACAAGATAGAAAAGATGCAAGTCTTACAAAAATAAGGCATGTGTATAAATAAAAAGAATATTTGGGTATGTGTTTGCCAAATGTACAAGACTGAGGTGCTAAATAATCATAGAATATCTTCTATATTTACCCTTACCCTTAATCTAGTAATGAAATTTATATTTTAAAGGAAAGGAATAAGTACTTAGGTGTGCATGCACACCTTATCTTTGATTGAGTTAGATTTGAGTGCTTTGATGGATTTTAATTTGAGTTATTTGTTGGTGACTAACCTAAAACCAAGAGCATGTTACACTATAAAATCAATTCATATAATCTAGGTTAAAATTGCTTGATATATATTTAAATTAAAATAACAAGGTTTATAAGTACACATATGTGTCGATGTAACTACCTCACCTATTGGCAAGTTCTTTTAAAAAAAGATGTATCATTATAAGGGTATGAAATTGAGAATAGGATAAATATAAATAAAATTTCTAAGTGCATATATCCAAGGATATATATATATATATATATATATATATATATATATATATATATATATAGAGAGAGAGAGAGAGAGAGAGAGAGAGAGAGAGGAATGTGCCCTTAACTTTGATAAAAATTGAGTTACCACTTGGTAGTTGAGATTAGCTCAATCATGTAACCCAATGATACTTATAACCTAGTGAGGTTGGATGTTACAATTAGATCCAACCTAAAAAATTTGAAAGATTGAGTGATTCGATCATCTCAATAATACCAAAAGGTGAACCAATAACTATAATAGATTTATTTGTTAAATTCCATAAAATTCTATGGGGTATTAGTATGTGTAATAGATTTAGAATCCAAAATTGATATGGATTTTGAAATATTAGGCACATGTTGTATATAATATGTAAATTTATATTTATCATGTTGAAATTATTTATACCAATGGTACCATGCATAAAATTCTCCCACAATTATGAATCTAAATCATATGGTACTTATATCACTTCATAGATTCAATGAGGTGCATACTTTAGATGTATGTTCTCCACACCTATTCAATATTCAACATCTCCAGTTTATAACGATGGAATATTTTGAAAGAATATCCTCCACATTGGCACTTATATAAATTTCATATTTTCTTCATATATATTGTGGACATTCTTTATAATCATGTCCTCCACACTTCCACAGTTATCCAAATAGACCAAAGCACACATTTATATGATTTAGATTCACAATTGTGGTAGAATTTTATACATGATACCATTGGTATACATAATTTAAACATGAGAAATATAAATTTACATATTATATACAAAATTTTCCTAATATTAAAAAATCCAAATCA